>CM034152.1:249488950-249891450 GCA_019776745.2 Taxus chinensis | reverse complement strand
TGCATGTGTCATATTGGTCATCACTCAATATGAGCATATAAATGAGGTACTTCACAATAGTGATTGCTTATTTTACTACCTAAGTTATTATCCCTGTCAATAGTGAGGAAAAAGGTCAAAGGAATCCAAATGATTTTGTAGTGTGAATTATTGAACATGCATTTACACTGCACCTATCCAAGGATGAAGATATATGTAAGTGGAGTTTGGTTCCTTTGATGCACAATATTCTGATAGGTCTCTTATTCAATCATCTCATTCTCTATTAAGCATAAATGTGGGACCTCAGAACGTACATAAACTATATGTGGATGGCTAGCATAATGTGATATATGAGGTAATTAAAAAGTGACATTCTGAATTACAAAATGGGTACGTAAGCAATAAATCATACATAAATGCAAAGTACATCCGTGTGGGATTGTGAAAGAATCATGACCTTAGGTATCTAATATCACAGGCTTATGAATTTATGGCCAAAGAATAAATTGATAAAGACATAGAACAATAATGACTGATAATGACCAACCATGAGCTATTACATTGTGGGAGAGGAACGTGGAAACATAGTCAATTTGCATGGCAGTTCTAAGAGAAATTTAATACCATCAGGATCTAGCATTAACAGAGGGTTGAACCAAAGGCAATTTTGGAAAGATAGAGCCCTAGAAATAATGACAACATCATCAACCTATGAGTCAGTGAATTATTTTCTAAGATGAGAAGTGAGCTTTCATGACTAAATGATGAACTATGAGGAAGCATTGCATTATTCTAAAGTCATCTAGGAGGACTAACATTGAAACCAGAATAATTAACTGTGTTGTATATTCCATGAGAACCACTTAAGGTACACCCATCTTCTAATAAGATCATTGAATGTGTGGTAGTTAGGTGCATACAAGAAGGAAATACATCTTCAAGCAAGAGTGCATCCTTAAGTATAAGAGTGATCATGCAGACATCTATTGTCCAGTTAAGCTGTATCCATGGGTAGACACATCGAGTGTAGCTTACTCACACTAGATGGATATCAATAGTCACATGATATTCACTATTAGATAGAGATTTTCTAGAATACATATGGATGTAATAAGATATACCTTCCCTTAATAGTCCTAGAGTAATAGGTTTCATTTTACTATATATTGTAGCCGGTTCCATTTTACTATAAGATTGTCCCATATACTTCAGTGAACATGATATGTCCAATATTTTTTCTAATACTTGTGTTGTTATCCTTACTCGATCACATGAAGGATATCAAAGGGGAATTAGAGGGATGCAAGGAATGAAGTTTCATGAAAGCAAAAAAAATCACTATGTAATCAGAGCATTCATAAGGCTCACTGTAGATGAGAGGGTACTCTAGAGGGTAAAAAATATTAGTATAAGAAGGATGGTGAGTAGCACAGGGACTGATTTAGGTACTATTGTTTACAATCTCTCTATGCTCCCTCAACTATAGTCTTATACATAGCTGAATATCTCCCACATGAGCTATATCATGTGTAAGGATGAAGTACAACAATCGGACAAAAACTACTATGAAAAAAAGTACAAAATTAGGACATCTGTGCACGGTTTGAAATTAGCCCTAAGAGTTTGATTTACACCAGTAGTTCAATGAGTCGTGATTGGTAGCTAGAAAATATGATAGCCTACTTTTCGTGATTTGCACACATGATGTCCAAGAGGTACTCATTGAAAAGTAAAGTGGTGCATGTTAGGGGAAGAGAATAACGGGGGATATTGATCCCATATAATGACATGTTTTAGAGATTAGTCCCTTCCCTCTCAAACATGATGCATTTACGAGAAGGAAGTTCATTTTAAGTACCTGGGGACACATACTAATTAGGAGGAGAAGTCAGCCTGTAGGTGCAGAAGAGGGAGAAGGAAAAAAGTTCAACCTAAAGATGATAAAATTGCAACATGGCTTGCACACAATCTCTATAAAGATCAATTTCAGGCCTAACATTTAAGGATTTGACATAGTTTTTCAAACAAGAAGTAGTTATCATACATTTGAAGGACGAGGAAGTTGGTTGGTAACATCCCTACACCAAAAAATGCCAATACACACGATGTAGTCTATGTTGAAGTAAGTAATTTTACTAGGTTGTCATCCGTCAACAAAGCTAGTACACCATGAACGAGAGGTATCTATTTCAGTTAATATGACCAAGTATTCTTGTGAATATTAGATGGACCGAAATAATGTTTGATGGCCACCAAGTAGAGGGATCCTGTTGGATAACAAAAACATCCTTAAAAGAGTGATCCATCTAACAATGTCACTAGGATAGTCAGGGTTCTATTTTAGTTAGATGGCCCGACAACATATTATATTAGAATGGGATTGCAGAATGTCCGGGATGGACCACCACAGTGGTGGCGAATAAGTGGCCATCACTAATTCTTGTTAAAGGCAAATCATCTCAGTGAATGGTCTGGGAAGTCGTCGTATACTCGCATGGTTAGGTGTTTGTTTTCATTTAGACCGCCCATTGTTCTCTTGTTGGATGGAGTCCTACGGTTATCTCACCTGGTTGGGTAGTTTGGCCATCAAATCAAGGTTGGATGACCGAATAGCCTATGTCGGATCATCTACTGGTACTTGGACTTAGGTGGCTTTGGAATCCAGTCCCCAGAAAAATATCTCGATCTTCACCTAGCCAACCGTTTATCACCACATGTACTAGTGTCATGAGCCTTGTTGAGCCCTATATATACCCATACAAGGTTCATTTATTCACTTTTCTGTGACCAATTTTCACAATTCTCTAAGCTCTCCAAATCTTCTAGATTTTCTCCTGGACCAACATGTGCTTAGAATGCTAATACCTTTCAAGTATTACTCCTACCACTCCACTATTACATTTTCCAAATATTTCAACAATGGGTAAGCACCATTTCTCACTCCTACTGCTCCCTCCAAATTCCAATACAAACATCTCATGTGCCCATCAAATCACAGCTACTCATTAAATTGAAGGACACACCGACAGGAGTGGATACTAAAAATCATAATTCATAGGGCTTTTCAACATGCCCCAATTTGAAAGAGATAATTTTGTTCCTCGATTACTTTGCTCGACTTTTTATAGCCAGAAATAGATGCATAGTTTTCCATTCTCCTTGATGGATCGTCACATTATATTTGACTATGGATCACTGCATACGTACATGGGTAAATTGGTATTACCTTTCCAAAAGTAGCTTCACCTGTCAATACAAAGGTTGTCCTTAGTGATGAAGACAAAAAACATTTTGGAGTCTTCATTATAATGTGCAGGTTGATGGTGAGCTTAAAATTTTATTATTTTCAATTGTTTGTTTTCTCTAATTTTACTTGATTGCCAAAGCATCAAACATTTCTTGTTTCCTTGTTGCAACTCCTGTTAATCATTAAAAAAGAGAGCCTTGTTTATATAAGGAATTACAAACAAATTACTTCATGCAATAATATTTCTATTTCAGGTGATAACTGTGTTACAGGGAATAGTCCACAGACATTCCGTCTTTGGGTAGTTCAATATATATTATGTACTCTCACAGGGTACATTAATTCGATTGGTACACATATTTGTCCAATTGAATTAAAACAGATGTCAACAATTCTCTTGCACCTATAGTGCTAATACATATGATAAATATAAATATTGTTTTCTCTACTTGCCAATTATCTATTTGCTTTCTATCAAGAAGCTATTCTTCATGAATTGTAGACACGAAAAAATTCCAACTACAATTTAATTACTAAGAAAATGATTGAGTATCTCTCTTGAATAGACAATAGGTAACAGTTACTTTTAAAATTTTCACATTGGAACGATTTCACACTACTTATTTTTGAATGTAATACTAATAGTAATATTTATCTTTTGCAGAGAATAATTATGGCTATAATATCTCATGAGGAGGCAATTTTTCAAGGTAAACCCCTCTAGAGGTCTCTGCGGATTTTGATATGGATTCCAGTGGAATCAACCCCTATATGATGTTCCTTATCAAAAACAGACCTAGGGGGTTGATACCTCAATCACACCTACCATCACTATCTTGACGACATGTCATCGCACTTCTCTACAATTTATAAACATTAACCAATTTAAACTAATAGTATAGATAATAAGATGAAACACAATCAACCTATGTTATGTAAGTATTACAATATTTTAATATTTCTACATTTATTGTGTTCAGAAAGTTCTGAATTTGATGATGAAGATCAAACTTATTCAAATTCTCAATGTTAAGATTAGATTGTCATGTTTGTGTCTCCAAGTATGCAAGGTAATGTATAATATTTAGGCTTAACATGTTTTGTTTAGTTGCAATTTTTTAGCATTTACAAGGCCCAATGTTATAATGATAATTTTATAATAATTTATATTTTACTTCTTGCAGGTAATAGAGCTTCTCTGCACCTTCCAAGCAGGCCACCAATACCGCCAACACATACAATCCAAACAACAACAAAATCTTCAGGTAAGAACATATGTTTTCTGTGGACTCGGCAGAAACACATCATCTTGTAACCACATAATTTCCTGGATTTTCATTAGGTGGTGTTTTAAGTATAAAGGGCACCCATGGTTTGAATAACATAGAGCTTGATGATGAGTATTTGGGCTTTGATAGTGGTGATGTAGACAAGGGTAACTATTTTGACACCCATGATATGACTCAATCCACTCCACCTCCTCAACCACAACCACAACAACATGTGCATCAAGTACATGACTCTCCTCCTCCAAGTAAAGCTCCACAAACAAATGATGAGAAGATAAATTTTGCATTTGAAAATCTAATATTAGATAGTATGGGGACCATAATTCAAGAAGTTGTAATGTCTGATGTGGATTTGGTTCGCACTTGGGAGAGGAGGGATAAAATTTTGATTAAAGAAATAAATACACAATACCATAATCACACTCAAAGGCTTGACATTTTGCTAAACAAAGCTCAGTCAAGCACAATTTCATATAATAATGATTTTGATGACGATATTATAGACATAATGTTAAACAGGTTGGAGAATCTGAATGTTGAAGCACATGATTACTACAACAAATGGGCTAAAGACAAGAAAAATGTATTAATAACAAATGTAGAAAAAGAAAAAGTTATGGTTAAGTCATCTTTTACAGGAAGAATCGTAATATTACGGGGACCGTAATATATTTTTTCAACTTATCTAATAGACTAATACATTTATATTTTTGTTTTACATGAAAAATATGAAAATTTAAAGAAAGAAGCAGTTGTCTTTGAAGCACATTTGAAGAATTCCTGCAAAATCCTGAATTCATTAGTACAGCTGAAGGAAAAAACTCATAGTATTAAATAAACAAAATAATACATTGAGAGGGATAATCAAGGAGCATAAGATGGATCCATAAATATTACTGAAGGAAAAGAAAAATGTTGATTCATCACTTTTGTCAGTAGGAGATGTTACAAGGGAGGAGCATAATATTCTTCAAAATATCAATACCACAACGCGAGATTCGCAGGCATCAGGAATTATATCAGATAGCTCTACACAGACTGAGCACATAACTCTCCCTCTTGCACAAGAAAAATATCAAGCTTACCTTGCAACATAAAACTTGAAAAAAATAGTTAAGTTCACCATGTGTTACAAGTGTGTTGTCACAAGCTCGAAATTGGCGTAGGAATTGAAAGATAGTGGCCAACTAATTTTTCATTTTTTAGTCCGTGTGGCAGACATAAGGAAAACTATGATTCAGAATCAAGAAAAGAGGATTCCCTCGTAATTTTTTCTTATATGACAGAACTTTCCTGAAAGCTTTCAAAACCATGGACAACCCACAATTTTGTAGATGTATTGGCCGACAATGCTTTATGAAAACATGTTTTCATCAAGTATTCCACCTCTTGATAGAATGAAAACAAGCCTTTTTTGAATTGGAATCAGGAATTATATTAAGTGTTGTATTTGAATTTATTAAATGTTTTCAACAACTTAAAATGTAAACTTGTAATTGGATTTTTGCTCACTATGAATGTATGTTTTTTTATTAAAGGCAAATAGTTTTGAAGGGACTATACCCTGTTATAACAAAGACTCAACAACCAAATAATCAAGAAAAGCATCAAAATAGGATCTGAATCTAGATATTATGATAAGTCCAACAGTAGTAAAAAAATGAAGCTACTAATAAAAAGTAAAATAGGGACAAAACTGCTACTAAACAACAAAAAAACAACAAACTATCAGAAATAAAACAACAACTTGAACTCCTCCAATCTGCCCAGAAGGTATTATTTCTTTGAGGCCCTTTCAATCCTTGATTTGATCATCTGTAGGGAGGTAAATAGTGCCAGAGTGGTGACATGTGTTGGGTCATTAACGTTTAGTTGTGATATGACCTGATTTCTCTCCTTTTCAGTGCCCCAAATATCCTCAGGGACTCCACTCAGCAATGTGATGCTTCTAACATGTTGTTCAAGAAACTCATTGATTGCTTTGAAGATGGCCATGGTGTGGTTGTGTCTATCCTTATTGTTTCCCAGTCTATTATCTAGAGAGTTCAATTTTCTATAAATCTCTTTAGTCTGATCTGTGCCAAATCCCATATCATCATTTATCTTTCTTTTTTCTTTTTGCTTGTTTAGCTGTTGTATCTCTTTCTTGATATTTTCAACCTCAATTTCCAGTGTTTCCATTCGAAGGAGAATATTATCCCTCTCCTGCTGGGAAGCTTCATCTTGCCCTGCATTACTGATATGCAAGAGATTTTGAACCATTTCCATATCCTTGTTACTCCGGAGGACACGACTAGAGGTAGGTGGGGTCACTCTGTGGGGTGCAAGGTTCTTATCCTTGACATTCATGATAATGGAAGAGTTAGTTAGGTTGGGGGTGGGTGTGTTGTGGGAGGGAGTGGGTTGAACGTTGGGGGAAACAAGAATGGCAGGGAAATTGATGAGGCAATGCTTGTGAAGGAGAAATATGAGCGCCTGGTGAAGGGGGATGGCCCTAGAATGTTTTTGAAAATCAAGAATGGAGCATTCCAAATAATTTAGAAGGTAGTGTGGGAAACAAACAACAAGATTTCTCCTGAAGTGATTAAGGAAAACCAAGTGTCTGGTGGGAGGAGTAATGTAACGACCTTTAAGGGATATAAACCACACCATCATTTTAGTGATTTCATCGAAAGGTTCCGGAATGGAGCTTACTTCAATGCC
This sequence comes from Taxus chinensis, assembly GCA_019776745.2. Classification (NCBI taxonomy): domain Eukaryota; kingdom Viridiplantae; phylum Streptophyta; class Pinopsida; order Cupressales; family Taxaceae; genus Taxus; species Taxus chinensis. The sequence goes on along the minus strand of CM034152.1, from coordinate 249,884,229 downwards.
AACCATAACAAAGATGATCTCCTCCCTTGCGTTAACAAACTTCTTTGCTTCAACATTTTTTTCAATCCTTTTGTTGAAGAACCGGATGTCATCCAAGGCCAGCCTTGTGACCTCTGCAATTAGCTTCTCATTCATCAACACCCTTTGTCCTCCATATTCAACCTTCCTGTCCTTCCAATCTATGGAAAAATGTACTGAAATGTGTTGATCATGACCTTGGATTTTCTCAATAAAGTTGGAGACACCCCCCATTTGAATTAAATTCCATAGCTCAGCATTATCCTTCCACGCAAGACTGCAGCTGGGTTCTAATTGGCATGGAGTTCCCCCCATATTTCTTCCTCTACTATTTCCATGAATTCTTTGCTACAAACCACCCGTGAAAAGACATTTTTTGTCTTTCTTATACCAGTTTTTGAGAATCCAGCTGGAAATTCGATAAGCATGCGAGCTTTTATGTTGGTAATTGGAATAACCCCTCTCGCATGTGCCATCTTTCTTATCCATCAACTCCCATGCATTCTCATGAGAGATTCTATCTAAGACGTGAATGATCATAATTATCCTTCGTAACACCTTTCTATACTTCCATGGGTTTTTTTTTTCACTATCCCAAGTGGTGAAGTTATTATTATTTCCATAGTTGGCTAAGGTATCCGCCACCTTATTGCCCTCTCTATAAGTATGACCAATTTTAATATTTTTGAAGGCATGACATATATTAATAGATTCATGAATGAAATCTTTAATAGTCCAAATTCGATGTTGTATATGATTAAAATGATTTATAATATTCAAAGAGTCACCTTCAATAATGATGTTTTGAATGTTGTAATCCCTGGCAATTCTTAGACCCCATAAGGCTAATAGAGCTTCTGCATAGTGATTGGTCGGATTGCCCATTCTACCAGCATAAGCAACAAATAAACAACTTTATGATCCCAAATTATTCCTCCACCAGTAGCTGCCCCTGGGTTGCCCTTAGAGGCTTCGTAAAATTAAGTTTATACTAAGAGTTTGGAGGAGAAATCCAATGGATTAAATATCTGTCAATATTTGGAGTTCTTTGTTTCTGAACATTTTCAATATCCATCTTCCAATTTGAAAGAATAAATTCTTCATCTTTAGGATATTTCTTATTCTTGGGAGGTTTAAATCTCTCAATATTGTCTTTAATTGTATTACCAATCTTAGTAAATATTTTCTTGCAAGGTTGTCTGTTATTTCTGAAAATTATGTTATTTATGTCTTTCCAAACTCTCCATATAATATGGGGCATCCCCAGTTTCCAAAGTCTCTGAACAATAAAGTCTTTAAAAGGAGGATCCCACTGAATCCAAAAATGAATAAATTCCTTTGGCACTATCCAACAAAGATTGAATTTTGAAAAAACATAGCTCCATATCTTTGAAGCGTACTCACAGTGCAAAAAAAATGCTTGATATCCTCAGGCTCTTTTTTACATAGGCAACACATATTTGTCATTATAAATCCTATCTTAATAAGGTTTTCATTCATAAGTATTCTACCTCTGAGAACAAGCCAAAAGAAGAAATTGATTTTATGAGTTAGCTCTGGCATCCAAATTCTGCTCCATTTAAAATCACATTGAATGTTTTCAAAATAGGAATTGTATCCAGCTTTGACAGTGTATTCCCCATCACTTGATTTGTTTCACACAAGTTCATCCTTAGCTTCAATTTGAATCAGGGGTATATAGTTCAGCTACACTTGTAATAAGGAGATTGTGGGATTTAGCTCATCACTTTCCACCTTAAGTTGTTTCCATCTTTTTCTATTACCCTCCATTTCAATGTAGTCTTTGACCTTAGTTCCATACTTTTTCTCTAGAATATCTTTGACAGAACAAAATTTATCATTTAAGCTGAGGCTATTCCAGTTATCACACCAGAATTGAATATCTCTGCCATTTCCCATCTTCCATTTACAACCTTGTTTGATAAAATTCCTAATTTGTATCAAATTGTTCCAAAAGATAGACCCTTGAGGTAATTGATCCTCTTGAAGAAAAAAAATCATATTTTGCTGAACTAGATACTTATCCTTAATTAGATCAATCCAAGGTTTCTCCTCAGTAAGCATTCTCCAGCCCTTTTTGCAATGAAGGCCATATTCATTTTTCTAATATCCTTTATGCCTAGCCCACCAATTATTTTAGGAGTACAAACTTGATCCCAAGTCACCAATTGGTTTATGAATCTTTCCTACATTCCCTGCCATAAGAAATGCTTATGAATCCTTTCAATTTTATCCCTAAAGATAGCAGGAATGTTGTATAAGGACATAATGTAAATAGGTAGATTTTGAAGACTGATTTTGGTTAGCAGACATTTTCCAGCATTAGAGAGTATGGCCCCTTTCCAACCAGCCATTTTCTTTTCAAATATTTTAAGTAAACCATTCCAAACTGTGGTAGGAATTTTTTTGGTTCCAAGAGGAAGACCCAGGTACGTAGTGGGCAAGGAATTGATTTTGCATCCCATAATTTGAGAAATTATTTTTTGTCTTTCCAGAGGAGTATTAAAAAACAAGATGGAACTTTTATCAAAATTAATCTCCTTCCCTGAGGCAACCTCTTAAAATTTTAGAATAAACTTAATAGTCTTATCTTCAAGGATAGAGGTCATCAACTGAAGAATTGTATCATTCGCAAATTGTTGATGTAAAGCTGTTTGGTTTGTAGTAGGCCTAATTCCTTTTAGAAGACCATCATTAATGGCTTTGGTAATGGATTTACTGAGACTGTCCGCCATTAGAATGAAGAGCAAAGGGGATATAGGATTACCATGTATTAATCCCCTACTGTTGTCAAAGAAGCCCACCGGCTCACCATTCACCACCACAAAAAATCTAGAGTAGAGATGCATGCCTTAATGATTCTTATGAATTTATTAGGAAAACCAAATTTAGCCAAAGCATTGTCAAGGAAATACCAAGAGACTTTGTGAAATGCCTTATTCATATCAAGTTTCATAACCATGCTAGCTCTTTTATTATTTTCCATACAGCGAATGATCTCATGCACCATGATCACCCCGTCTTGAATTATCCTACCTTTTATGAATCCACTATGTTGCTTGGAGATCATATCATTTAGAATAGTTTGGAGTCTTGTAGCAATAATCTTAGTAAAGATTCTATAAATAACATTAACCAAATTGATGGGGCGGAAGTCCTTGAAATCTTTAGCATCCATTTTTTTAGAGCAAGCACAATGTGGGTGTTATTAAGTTATTTTAGGAGAATACTAGTTTTGTAGAACAAATTCACAACCCTTAGCAATTCATTTGAGCATATTTCCCAAAACTTCTAAAAAAATTAGCAAAAATACCATCAGGGCCTGTGCCGTATCCCCTTCAAGAGTAAAAACAACTTTTTTCAGTTCCTCCAAAGTGACTGTTTTAGAAAGGTCTTTTAGTTTTTGCACATCAATTCTATCATTCAGTATGGCTTCTAACAGAAAAGAGGTAGCCTCTTCATTTTCCGCACTATTCTCCTTAAGCAGATTTTCATAAAATCTGAGAGCTTCATCCTTTATATCCTTAGGGTCTTTGATGACAACACCATTTCCTTTTGAAACTTCCATTATCCTATTGCAAGCTCTATGTTTCATGGTGGTCATATGAAATAATTTTGTGTTTATGTCTCCCTCTTTTAGCCAAATTTCCCTAGATTTAAGCCTCTAGAAAGTTTCTTCCCTGCTACAAACCGTATGCAACTCAGATAAAATATTTTTTTCCGCTAATTGATGCTCTAAAGACATTCCCTTTGCACTAATGTGAGATTCCAATTCCTGAAGTTTTTGCTTTAATTCCTTTTTTTCGACAAATATATTGCCACATACATCTTTATTCCATTTTCTCACTTGCTTTTTAACATTTTTTAATTTTTGAATTAATCTAAACTAGGCAGTTCCTTCACCATCCCAATTCCACCGTTCTTTAATTCTATCCAATATGTCATCATGCTCCATCCACATATTTTCAAATTTAAAAGAGCTATGTGTTGGTTTAGCCCAGTTGAAAAGATTTAAAACAATTGGATTATGATCGGAACCAATTCTTGGAAGAGAGGAAAGATGGAAGTCTTGATGCAGAATCCAATTGACAGAAATTAAAGCTCTATCAAGTCTAACCTGAATCATTTCACTGCCCACTCTTCTGTTTGTCCAAGTGAAATTGATTACCATGAAGTTCCACATCCATGAGATTTGAATCAGAGACAAAATAAACAAATTCATCCATGCCATTGGAGAAAGCAAGATTACCCCCTTGTTTTTCACCAGGATTTAAAGGGGAGTTGAAGTCACCCATAACTAGCCAGTTGTCATTTTTGTGTTGACTTCTGAAGAGCTTTAGATCATTCTAGAGCTTTCTTCTCCCATTTACAAAATTAGGATCATAGATATTTGAAAGGATCCAAGTGAAATTATTATCAATAGCATAAAACTGAATAATAAGATGATGGTTGGTGTCAGAGATTACCGTGCCATTCAAAATCTTCTTGTCCTATAAAGTAGCTAAGCCACCTGAAGCTCCCTGAGAATCGACAACGGAAATTTCCGAGTTGTCCTAGAAATTCTTTTTGTAATTTTCAAGGATATTATAATTCATTTTAGTTTCCTGTAAGATCAAAATGCTAGGCTTGCTTGAGATTCTTAACTCTTTAAGTATTCTTTGTTTCGAGTTCCCATTCATCTCTCTTATGTTCCAAGAGATTATCTTCATCTAGATAGTATGGGGGATGAATTTTCCGTATGGTTTAGCTGACTCTGAGTTCCATCTGCAATATCTTTTTTTGTTTTCTGTTTTCGAAGCTCCTTCTTTGAAGGTCTTCCTTTTTATAGCTGCTTCCAAAATCTACTATCCTTCTAGTAGAGGATCTAGTTATTCTGGAAGTTGAAGCACCCCAGTTATCTTTTTTCTTTTTTTTATCATTATAAAGCATATTTGGGATCTCCTCAAAATATTTGGGATCTCCTCAAAACCCCTGACTTTTTTTTTTCTGGATTTAACCTCAATAAACCCATTGATCAAATCAGTTTCATCATCAGAAGGTGCCTTGAATGGTGCTACTTCTCCTTCCTCATTTTGTCCATGTTCTTGACCCTTGTATGGTTGTGAAATTTTTGCTTTATTACTTGAAAGAGGTTTCCCATCTTTAGGTAAGAGATTTTCTGCCAAAGAGAAGATTTCCTCCATTAGTAGGTTTAGTTCCATGTTTTCTTTTTCATCATTTAGCTCTTCCTCTATGATGTATAAGGGATCATTCTCACCCCTCTTTGTTTCTTCTTCCCCTGATTCCGATCTATTCTCAATTTCATGACTCAACAATCTAGACTGATCTTTCCTATTCAAAATGCCCTCTAAATCCTTGGATAGAAGATTAAATCTTACTGAAGCAGTCTTCTCATCAACCTCCAAAATCACCTTCACAGGTGTCTCCATTGCTAGATCTTCTTTTACGATTGGTAATATTGGTTTTACCGTTGGCTTTTTAGGGCACCAAAGTTTCCTACAGACCAGAGGTTTCTTGATTGGAGTTTGGAACCCCTTTTTTCCTTTTTTATAATTCATATCTGGTAGGTTCAAAGTCCCTTCCAGTTGACCTTGTTTCCTTTTTTCAGTATCTTCAGTTGGGATTCTGAGCTCATTCTTTTTCCTAACTTCAGGTGCCTTTTTAGATCCATCATTTGACATATCATTTTTATCCATCTGATTCACCTGATGTAACCCTTCGTCCTTGTGAGTATCCAAGGCTGGGAATTTTCTGGTGAAGTGACCTATTCGATGACATTTATCACACCTCAAATGGAAAGTTTCATATTCTATATTTTGATGCCATGAACCACATTTTGACTGTAAAAAGATATGTTCTAGGAGTTCTTATTCCATTTCAAAAGAAATGCAAAATATTGCAAAGGCAAGTCTGGATCTATTCCTCGTTGGACCGTCCAGCCCAATCGGAGATCCAATAGATTTGGAAACATTTAGCAGGATCTCGTCATCCCAGTATTGAAGGGGTAGTCATGGGAGTCTACACCAGAAAGGGATAGTGTGTATATTCTCAGTATTGGGATCAAACCCTGGATACCATATATTTTTTAAAAAGGCCCATATTACCCATGCACTAGTGCCCTCCCAGAAGCACCGATTCCAAATCAATCTGCTGATTAAATTTAGCTAAGAATAAACCTCGTGACATGACAGTAATAATCAGATCACCCTTTGGTTGCCACTTTCTAAGAACCCATTTCCTAATAACATCAATATTAGATCTAGGGCCGAGAAACTTACCAACTAGTGAAATATTTGCTTTACCCATTGCCTGATACAGACATCCATCTGTCACACTGAGGTGGGTTACACCTTTCTTATCCTTTTCACTCGTGAACTACCCCTTTGCTGGTGATTGGGGACCCACATTCTTGTCCAGAGGTTCTTTGAGAATCTTATTCCAAGCAAAAGGGGTGGATCCCTTGTTTGAATCAAACTACATGAGTGACTTTTCAACCGTCTGATTCAAGTCATAAATCTTCCCTTTCACTATGAATGTATGTTACTATTTGTAGATGTAAACAATAAATGATGGTTTAAGATGCAGAGTTTGTGTATATTCGAAAATATTTATGTTTCACACATAGATGAAACACTAATCAAAAATCACACATAATCTAGATTGAGCCAAATAAAGTATTCTTTATATCATTAACTAAGCAAAATATAAAAATATGAATTTGTTACAAGTAATAAAAGTCTATTTAGACCAGTTTATTATCATTAATGAATATGAAATATATCTGTATCAAATCAATAATGTCAAGAATTTATACAAGAAGTTAAAAATATGGCAACTGAAACAGTCATAGTGTAACCTGTTCATTTGTGTCTTGGAAAATAAAAAAATCGGAACCGTGTTCCATATATGTGTTGGGATCCCTCGAAACTGTAAAATTTTTACCAACTCCTCTTCTTTCTACAAGTGAATTCCACAATGCAAGTGCTCGATCATAAGGGAAATTTTCCACATCGTACTTGGATACATACAATCTCAAGAAAATTTCTAAATTTCTATCTAATATTTTTTGGACTTTTGACTTTACAAAGAACAGTGCACTGAATACCCTCTCGTCTTTAACAGAACCCATAATCATTATTTGACAAAGATCATATAGCTGAATATACTCACTCAAATCCTCTCACAAAATACTACTAGAATAAATCTTCTTCCAAAGTCTTCTAATTGAATCATTTTGATTTGGCTCTACCAGCAACCAAAATTACTCCTTCATAGTAGTGGTGAAATCTTAGGATTGAGAAATCAACAACTTTTTCTATAAAATACCTTCAACAAAAACTTTGTTTATCTGTTCTCGCTTCATAAATGTTCAATTAGACTAGTCATGTATTTGATAAATAAATTACTGATGGATGTGTCAAGAATGCCATCACGTGTATTCCAAAACTGTGGATTGACAATTCCCATTGCTTCAAGTAAATTATCCTTTTCGAATCTTGCACGGATCTTTGTAGATAAAGATTCATAAATCTTTCTCAATTTATTTCAAGTTTCAGATAATACTGTTTCATATAAAATGTGTCACTTTTACTTCCTCCATATCTGACCCAGGAAAATCCACTATTTTATGAAAAGTATGAAGTGGTATCTCTTTTCCATGTGCTGTTATACATAGATGATCATGTATATTGAATTTTAAGAATTATTTTTCATTCTGAAGGTCTATTAATGCATTCTAGCTATAAAAAATAGAACCTTAAAATTATCATTTGACATATATAAATAATCTAAATTCAAACACACACATTTTCTAAGTCTTATGAAGTTTGTAATGTAAATGCCACACTCTTGTGCATGCTTTGTCAAACCATTTAGCTCCTTCAACATTGGCAGAATTCCACAGAGTGTAAGTAAATTTTCGATATTTGTAAGATGGTACAATAAGTCCTTTGCTTTATCCACATCCCTGCGATATTTGTACATAAAACCTGTCAATGAAGGATATTCTTCAAATATTCTATAAGCATGATCATACATTAAGATCCATCTGTAACTACATCTTTGAGAATATTTTTGTCATCTGTCAATCCAATAACAATTTTTTGAAATTCTAAAAATCTCTTTGGACTACTAGAGTAATATGCATGCAAATCTTTGATCAGCTCTTCCACTTTGGAAAAAGTTTCGAAATTGCTTACAATTTTATATGCAAGATTCATTCTGTGAGCCATCTAATGGATTGCAATCATATAGGGGGAAAACTAACTTCTTTGCAATGTAAAAATCATCCATACCTCCAACATCCTTCAAACTTGACAACACTAAGTTATAGATGTTTTCAGAATTACAATTTCCACTCATTTCATGAACCGCTAAGAGATGGGGATTTCTAACTTCATTTGCAAATGTGTGTACATGAATACAAACCCATGAGGTATTGTCTATAGCTGTAACCTCATAAATTGAAAGGGAAATAAATTTTACATTTTTAATAGCCTCTTTCAGATCCTCCTTTTCCACCAGAGTGAGACATTTTTCTATTTCCCAGCCACTAAAATCTAACCAATGTGATTGTGGAACATTTTGTAAGCCAATTACCTAATACAAAATTTTATTTTTTGAAAAATATGAAATGGGTTTGCCCTTTTTACATATATGGAATGCAATAGTAAATTGAATACTTTTTGCATGCATTTCAGTATCCATTGCTTTGCTCAATTTTGCAATAATAGTGCCACCATTTTCATTTAGATTTTTTAAAAGGTTTTGTTCTTTTTCATATTCTTTTACATATTTTACATGCAAGCACTCTTTTGCATCTTTCCATTTATGAGTTCTTACTATGCTCCCATCCTTTTGCTTTTGGGAAATATATATTTTCCCACAATTTTTTTCAATAGTGTCTAGTTTCATCTGAATTGTGTGGTCTTTCCCTTGTTTCCAACTACATATCTTGCATTGGCATTGAGTTGGAACATCATCAGTATTTTTTAGCTCTATTGGTTCAATAAAAGGATATTTTTCTGCCCAGTCAAACTTGAAAATCCTTCTTATTGTCCAGTTTGTCCTCTTTTTTCTGATAGTTTTTTTTTACTTTCTTCAACTTCAACTTGTTCATCTGGTTCCTCAGCAGGACTATCTCTATCTTCATGTGTCCTTTTTCTGGAAACAAACACTGGAAAAAAAGCTTCCTTTGATCATGTTGGACGAGAATTTGATGAATCTTCTGCTAGATTGATGTGATCAAGTGAATGAATGTTTTGATCAATCAGATCATTAAAACCAAAAGGATCATCAAGATTGATAGTTTGTGAAGGTGTTTGAAAAATGTTTGTATGTAAAAGTGTAATAGATGTATTAATTATTTATATTATTACCAGCACTAAGTAAAAAAATATAGTAATATTTTCCAAGGTATTTGAAACATACAGTGAAAAATATAGCAATAAAAAATATCTAATTTAGTAGATAGTACATACCAATATTTTCAGTTGATTTAGACACATCAGTGGTTTTTTGGGAGTTTCCAAAATAGCCAAACAATGTCTTGCTACTCTTTTTTGAACTTGTAGCACCTTTCTTACTCTGCTTTCCTGAATCCATGGAAATGGCTTTGAGTTGGGCAGTTTTAAATTGGATGACTTGGTTAGACGGTTGTGTTGAATGGATTGGGTAGATGGATAGATTTGATGAATGGCTTGGTTAGACGACTGTGTTGGATGGCTTGGTTAGACGGCTAGGTTGGATTATTGTGTTGGGCAGTTGGGTTGGAAAACTGGGTTGGACGGCTAGGTTGGACGACTGTGTTTAGGGTTTAGGTGTTGGACGAGTCATGGATGGGTTGGATGGATGGGTTGGACAGATGGATTGGATGCCTCTTCTGGACGTCGTAGTTGGATGCCTCTTCTAGAGGACCTGGTTGGACGGCTCTGTTGCACAGCTATGTTGGATGTCCTAGTTGAACGACTCTGTTGGACGACTCTGTTATACGACCTGGATTGAGAGGAAATTATAAAGTTATACCTTATACCTTATGGCTTTTAACCTTATATACTTCGACGAATGTGAGCACACGTGTACCAACGTATTTAGATCGTTGGAAAATTACATACATAAGCTCATTTATATCTGTAAATAATAGGTGAAATGACACATACTAAGGACATGTCGGTGGAATTTTCCAGCGAAGTCGGCGGCAGCTGACTATTGAATATTCACTATTTTAAATTTCTAAAAACCCAAATATTTGCAAGTTTACAAAAATTTACCACTAAAATTTTCCCCGAGGATAACAATACACATTTGATATTTTAATTAATATATTGCATTTAATTTTTTTAATTTATATAAGGAACTTTGCATCACATTTGTGTCACTTGGCATTGCAATAATGATCAGGTTTACATCATGAATATGCAATGCTAATGTGTGTGAAAAGTGGCACAAAAGTGTCTCATATGCGACACAATTAAAAATCTCTAGTCGCGTCAATGTTGCATCACATTTGTACCACCTTTCATGACATGAATTATTCAAAGATACATGACTAAAACCCCCCAAAAGGTCAAATTTTGATGCAAATTAGACTAAAAACATTGTGTTATTCACACTCTATGTAGTACTGGTGGCAGATGGTATCAGGGATGGTAGAAGATGGAATATGCAACATCAAACCTACATATATAGGGTGGTTAGTAACATCAGGGATGTAAGGATAAAAGGAAAATGGAACTGACCTTATTTCTTCAAGATGGACAATGGTGTCAGTGAAGACAAGAATGTAAAAAGGGTGCATCATCCTTATTGGTTCAGGATGATCGATGACATTAATTTGGATAATATTTTAATAAGTTGGATTGTGATGAGATAGATCTCAGAAATTTTAACCTACTAGAAATTCCTAAATAGTTTGATAGGATTGGAAATGAGGGATGAAGAAGGAAGGTTCAATAGTGGAAATCACACGTTTCATGCCATTCATTTTGACTACACTCTCAATTTATATAATATTTGTGGAAGAAGAATCTTGTCGTTTCTAATTATTGGGTTGAGGAAATACCTTAACCTTAGAATGATTGGGAAAGGAATTGATGTAAACTTTAATATTTTCATTAGATTGATTTACAATATTTTGAGGGCCATACCTTTCAAAGCGTTCACGATTCGTACAGCTTCATCAAGTCACTTGCAGAGCATGCCTTCATGATTGAAGTTAGCACCAAACAAAAATATATAAGTGAAAGTGTGGAGATCTTTGAAATTTTCATATGAATGAGGCCAATTGGCATGGCACCAACAATAGAGATTCTCATTGACCCATGAGAGAGAAGGACAAGAAGGATCGATAAGCGTCTGTTACAGCTTAAGGAAATATGTATACAACTCTTCCATAAAAATTGGTTGATGGTAATCTGCATTGGAAGAACAAGGAAAAGTACCTCCATTTGATATATGAGGGGTTGAGTTGACATTATGGATGATATTTTTGAAGAAATTTTTAGGATATGAAGGGATAAGACTCCATCATCTGTAACATTGCAATTATGAGGTTTCATTGGAACGTGAATTTTTTGTGTGCTTTAGATTGAGGTTGAGATTGAGATTGCTTCAGTTAAGGCTTCTCAAACATCCATATAAGATAGTCCTTCCTCTTATCCTCCTTAGTGGATTTCTCCATAGTGGTGGGATGAAAGAACCTAACCTTTTATTGAAGGTGAGGTTTGAATGTGTTAAGGAAGATACTATGAAGAGTGTCATTGGTGAAGGAATGTTTTGTTGTAGTCAAAGATTTTTCAATCGCTTGATGAAGGATTAGACATTTTCATTATCTAAAGAGTATACAATAGATTGATCACAATGACATACAAATGGCATTCAATAAGCTTCTTATATATTCCTTCATCCATAAAATACATACATACATATATACATACATACATAGCATACACACACACACACACACACACACACACACACACACACACACACACACACACACACAGATATATATATATGAAATACACATCATATAAAATAGGAAACCTATTAAGGCTCCTATAACCACTCACTAATTCGTATACGAGTTGTTTAAAACAACTCATAACAACTACACTAAAATACATGAGGTGTTTTAACTCATAAAAAAATCATTCTCACAAGTAATATTATTTATGACATACAATATTAATAATGTAAACCCTATTTTTCCTAACATTATCACCTTGATTACATTTGATGAAAATATTTAATTTGTTTTTCAGGTATGTTTTTGGGATGGAATTGTTTGAGTAGAAACTTAAGAAACCCCTCAAGTTCAATGATGGAGTTAGGAGGGAGATAATGGTTTTGATATAAAACATCACTCATATTGGTATTAGTTAAGAGCTCGGAAGCTACATAAGAGTTATGTTTGATCCAGTCCTTGTAGAAATTTATAAAAGTAATGTGAATTCTAGGGTTGGTGGACCCGTCATAAGTAAGATAAGGGGTGATACCTACAATATCCATAACATATATAAGGAGCCAAGGGTTCCTTTGAATAGATTGGAGCACCTTATTGGTTATGAGAGGTTGCACAATTGGAATGCCATTGTGATCTACTAGAGGAAATGGGGGAGGACTTTGTTTAGGCATACTCCCACTAAATTTATTAAGGTATATTGTGCATGCAAGCAAGGTTGACATTCATTATAAAAAAATGGTAATTATAACTAGCTTATTGCATAATCATTTTGTTAATGAGTTGTAAGATAAGATGAGTGGGATCATTAGAAGGGAGCATTTTATGATTTTGGTTAAGAGTTTACGGTAAATAAACTACAGAATGATATTGATAATTATCAGAATATTAAACACTAAAAAATAATAATGTATGCTTCCATTCATTCGGCCATTGATGACATTACAATATAGTTGAGTCAGAAAAATCCTGGGATTAACTAGGATGAATTATCTCCATGATAGGACATACTAAGACTAGAGGTAACGAGTTGTTAAAATAACTTCGTAAGATATTCAAGGTCTATTGTATAGGATTATGGTTGTTATGCATCTGGATCAAGTAACTCACTTACTATTTAAATTTACTGTTCCACCCATACAAACACATTGGCACTGTAGAGCACTAAACCACACACTTTGGGTTCATTTTTAGGTCCTTTCCAAATACCACTATTCAGTGATGATTCACAAAGCACTAAAACTTCTCACACTGATCAATTGTAGTATGGCCTCTTTGCCTTCTATGTAGCATGCCCACATTCATGGCTTACATGACCTTGAAATTGCCCATGAAGAGATTTTCAATACATCGTCCTTCCATGAGTCTAGATAACTAGGTTCCCACCATGAAACCTGCGACCATGACACCCTGAATCCACCCATTTGGGCGCACCTCGACCTGTGGTTGTATCTAGATCTCCACAACCTTTGGGTATTTTCTATCCATGAAGCTACATTAGTATCTTATGGGTTGGCTCTACTATAATTGGTTACATTACAGAGGATTCAAACATAGGAAATTGCATACGCACATAGGAAAGCTATTTGACCATATTACAGGACCGTAAGAATCTAAGCATTTCTTCATTATCATCACACTAAGGTTGTCGATCCAAGTTGCCACTCGATCTAAGAACAACACAAGAAATTGCCACTATCATTAGATGTTACCCCTACCTCTAGTTGATTTGGTGTAAACATGGAAATGGAATATTGGTTGCATATAATCCCCTCGATAGGATGTGAAATTTCCATTTATTCAACAATCCACACATCTATAGGACATTGTTGAAACATCAACACGATTGAAAACCAAAACACACTACGTCAATTGCATAAGAGCCACATAGGGCACTATGACTAAAAATGTCATCATGCAATGAAACAACCCCATCGTTGAGTCTGACTATGTAGAGCAATGTTCGGTTGATCAACCTCACTCTCCTCTGGGTGCCTTCATCCTTTAATTGACATGCTTCTTACTCAGCGGATTTGCATACTTTTTAGATTAAGTATTTGCATGTGTCTTCCATTGTTGCAACTTCCCCACTAAATTTTTCTTTGGTTATGAAATTAGTTATCATGACCACGAGACATACTGACGTTTAACGCAAGCCTGAATGCAGTCATCTTAATGACACTGTGATCAATATCTATAGCAGTTTTCTCTGACAAGATTTCACAGTTACATGTGCATTCAAAAGGTATGGGGATAAACAATAATCATCAATACTCATAATTTTCAATGACTAGAACTTCAACTAATCCCCATTCAAATAAAAGCAATCAATATCTCCATCAACTAATGATTCAATAACCAAGAACATAAATGCACATCTGTTGCAAGGACTCTCATTTCAAAGTAATCAAATTTTTAACAATGGACGACTCATAAATTGGGGCAACAGTGTAGAATAAGGCGTGCCCCAAGTCCTGTTATTCTTCCATCAGCAACAATCCTTTTCTGATACCAAATGTGATTTTGGTTCAGAGTTTTGGCAAATAAAATCAAAATATATTATAATATTATATTGTTTTCCCAATAGATTTTGAGAAGAATTTTGTCAGTTAGGATTTTCTAGCGCATTTGTGTTAACACTTGTTGAGTGAAAAGGATAAGAATTATAAGAGTTTCTCCAAGTTGCATTATATGTCTCCATATGGAACACAATGACTTTAGGAGGTTGACCGATAAAGATGGGGTAAGCTAGGATGAATTATTTCATAGTTGGAGTGTGAACATATTCCATGTCACCTTCTTATTGTTTGGGATATTATTCTAGGATTCTAGTGTTAGTGTTGGATTGAATGTTCCTTCAATTATTTACCTTTTGGCTTATTTTGTTGGCATTAGTGCCAACCAAATTGTAATCATAATAAAGGGGGGTAGGATGAAAAGAGAAATTTCAATTTTGGGAGTCATCATTTTGTTGAAAATTTTGATAATCATAGCAATGATCCATGTTGAAGTGACTTAGAAAAGATTAGGAATGATTAGAGAAAAGAAGTAAAATGTGAACATGACTCAATCAAAGGAAAGATTAAGATTCAGGTTAGGTTCACAGAAGTGTGTACAATCAAATAATGACATAATAAAACATCCTTTATGCCTCTCAAAAGGGGCAATTTAGACTAAACTCATAAAATAGGCCATGCTAAAGATACACAACTTGAGGTTGTAAGTTTGATGGAGATGCGAAACTAGGAATACGATACTCCACACTCTATATGAGATATGGGGTTCCAAATCCTACATATAGAATAGGGTAGTGGTGTCTAACTAATTCTTGATAATAATTCGTGAATCGGATAATGTGGAAGTAAGGATCCAAGTGGTTACAAAGTAAAAGTTGCAAGGATCGGGGGTTATGTAAGGTTATTGGTCCCAAAATGGGGATTGTAAGGCAAGAACTGATAGATAAAGAATATGATGCCCTGTCTTAATCCATGCATGACCACATCAACAAGTATCCAAATATAAAATAAATTAAAGGACATGATAGGTTAAGTATACTTGATTGAAGACATCATTGACACATTCACTTCCCCCTAGGGTCAACAATAACTTTGTGAGAGAGTTTATGTGGGGGACCACAACCAAATAAAAGAAGACCTAAGAACACATCTAGTTGAAGACGTATGTGGCTCTAAAGGATGGGTAAACCATGATAACTGTAATTTCTATTCTTAAAGATCATAAATACCCAATGATCCAAGAGTGAACTCCAAAAAAGAAAAACATGAATAACTTCAATACCTTTTAGGATTTAAGGACAAATTGGTGAGTACCAACAAACCAAATGGGTGATACACTCAAATAACAACTATAAATATCCATATGATAACATTTAAAATTTATGCTAGCCAACAGTATCAACCATGGTTGATGTTGTCGGATGTGAAAAATTACAAACCCGATAATATCATGGTCGATGTCATCGACTAGGGAAATATTCTTTCCCAACAATATCAACCATGGTCGATGTTGTCTGACATAGAAATGCGAACATAAGGAGGTCAAACAAGAAGGTGAAAGTAGATGGAGTGAGCTCAGAGGTGTTAAGAGGTAAAAATGGTGATGGTCTTTGTGCACTAAAAGTAGGCATGAGAATGATCTTTAGAGGATGACAGGTGATGTCACAAACAAGTTGTAAAGGAAAACTATAAGGATGTAAAACCATGTGAGATAGGATATAATTAGGCTACACATCATAAGTACCATTGCTAACTAACTCAATGAAATATATGAAGGATGCACGTAACTATATCTAGTTACTCTCTACTCCCGACAATATTCTTGAGGACATCGCTCCAAGGAAGCTAATTCACCAATGATGCCTACAAAAAACAAAAGTTAATAATGTGGAAGATTAAGTTTATAAACATATCATGTAGGAATGTGGGAGAACTACATATGTCTTGTTTCCTCGTTAGAGTATTGGTACATAATGGAACACTCAAATATATTATAACATAAGGAGGTAAGTATAACCAAATAGCTCATAGGGCATTTTATATGCTTTCTTGTTCAATCACTTATCCCTTTTTTTATACCATCACATCATAGCACACATACACAAATCCATTATAAAAATACAAGATAGAGGCAAAAAAACACTAATTTTTTTTATGTAATCCAAGATAGCTTCATAGGCTTCAAATGACTTCATTTAGGAAAAATTGTAAGAAGAGGCTCATGGAGATCATGAAACAACCCATAGACCCTTTCAGTGAAGAAACATTCCAAAGATCCACAAAACCATCCCAATAAGAAATCGAGAGAGCCAAAATTGCAGTACTCCTAACAAATATCATGTGAACCCATTTATACAGGGTTCATTTTAAGAAGGTCCCTCTAAAAAATTAGTTTAGAAATTTTGGCGAATCTCAAAAATCAACTTTCGAATCGTTGGTGAATTTATGAAAAAATGTTTTGTGGAAAAGGTGATTTCACAGAGAGCAATTTTTCTTGGTTTCGCAAAGTAGGCTGGGAAGGTTAATATGCAGGTTGGGCGGGAAGGTTGGTCAGGTGGTTGGGATGGTTGAAAATTGAGGGGTTGGATAATTAAGGGTTGGAAAACAAAGGGTTGGACGAGAAGGTTGGATGATTAAGGTTTGTATGAATGGGTTGGACGGCTATGGGGTTGGACGGGTCGGTTGGACGGTTAAGGGGTTGGACGGGTGGGTTGGACAGGTTGATTGGATGGTGAAGGGTCGGACGGGTGGGTTGGGCGGGCATGGGGTTGGACGGGATGGTTGGTCAGCTGAGGGGTTGGACGACTAAGAGTTAGATGACCAAAGGTTGGATAGTTGGGAGTTGGATGGATCAGGGTTTGACAGGTAGGATGGATGGTTAAAGGCATTGGACAATAGAGGGGTTGGATGGATCAAGGTTGGATGGGTGGGATGGACGGTTGATGGGTTTGATGACTAATGTTTGGATGGCTAAGTTTTAGATGGTTTCATTAATTATGGGTTGGGCGGCCGCCTTGGCTAGCCAATAATTTTCAGCCACGTGTCCTTTGACCCATTTAAAACCCTATAAATACCCCTACAAGGTTCATTTCTTCACTTTTCTATAAAAATTTCCAGTACTTTGAGCTCTTCGATTTTCAAAATTCTCTCAAATTTCAACAATGGAAAGCACCACATCTACTCCTACACCAAAATTCCAATACAAAAACCTTATGTGCCCACAGATTGTAGCCCTTATGAAAGTAAAAGACGTACAAAAAGATTGGCTCGAAAAATTAGAATTTATTGGGCTTGTGGACATGCCCCAATTCGATACTGATACTTCAGTGCTTGATTACCTTCTTGCCTCTTACAATGAGAATGATGGAAATTTTTTCGTTTTCTTGGTGCATCCGAGACGTCGTCAAATTTCATTCACAATTGAGCCCACAGACCTACATCGGTTAACTGGGTCACCATTTGAAAATAAGTCACCTGTTACTACAAAGGTTGTCCTCATAGATGAAGACAAAATGTTTTTGGAGTCTCATTACATTGTGCAAGTTGATGGTAAGTTTATTATTTTCAAATTATTTTTCTCTTAACATTTGTCAACCACCCAATCCTGTAACATTTTTTCTGTTATTGCATCTCCTCTTAATCGTTCATCATGAGGCCTACTTATTTAAGGTATTACAAACCAATTCTTCCTTGCAGTTACATCACTTTTTCATGCCAAGATTGTACTACAAGGAAGATCTGCAGACATTTTGTATTGGGTAGTTCAATATTTATTGCAAACACTAGTAGGTCAACAATTCAATTGGTGCACATATTTGTCCAATCAAATAAAAACAGATGTCTCCCATGCCCGAAATGTCAATCAATATGATAAATCCAAGATTGTATTCTTTTGTTGCAATTTTATTATTGCTTTCTATTAGGAATTGTTCTATGAATTTCAGAAATCTAAAATTCCAATTGTAATCAATGATAAAATGATTGGTCTAACTCTTGAAGAACAACATGTAATTGTTACTTTTACAGTTTTCTTGTTATAACGATTTCAAATTCAATATTTTTCAATAAAATAATAATTGTAAGATTTTCTATTGTAGAGAAGAATTATTTCTGCAACAATTCATAAGGAGGCGATTGCTCGAGAAAAAGCCCATGTAGAGGTCTCTGTTGATCCTGACATGGATTCAACAGAATCAACACCAGTAAGACCTCCTCATAAAAAGTAACCTAGGGGTTGTTATGTGCATCATGTTTACCATCACATTTAACTACAGGTATGAAGTTTTCTATTGATATAATTAACTAATTCAAACAACTAATAAAGATTATGTAGGTAGTACTATATTTTAATATTTCTACTATTCTTTTTAACATTTATTGTATTTAGAAACTACTGAAATGGGTGATGATGATCAAACTCATTCTGACACACAAGATAGAAATGTTACGCTTGTGTCTCCAAATGTGCAAGGTAAATTATAATATTTAATATTCAGCATGTTTTATTACGTTACTAATTTTTAGAATTTATAAGGCCTAACTATATAATGACTTATAACAATTTGTTGTTTGCATCTTGTACGTAATATATCTTCTGAGCACATTCCACTTGCAAGGAGACCACCAATACCACCAACACGTTCAGTCCAAACAAAAAGAAGATCTGTAGGCAAGAATATAAGGTTTCTTATAGAATCAGCTGGAACAATTCAACCTGCAACAACAGAATTTCCTAGACTCTCGCTAGGAGTTGTTTTAAGTGTAACGGCCTCACAGCTTTTCAACGATATCGCCCTTAACGAGGATTATTTGGGCTTCGATATTGGCGATGCTGACAAGGGAAACTATTTTGACACTCCTGATATGATTCAATCTACTTCTCCTCAACCACAACAACAACAAAATGTGCATGATGTACAGAACAGTAAATCTCCTCCTCCTCCATCAAACGCTCCACAAACAAATGATGAAAAGACACATTTTATATTATAAAATATGATATCAGATAGTATGGGGGAAACAATTCAAGAGGTTGTAATGTATGATGTGGATTTGGTGTGGTCTTGGGAGAGGAAAGCAAAAATTTTGATAAAAGAAATAAATACAAGATACCATAATCACGCTCAAAGGCATTCATTGTTCACTTCCGTAGAGATCCAACTGGCAAGGCATGGCATTTTTCTAAATAAAGCTAAGTCAGGGACAATTTCCTATACTAATAATTATAACGATGAAATTATAGACATAATGTTAAAAAAGTTGGAGAATATGAATGTTGAAGCACATGCTTACTACAATAAATGGGCAAAAGACAAGACAAATGTTTTAATAGCAAATGCTGAAAAATTAAAAGATGTGGTGAGTGGGATTTATGTTTTAAATGCAAAATCCTAATATTATAAGCACTGTAATATATTTGTTTAAGTTATCTAATAGACTAAAATTTGTTATTTCTGTTTTGCAGGAAAAATATGAAAAATTAAAGAAAGAAGCAACTATTTTTGAAGCACATTTAAAGAATGCCCACAAAATCCTGTATTCGTTTGTACAGATGAAGGAAAAACTGATAGTAATAAATAAACAAAATAATACATTGAGAAGAATAAGCAAGGAGCATAAGATGGATCCAGAAGTCTTACTAAAGGAAAAGACAGACGTAGATGCAAGACTTTTGATAGTAGGAGACGTAGCAAGGGAGGAAATAAATATTCTTGAAAATATCAATACCATTGCACGAGATTTACAGGCATCAGGAGTTATAGCAGATAGCTCTTTACAGACACAACAAATTCCTGCACCTCTAACGTAAGAAAAAGATCAAGCTTCTCCTGATACATAAGAAATTCAATATGTTAGTGAAGTTCACCATGTGATAGGTGTGTTGTCACAATTCTGACACTAGCGTAGGAATTAAAATATAGTGGCTAGCCAATTTTTTTGTTTTTATTCTGTGAGGTAGACGTAAGGACAACAATGATTCAGAATCATAGGCAGAAAAGATGATGACCTTGTAATGTGTTCTTATATGACATAACTTGTCCGGAAGCTTTGAAAATATGTTAGTGAAGTTCACCATGTGACAGGTGTGTTGTCACAATTCTGACACTGGTGTAGGAATTAAAAGATAGTGGCCAACCATTGTTTTTGTTTTTATTCCATGAGGTAGACGTAAGGACAACTATGATTCATAATCATAGGCAAAAAAGAGGATGACCTCATAATGTGTCCTTATATGACAAAATTTGTCTAGAAGGTTTGGAATGTATTGACAACCTCCTTTTTGTAATTGTATTGGCTAACAATGCTTTATGAATTTGTACTTTTCTTCATAAAGTAATCTGCCACATGAGAGAACCATTTCAACAGTACTTTGGGAATTGGAATTGTAACTATATATTGTTATTCGATTTCTACATAATATAAATGATGTTTCTATCTCTTTGTTTACATAAATGTTGATTAAATTTACTTGATTTTGTTTGTTTAAAATATATACGTTTCTGATTTCTTGCAAATGTAAAATAAATCAATTAACAGATATAAAAGACAAGTATTTTCTTATTTTAGTTTAAAAACCAAATATAAAAAACAACTATTTAATATTGCATTTATTGAAAGTTGTAATCTATGTATGAAATACATTAATAGTTATAATTTATTACATTAAATTATTGTAATGAAATCTAAGTGAATTGAAACAGTCCTGGATCAACACTTTCATTCGTCTCTTGGAAATCAACTGTAGCATGATCTGCGGATGTGTCTCCATCCCCTGGGTTAGGCAGAATATTACTAACTCCTATTCTTTCTGCTAGTGAATTCCATAATGTGAGTTCTCTATCATAAGGGAAAGACTCCACTGAGTAATGTGATACATACAACCTCAGACAACTTTCTAGATTCATATCTAATCTGTTTCAAACTTTTGATTTTAAAAAGGATAGTGCACTAAAAACCCTCTCATCTTCCACAAAACCCAGAATCATAGTTTGACAGAGTTCATACAACTTAATATACTCACTCAAATATTTACTTAGAATACTAATGGAATAAATATCCTTCCAAATCCTTTTGATGACACCATAATCCTGTGGGTTTTGTAGAACCTAAACTTGTCTTATCATAGTATTAGTAAAATCCATTGACTGGAACTAAGTATTTTTATTTGTAAAATACCTTCTACATAAACTCCGTTTATCTCTTCATTCTTAGAGAAATGGTCAGTTGGAACACTCATGTTTTTGAAAAATAAAGGAATGATAGATGTATAAGGTTTGCCCCCCCAGACAAATTCTAAAACTATGGATTTACAACTCCCATTGTTTGATGTTATCAGCTAATTTTGACTTCGCAAAATTATTAAAAAAATGGAAATTTTGAATTTGTTCAAAAGTGTTACCTTGAGTGATTCATTGACCTCATCGCGATTGTCTCATTTTTGTGATCGTTTTGGTCTTCGTTACGTCCTTTTCAGGTGATAAATCCTCCCGCCAGGCTTTAAATCGCATTAAAATACATTAAAATTAATTAATTAATTAATTGCTCTTTGTTTGATAAAATTAATTTTTAAATAACTTGGAAGTATTTAATTAAATAAATATTAATTAAAAAATTCATTTGACAAATTTTTATTAGATTGCCAGGGAAGTAAGCTTATGCATCCAACTACTGCGAGTGCCAATTTGGCTTCCCGAACCCGGATTTCCCTTTTCCTGGCAATCTTCTTTTAATTTCCCGCTTGTGGGATTTTCTCCACCAATTGCCAAATCATGGATTGGCTAACGGGCAAGAAATCTCCCAGTTTCCCACATGGGGAAATTAAATGGGGATTGTCAGCCCACTTTGCCATTCCCGTTGGCAATTGGCTGTTGCTTTCCCCATTTCCCCTTGGCACTTAATTCCACTACCCGAGAAGAGAGGAAGTTGGATTAATCCTCATAACTTCCTCCGTTAAACTCGTTGGAAAGAGTCGTGTGAAGCTTTCCGATTGCTTCTTATTTCTTCTAAAGGACATAATATTTTGTCACATCCCACAATACTACGAACGCCAAGTAAGAAGGTTTTTGTATTACAGAAAAATCCATGCCTGAGGATATGACAAAGAAGTAAAGAAGGAACAGTTTTTCCAACGCCTTTGTGAAGGAAATACAAAAAGATCATTACCCACGTTTTTGAAGAGGAGCTGTCCAAAATTTTAAAAAAAACATAAATTTCCCACACACAGCCCAAGGGAAAACTGCCAAGGAGAAATCATTCTCATAGTTGAGGATAGAAGGACAACAAATGAGGAGAAAGCAACATTAAAGAACAGTTTTAAAAATCCCAAGCGCTAGAAGCTTTCCACGCATGAAAGGGATAAGGAGGTGAAAGACCAGCTCCCACGTAGGGAGAGAAAAAGATCATTACCCACGTGAGGTAAAAAGAGGACAACAAATTAATTTGAAGTCAAAGAATCTTCACTCGGTGCCAAGAAAGTCTGTCTAAATCCACGTAGCCTATCAAGGGAAAAGATCAGCATGTAGTTGGTAAAATACAATAATCATAGGAAATTTTGAGATGTCCACACATGCACAAGGAAAAGACATCAAATTTCTCATGTCAGGGGTAAATTCTGTTTGTGATCCACGTTGTCAAAGCATTGGAAGAGGAGACCAGGAGGAGACACAGTAGATTTAGCAAAGCCCACGCATTGGGAAAAGGGAAAGCTTTAAACTCATAAATATACCCAAAAACATTCTCCACGCACTCTCCAAGATTTTCCACGCATTCTCCAGGCCAATCCACATGTGAGGATAGGGAGAGGACAGTCCAAGAACATAAAGATCTGCGCAATAGAGTTTAAGTCTCCACGCATTCATCTAGACAGTTTCCAAGACCACACGCTGTAGGAGAAAGTAGAAGGCCACGTGGAGGCAAAAATGAGCAGGTTTTAAAAGAACAGTCCAAAATAGCAAAGAAAACAAGGAGTCTTTCACCACGCAGCTGTAGGAGGAGGGTTTCCACGTGCTAAGCAAGGAGAGGACAGTTTAAAAAACCCACGCATTGGCCAAAGAGAAGAGGACGTTTCCATCATGCACAGCCCATGCAACCTGAAGGAGGAATCCACACAGGAGTTTGACAGCAAAATACTCATGCAAGAACAGTCCAAGACCACGTGGAAAAGGAGAAAGGAAGTTGGGAAATTTTAAGAAAGAGGGTATTTAAATTCTAACGCATTTTCCAAGGAAGCAGCCACACTTCAAGAACATAAGAACTCTACGTACAACCAAAGAAAATAATAAATTTTGCAGAGAAGAACATTAAATATTTCCTATTTTAGCACAAGGAATCACGTGTTCTTAGGAGGATGTATGCATTGACCTATAGATGACACCGAAGAAGTAAATATCAAATTGCAGGATTATTAGAATCAGGTGATTTTCACATACCAAAGAGAAATTTGATTCTAGCAAATTTAATAAAAAATCAGGTGATTTTGTTTATTTTAAATTAAAAATAAATGAATAATCGTCACTGGAATCAGAAATTATAACCTGATCAAGTTATTGTCATTATTATTATTATTATTTTAAAATAATAATAATATTATTATAACGGAACATATTTTTCTTGCATCGACGGGGTTTCGGAGACTGAGACCCGACCTCACTTACATTGTTTTGTGTGCCTAAGTCATTCTTCTGTGAAATTCATAATGGCTGAAAAATTTAACAAATCTGCAGGGAGATCGAGGAATCCAGTGGAGAAATCAAACAAATCCACC
Source organism: Taxus chinensis (assembly GCA_019776745.2). NCBI lineage: Eukaryota > Viridiplantae > Streptophyta > Pinopsida > Cupressales > Taxaceae > Taxus > Taxus chinensis. The sequence goes on along the minus strand of CM034152.1, from coordinate 249,859,952 downwards.
TTGAAGTATGAATTTTAATAAATTATCCCTCCCAGTTCCATTAAGTCAGCATATGACAACATCACTGATACAAATCTGGGTCACATCAATGTGCAACAGTTCTGCGAGCGGGTGAAAACTGAAGGCAAAACCATTTTCTCATATAGACTTTACCATAGTGGTCTACCCCAAGCAACAACATTTGTTGTCTCTGTGAAGTGTCCGGAATTGGTTATTCCTTGCACAGAGCATTATGATCCTGAGAAACGAGGAATTTTTAAAGATAATCTCGAGCCTTTCCTCTTAATCACACTAGAACACATTGAGGAGTTGCTCGGCATACCCAACTTTCCCGAGAATGCGGATATCACTCACCAATCAACATAAGAATTCTGGGATGAAGAACCCCTGAGATGGAGCAAGATGGTTAATAACAACTGGTTAGTAACCAAGATACCTCGAATTGACATGCTTCCCAAAGAACTATACTGTGTTGAGTTCGTGGAAGAAATCAGGGACATGATTACTCTCCTAAGTTGAGTTTTTGGTCTACCTTTTGCTAGGAATTTCCACCCATGGATGTATCTGTTTATCTATATCATACTAGGCAAGAAAGAGTTTGTGGATTGGGCCACAATCATCAGTAACACCCTTGATAAACAATTGATAGAAGTTAAGATGACTGGATGCTTCTACATGACATTGTATTTGACTTATGCGGTAGCAAGAAGAAAGCTATGTTCGGGACTTGAAACGAAAGGAGTCATGGGGTTGTCAAATAGTGTTTTTCATTATTACCCTCAACACAGTTTCAAAAATAGTTCTCACCATTTTAGAAGAGTCAATGATGCATTCACCTTCCGCGTGATCTGGAACTTGAATCAGAATACTGAGGAAAGGTTTTCTAAAGAAGCCATGAGTGTCATTTCCCAATGGGGAACCTCGTTTATTAAATTTTCATGTTTTTCCTACATTCGCGTGAGTGGCTTTGCTGGTACCCCATGGAAACTTCTAAAGTACGTAAGTGATAGATGGGCATTAATGGAGCTGGCACAACAATTATTCCAAGTTCACTACCTTCTTAGTGACAAGCACTGTTCAGGAAGTCATTTCCCAATGCAAATCGGGGAATATCAATGTGAAAATATTTTCAATGCACAACTCATGGAAAAAGAGTTCACTCTCATAACCATCCATCCATATGTGAAGAGAGCCTAGTTTGATATCAATGGATATTTGCAAAAGATTATGGGGGCAAAGTACCAACATAATCCTACCATGGAAGATTTTTGGGCTGCTTGTTCGGATGAACATGACGTAAGAAGACGGGAGTACTCTCGCCTAACACTTGCTCAAATTAAGGCCTTCTGCATCAAAATTCCTCCCGATTCATTCATAAATGATGATGAGGATGTCATCAATCCCTCATATGATGCCATTGAATTTACCCCATTGCCTCAAATCGATTGGACCAAAAGAGATGAATTTTCTCTTGATGGCAAGAACCAACCAATTATTGAAAGAAGCATATGTTGGTATGATAGAGAACTTGCCAAATTACAATCAATTCCAGATCACATTTCGGGATCACAAAAATTACCAATATGAGGGGGCCTTCATTCGACTAAAGTCTCTTCTCGATCAACCTCATTACCATCCAATCATGCACAACAAGCAAGAAAGGAGTGGTTGCCGAAATCCACTTCACCAAGTAACGTGTCACAAGGAGAAAGATCTAAAGATCCTAACCCCGAAGAAGGAAGAGAGCGTGTGTCTGGATTTTCTACCATGAGTAGAGATTCTTATACCCACATCGTTAATAGTGCTCAGAAGCTGGTAGCAAATGATCCTCAGCCATGCTTCAAACGAGCATCCACTCAGGTGTAGGTAATTCAAATATCAAACACTTCAGAGCATATAGTTCATGAAGGGATTTCCCAAAATATCCTGAATAATTAGGAAGTGGATATTGAGGTTGTGTCTCCTCAAATTGAGGTCGTAGATAGGATTCAAGAAGAATCTCATTATGTCAGAAATAATGATGCTTTCTCGAGTAATGGTGGATATTGATGGAAACAAATTTATAGACCTTGCCATTCCACAAGTTGATAAGGAGGGCGATGCTATGACACCTGTCGACTATGAGGTTTCCAGCCTTAGACTTGGAAGATCTACATTAGAAAGTGACATGGAAATGGCTTGAGATTCAATTGATATCGTGCTAAAGAGACTTGAGAAATACAAGCCTTGAAACTCTCAGCTCAAGGCCGAAAAGAATCAATTGGTTGAATATGTTCAACATTTGATAAATACCATATCATCCACCTTCCCAGTACCTGATGCAGTGGCTTCCCCAGATGAAGATACTCTCAATTTTTCAAAGGAAATAAACACATTGGGCCATGTCACTAAAACTTGGCTTTCAGAGATTCTCGTTTTAGGCCAGGGGACGATCAAGACCACGGTTAAGCTTCATGAAGATGTCAGTGCGTATCTTGATCCAATTCTTTATTTCAAAGAAACTTTTGTTTCTACTATATCAAATTTGGATGAGATATTTTCCAGTCTATAGGAGATGACAATTATGGAATCTTTAGTTTTAGCTATTGAAGGAATTCTCGAATTTGAACATCGAGGGACACGTTTTCTTTGGTGTCTGCATCTCAAATCAAGAAAAACGCTTCTCGAGGATTCTATGGTCCATTATGAAAGCTTGTGCAATGAATCCTTCACTTCACTCTCCTTGATTCAGGAATTCATGGCTGAGATTCCTTGTAACCTCGTAAATAAACATAATCAAAGGTGTTCATCGGAGCAGGTGGAAGAGCAATTTTCACAATTATTTAAGGACATGTACACTACCACCAACAATTTCTCGTTAGTTTCAATGGAGCAGTGCATCAAGTTAAATAAATATTTGAGAACACTCAATCAAAAATTGTTAATTTAAATGATATACCAAGTAGAATTCTTGAATTGCAGGTATTTTGTGAGGCTATTCTTCGACCAAGTGAACCTCCAGAAGAAGAAAATATGTTTGAAACTTTAGGAAGGTTTAGATCCTTTCAAATGGCAAAATTGGCAGATCCTAATTTCACCAACGGTTTAGGGAGATGATTTTCTTGGTATCTAACGAAGTGGGAGAGTCCATTTCTCATACACTTGAGATAGGTGAACCCCATTTCAATGGATAAGGAACTGGTTATTATTTTATATTTTAAAAGGTGTTGTTATTTTTTTTTGGGAAACTATGGATATTTTAAGTAATTTCTATTTTTGATTTGTCTTTAATAAAGTTGTTGAAAAATTCAAAGGTCACTTAAGTGCCTTATTTAATGATCATGTAAGACCCTAACTACTTTATAACCAACTTTTGGGTTATAAAAGGAAGTGAGGGGCTCATTTGTAAGGGGAATTTGAGAGAGGAGAAGAAAATACTTTTGTGTAAGCTTTGTTTCAGGAAGAAACTTTGTGTTCTTTTGTGAAAAATATTTTGGAGTTAATGAAATACGAACTTTGTGTCTCCTTCATTGTCTCTTGTAACGTTTGATGTTCTTATGTTCATTAGATGTTAGATGTTTGAATCTTACACGCAAATATTATCTTTGATCTTATTTTCAACGTTATTAATCAGTTGTTCTAGTTCACAGTGATCAAGCTCTGATTATCTACTTGCTCATGTGTGTTCCCTTTTACACGTTCTTGTTTGGCTAACTAAAACTTTATTTTATTTGTGTTGGTTATTCATTTTTCCTCTTCATGCAATATTAGGCTCTATTTTTACCTAACTCTTGTATGATCTTTCATTTCTTTCCATTCCACTCCTTTCCTTCATTCCATTCCATCTCCCTCATTCACTTTTCTTTCCATTGATGTTCCAAAACACCCCCCACATACAATTTTTAATGTAAATATGTAAATACAATTTTGGTTTTCAATAAAGGCAGCCTCACCTTCATTGAGGAGGGACTTCATTCCCATACTATTGCATGTCATTTGCATGTGTTCAAATCCATATGCCAACAGTTTTTGGCAACTCCACTGGGGATTTAGGAATCATTAACCAGTGCTTGGTTAAATCTTTATGACTATCCCCTCTACACAAGATCCAGTTTTTCAACCGAACCTTGTGCCTGAAAAATATTTCCAAGGAGACATTACTGCCAACCTTTGAACAGTAGCTTGGGAAAACCATGAAAGCTTGCAACAATTTTTGGTTGTTGATAGAGCCATTGACAGAGAAATCTACATCGAAGACCTTAGAAGAAAATCACTCGTACTTGTGGCCAGGAGACCTCTTGGACACGTGTTGATCGTTGTTCACTGACGCGGTCCTCTTCCACCAAGGTAATAAGTCGTGTGACTATTACAAGTAACCCACCTATCTTGCAACCAAATCTTGTTTTTGCAGATACTCAAGAATACATATCATCATATTTGAGGCAAGCTATTTGGGAAAAGCACATGAGTAACTATCATTTCCATCTCGCCGCATCAGTACTAGATAACGAAGAAGAGAAATCCATGAGAGTTGCTAGAGCTATTCAGGCGCAAATAGCTCAAGAAAGAGAGTGAAGAGAAAAGGATAGAGCTGGTCGAAACACACCAGTGATCCCTTCACAATAAAGATTCCAAATTGGAGGGAAATTTATTTACGCAAGGAGAAAAAGCTAAAGGTTGATCTGATCCCATGTTTGAATTTCAAGGAAATTTTGGTTTCAAGTTATCTCCTCCAAAGAATAACACACCTTGTATATCTGCAAGCCTTGCATAGTGTCCTGAAAGAGCAAGCAAGGAAGGAATCGCTACCAGTCAAGCACTTGTCGTTGCTCACGTTGTTTTACCTTCACATATGACCTTTCCCAAAATGATAGTCAATGTACCATGGGGAAATTCCATAGGCCCATTGGCCTTACTTACTCGACATGACCTCCCACGAGGATCAAGAAAGATTCTTCCCAAGTTCAACGGAGATGGGAAGACGTCACTAGATGATCATATTTCTACATTTTTCGCTGCATGTGCTATTTTGTAGGTAGAATATGAAGATATTTCTATTTTTCTCTTCATTGAAACATTGCATGATGTTTCTGTAAATTAGTTTCATCATCTACCCAATGGATGTATCACAAATTGGAATGATATGAAAACTAAGTTTGAAAATCGATTCAAGATGGTAGAAGATGAACATGCTCTTCTTGCCCAACTATCTCAGGTGAAGAAACAACCAACAGAACCCATGAGGAATTTTGTGGCTAAATTCAACAAAATGGTGAACAAAGTTCCTGCCGGGATTTGTCCAAACCTTGATGGACAAAAATGTTTCTTTATTAATGCACAACAACTAGAAGTGTGCTATCAACTGAGAAGGGCTAGTGTGGCTACTTTGGAACTTGCTAAATATTTGGCCATAGAAATTGAAGATGACTTAATCATGGCAGGAAAATTCAAGAAAAAATCCCTCAAAGGAAAGGGTGAAGAAACCCCCAACACTTCAGAAACTATACTCACTAAGTTGGCTAATGATGTGTTGGCTTTGAAAAAGTAAGTTTCTCAAAGTAGTAAACCTTCTCCTTACAAAGACATTCCAAGAAAAGGATACATTCCCAACAAAGCCAGGATTGTAGGTGCTCCAACGAGGCTTGCTATTGAAGCAGCTCCCGCAACTAATTCAAAATGTGATGTCATTGAAAAAAGTGATGATGAGATTGAAGTCATCGAGGTTGATGAGGAAGAGTTGGATTCTGAGACATCTGAACCTGAAGTTTAAGATCCTAAGGGGGAAAGTAATAATCAATTCTTTGAGTACCATTTTGATGAGGAAGAAAAATACGAATAAATTATAGAAGATATGAATAGTCAATCCTTCGTCGTCTTCACACACTCTAAGAAAAAGGAGCAGGATACCACTAAGGTGGGAGACAAAGAGGTTTCCAAGGAAACTCCCAAAGAATCCAAGACAAATGAGGCTCCTAAAGAGTCCAGGGCGACTGAGGTTTCAAGGGTCAAAACTATCTTAAATAAAGGAGGGCCTTTGTTAGATCAATCAGTTAGTAAACCAACTACGAAGAAAGCTTCTTCTTCCACATCCATATCAACCAAGCCTGAGGTAAAGGTTAAAAGTGTGTCATCATAAAGTTTGAAATAACTAATATCTAAGACATCAAGTACGGTTACTTTGCCTAAATTTGATATCATTGATCATATCAATAAAACAAAATTTTCCATGTCACAAGTAGAGTACTTGAAGTCCAATAAGGATAAACTTGAGAAATTGGTCCAGTTTATCAAAGGTGACTATACTATTCATTCCTCCAAAGGAGTTTTGAAAACTCCTAAATATGGGAAAACCAAAAATATTGTGTTGGCCACTACACTTCAAATGAAAAGATTGAACCTTTCTTTGTGTCCTTTCTGATCAACGGATGCAAATTAAGTAATTGCATTATAGATTTTGGAGCCTTGGATATTGTGATGTCGGTAAAAGTAGCACATGCTCTTGGTTTGACTTGTATGAGAACATTCAGACCATGTTACTCCATGGAAACCTAGAAAGTTCCTCTAATTGGGTAGATTAAAGACGCCCAAATGGTTTTAGCCCAATTCCCTCAAAAGCGAGTTAAGGTAACTATTTTAATTGCTGATATTCCCACCTTGTATGGAATGTTGTTGAGGAGGAAATTTTTGAGAGATTTGGGTGGTGAGATTCAAATGAACTGGTCTCACGCCATGATTCCTATCAATGGAGAAATGATAAAGCTTATGCCAGAAACTCAGGCAAAGTTCACGGTAACTAAAACCGAAGATCCTCGAGCACAGATCCTTTTCCAAGGCTCAAGTATGGGTAATTATATGATGACTGCAGAAATTCATACCCTTGAGGTCACTTGCCAAGATTCCAATGAGATATGGACTCTTGAGTTCGATGGAAGTTGTTCCTCAATGGGCTTTGGTGCAGGAGTGGTGCTCATATCTCCAAACAGTAAAATATTTCCTTTTTCCTACAAACTTGAATTTTCAAATACTAATAACACTACAGAGTACGAGGTGTTAATCCTTGGCCTCCAAGTTGTAAAGGAGAAATGGATCAAAAATTTGAAAGTCTTTGGAGATGCGGAATTGATCGTGAAACAGGTAAGAAATTTGTTCCAAGTGAAAAATGATCGTTTGAGACACTACAGAAATAAAGTGTGGGACACAATAGAAGTCTTTGAGGATTTTTCCATAAAATTTTTCCCTCGTGAAAAGAATGACAAAGCAGATTCTCTAACAGTCTCAGCTTCATTAATGATTCCTCATTCAGAGTTTGATCAAGACAAATACACCATTGACATGGTTTTTAGGCCAAGTGTCCCTGACAATGTAGAAAATTGACAAGTATTTAATGATGATCAAAAAATTATTGACTTCTTGGAAAAGAGAGAGAATTTTGAAGAGTTATACTTTGAAGGAAGTGATTTTGAATTTTGCGAATCAACTACCTCATCCATTCAGAAAGGAGTTGAGAACGAAGATCCTTGTGATGACATCATTCAAATCAAAGGAAATAAGATTCCCAAAGGATTGGTTTCACTTGAAGATTTTTTTGAAAAACATGACAGGTTTAGCAAATAGAAAGAGCAGGCGGGACTTGCAAATTCTGCTGACTATGAGAAAGTTAACATCGGTACCAAGGATAAACCTTGCCTAATCAATATTGGCAAGTGTTGCTCACCTGAGGAGCACGGGAAATTCATAAGTCTACTTACCAAATATTCTAACGTTTTGGCTTATTCATACGGAGACTTGAAGTCTTTCCAACCTAGGGAAATGGAGCATGCCATACCCTTGAAGCCTAGTGCAGTTCCATTTAGGCAAAAGCAAAGACAATATAATCCCAAGATTGTAGGGACTATATTTCATGAAGTTCAAAAGATGCTAGATGCATGAATAGTGTTTCCTATTTGACATTCGACCTGGATAGCTAATATTGTACCGGTTCGCAAAAAAAATGGAGAAATTAGGATTTGCATGGATTTTCGTAATCTTAATCAGGCTTCCTTGAAGGATAACTACCCACTGTCAGTGATGGACCATATTTTCTAGAAAGTAACTGGATTGGAAATGTTTTTCATGCTAGATGTTTTCTCCGGCTATAATCAGATTGAATTGGCTAGAGAAGATCAACATAAAACCGTGTTCACTACCCCCTGGGGTACGTTCACGTATAGAAGAATGCCCTTCAGTTTGATCAATGCCGGTGTAACTTTTCAAAGGGCCATGGATATGGAATTTACAGATTATAAAGATAAGATCATTGTGATATACCTAGATGACTTGATGGTGTTCTCCAGGAAACGAGGAGATCACCTAAGGGATTTGGAGAAAATATTGCAAAGGTGCAGGCTTCATAAGATTTCTCTGAATCCAAAAAAGTCCATGTTCGGGGTTACAGAAAGGAAACTCCTAGGTCATATTGTTTCTAAGGAAGGAACTAAGATTGATCTTGAACGTGTTCAAGCTATCAAGAATCTTTCCTTGCATACAAGTAAGCCTGGGGTCCACTCCTTCTTTGGGAAGGTGAAATTTTTGAGAAGGTTCGTGCCAGATTTTACAAAGATGACTAAAGAAATCGCTGATATGATGAAAGGGAAAGAATCCTTCAAATGGTCAAAGGAAGGTAGAGAGGTATTTGAGAAAATCAAGAGTGCTATTGCAAAATCTCCTACATTGGTGTGTCCCAATTTTAAAAATGATTTTATAATCTATTGCTATGCTTCGCCACATACAATCTGTACCATCCTGACGCAAGATAATCAAGAGGGTATTAAATCTCCTATCGCATTCATGAGTTCGGGATTCAAGAAACATAAAATTAATTACACTCCTCTTGAGAGACATGTGTACATGGTGGTGAGAGCCCTGAATCACTTCAGGTATTATGTGTTGAATTCTCACACCAAAGTCTTAGTTCCAGACACCGCAGTGAAATCAATGTTGACACAATAGGAACCAGGATCTAAAAGAGGTAATTGGGTCTCCAAGATCCAAGAATATGATTTGGACATCAAGCCTACCAAGTTGGTTCGAGGAAGAGGACTCTGCCAACTCATTTCAGAGAATGAACCACGAGATAACTCTAAAGAAGAACCAGTTGAAGAAATTTTACCATTGGTAGTTTTTATCAGTATCACAGATGAATGGTATTCTGATATTGCCTACTTTCTCACATATGGTGAGTGTCCAAAGAATCTGATAGCTAAGGAGAAACGATCTATCAAACTAAGAGCTGATAGGTACGTCATCTGGGATAACACATTGTTCAAGAAAGGAATTGACCGCATGTTCCTTAGATGTGTTGATAAAGAGCAACAACCTAAATTGTTGGAAGCTTTCCACAATCATGCTTATGGTGGTCATTTCTCTGGCCTGGTAACATCCCATAAAATTTTGAGAGCACATTATTACTGGCCCACTATGTTTTCTGATGCTCAGAAAAGGGTGACAAAATGTGAAGCCTATCAACAATTTGTTGGAAGACCAAAGTTGACAGCTTTGCCTTTGAAGCCAGTTGTCATTGAAGAACCCTTTCAACAATGGGGTTTAGATTTCATCTGGGTTCTGAATCCGAATTCTAGTGCTGGTCATACTCACGTTCCCATTGCCACTGAATACTTTACAAAGTGGGTGGAAGCTATATTGGTGAAACAAACATCTACTACGGTAATATGTGATTTCATCAAATAAAATATATTGGTTCGTTATGGAATTCCACACGAGATTGTGACAGACAATGCCTCAAATTTTTCTTCTGTAGAGATGATAGGTTTCTATTATGGATATGGGATATCCTTGTCTCATTCATCAGATTACTACCCTCAGGGAAATGGTCAGGATGAATCCAGTAACAAAAACCTCATTACTATTGTGCGCAAGTTAGTCAAAGAAAATCAAAGAACTTGGCACAAAAAGTTATACGATGCATTGTGGGCTGACCATATAACTCCCAAAAGGGCAATTGAGATGTCTCAATTTAAACTTTTATATGGAACCGATGCTCAAATTCCCGTCACACTGGAGTTACCAACATTAAAATTAGCTTAGGCAGTTGATGATCAATGCTTCACCAATGCATTAGATAAAAGGATCATGTTCCTAAGCAAGATCGAGGAACAAAGAAGTTGAGTGGAAAACAAGATCGAAGAAAATCAATCCAAGGTAAAGAAATTGTTTGATAGGAAAACTAGGGAGAGACAGTTTCAAATCAATGACTTAGTTCTTCTCTGGGACAAAAGACGTGAACCGAAAGGAAAGCATGGGAAGTTTGACTCGCTGTGGCTAGGCCCGTTCAAAATAAGACATTTATGTGGAGATAATACCTTTTACTTGGCATATCTTAATGGAACTCATTTTCGTTTTCCCTACAGTGGGCAATATCTCAAGCACTATCAAAATTGAAAATGGGTTGTTCGCCGTATGTACATAGGTAATTAGGTTTTTGGTTTGTTTGTTTCCCTATTTTTTGGTCTCCTCTCTTTTGTCACCCCATTTTTGTGCCCCATAATTTGGAGATCATGTTGATGACTATTTTGGTCTGGGTCCATTGCTGCATCCATTAAGTCCTTCTCCCCAATTAGAGTCAGCTGTTATCAGCTAATTTTGACTTCGCAAAATTATTAAAAAAAATCAAAATTTTGAATTTTTTCAAAAGTGTTACATTGAGTGATTCATTGCCCTCATCGTGATTGTCTCATTTTTGTGATCGTTTCGGTCTTTGTTTCATCCTTTTCGGGTGAGAACTCCTCCCACCATGCTTTAAATCACAGTAAAATTAATTAATTAATATTTAATTAATTAATTGCTCTTTGTTTGATAAAATTAATTTTTAAACAACTTGGGAGTATTTAATTAAATAAATATTAATTAAAAAATTCATTCGACAAATTTTTATTAGATTGTCGAGGAAGTAAGCTTATGCTTCCATCTGCCGGGAATGCCAATTTGGCTACCTGAACACGGATTTCCCTTTTCCTGGCAATCTTCTTTTAATTTCCCGCTTGTGGGATTTTCTCCACCAATTGCCAAATCATGGATTGGCTAAAGGGCAAGAAATCTCCCAATTTCCCACATGGGGAAATTAAATGGGGATTGCCAGCCCACTTTTCCATTGTCATTGGCAATTGGCCGTTGCTTTCCCCATTTCCCCCTGACACTTAATTCCACTACCTGGGAAGAGAGGAAGTTGGATTAATCCTCATAACTTCCTCCATCAAACTCGTTGGAAAGAGTTGTGTGAAGCTTTCTGATTGCTTCTTATTTCTTCTAAAGGACATAATATTTTGTCACATCCCACAATACTACGAACGCCAAGTAAGAAGGTTTTTGTATTACAGAAAAATCCACGCCTGAGGATATGACAAAGAAGTAAAGAAGGAACAGTTTTTCCAACGCCATTGTGAAGGAAATACAAAAAGATCATTACCCACGTTTTTGAAGAGGAGCTATCCAAAATTAAAAAAATAGAAATTTCCCACACACAGCCCAAGGGAAAACTGCCAAGGAGAAATCATTCTCACGCCTAAGGATAGAAGGACAACAAATGAGGAGAAAACAACATTAGAGAATAGTTTTAAAAATCCCAAGCGCCAGAAGCTTTCCACGCATGAAAGGGATAAGGCGGTGAAAGACCAGCTCCCACGTAGGGAGAGAAAAAGATCATTACCCACGTGAGGTAAAAAGAGGACAACAAATTAATTTGAAGTCAAAGAATCTTCACTCGGTGCCAAGAAAGTTTGTCTAAATCCACGTAGCCTATCAAGGGAAAAGATCAGCATGCAATTGGTAAAATACAATAATCGCAGGCCATTTTGAGATGTCCACACATGCACAAGGAGAAGACAACAACTTTCTCATGCCAGGGGTAAATTCTATTTGTGATCCATGTTGTCAAAGCATTGGAAGAGGTGACCAGGAGGAGACACACTAATTTTAGCAAAGCCCGCGCATTGGGCAAAGGGAAAGCTTTAAACTCATACATATACCCAAAAACATTCTCCACGCACTCTCCAAGATTTTCCACGCATTCTCCAGGCCAATCCACGTGTGAGGAGAGGGAGAGGACAGTCTAAGAAAATAAAGATCTGCGCAATAAAGTTTAAGTCTCCACATATTCATCTAGATGGTTTCCAAGACCATACGCTACAGGAGAAAGTAGAAGGCCGCGTGGAGGCAAAAATGCGCAGGTTTTAAAAGAACAATCCAAAATAGCAAAGAAAATAAGGAGTCTTTCACCACGCAGCTGTAGGAGAAGGTTTTCCACGTGCTAAGCAAGGAGAGGATAGTTTAAAAAACCCACACATTGGCCAAAGAGAAGAGGATGTTTCCATCACGCACAACCCACGCAGCCTGAAGGAGGAATCCACACAGGAGTTTGACAACAAAATACTCGTGCAAGAATAGTCCAAGACCACGTGGAAAAGGAGAAAAGAAGTTGGGAAATTTTAAGAAAGAGGGTCTTTAAATTCTAACGCATTTTCCAAGGAAGTAGCCACACGCCAAGAACAGAAGAAATCTACGCAAAGCCAAAGAAAATAATAAATTTTACAGAGAAGAACATTAAATATTTCCTATTTCTGCCACAAGGAATCACGTGTTCTCAGGAGAATTCATGCATTGACCTACAGATCACACCAAAGAAGTAAATATCAAATTGTGGGATTATTAGAATCGGGTGATTTTCACACACCAAAGAGAAATTTGATTCCAACAAATTTAATAAAAAAATCAGGATATTAAAATCGGGCAATTTTATTTATTATAAATTAAAAATAAATAAATAATCGTCACCAGAATAAGAAATTGTAACCTAATCAAGTTATTGTCATTATTATTATTATAACGAAACATATTTTTCTTGCATCGACGGGGTTTCGAAGACTGGGTCCCGACCTCACTTGCATTGTTTTGTCTGCCTGAGTCATTCTTCTGTGAAATTCATAATGGCCGAAAAATCTAACAAATCTGCAGTGAGATCGAGGAAGCTAGTGGATAAATCAAACAAATCCACCCTGAAGTATGAATTTCAAGGAATTATCCCTCCCAGTTACATTAAGTCAACATATGACAACATCATTGATACTAATTTGGGTCACATAAATGTGTAACAGTTCTGCGAGCGGGTGAAAAATGAAGGCAAAACCATTTTCCCAGATAGACTTTACCACGGTGGTCTACCTAGAGAAGCAACATATTCTGTCTCGGTGCATTGTCTGGAATTGGTTATTGCTTGTGCGAAGCATTATGATCCTGAGAAATGAGGAATTTTTAAATATAATCGCAAGCCTTTCCTTTTAATCACACCAGAACACATTGAGGAGATGCTCGACATACCCTACTTTCCTGAGAATGCAGATATCACTCGCCAATTAGCACAAGAATTCTGGGATGAAGAACCCCTGAGATGGAGAAAGATGGTTAATAACAACTGGTTAGTAACCAAGAGACCTCGAATTGACAGGCTTCCCAAAGAACTATACCGTGTTGAGTTTGTGGAAGAAATCAGGGACATGATTACTCTCCTAAGTCAAGTTTTCAGTCTACCTTCTGCTAGGATTTTCCACCCATGGATGTATCTGTTTATCTATATCATCCTAGCCAAGAAAGAGTTTGTGGATTGGGCCACCATCATCAGTAACACCCTTCACAAATAATTGATAGAAGTTAAGATGGCTGGATGCTTCTACAAGACATCGTATTTGACTTATGCAGTAACAAGAAGAAAGCTATTTTCGGGACTTGAAACGAGAGGAGTCATGGGGCCGTCGAATAGTGTTTTTCATTATTACCCTCAAATCAGTTTCAAAAATAGTTCTCACCATTTTAGAAGAGTCAACGATGCATTCACCTTCTGCGTGATCTGGAACCTGAATCAGGAATACTGAGGAAAGGTTTTCTAAAGAAGCCATGATTGTCATTTCCCAATGGGGAACCTCGTTTATTAAATTTTAATCGTTTTCCTACATTCGTGTGAGTGGCTTTGTAGGTACCCCGTGGAAAATTCTTAAGTACGTCAGTGACAGATGGGCATTAATGGAGTTGGCACAAAAATTATTCCAAGTTCACTGCCTTCTTAGTGAAAAGCACCGTTCAGGAATTCATTTCCCAATCCAAATTGGGGAATACCCATGTCCAAATATTTTCAGTGCACAACTCATGGAAAAAGAGTTCGCTGTCATAACCATCCATCCATATGTGAAGAGAACCCAGTTTGATATCAGTGGATATATGCAAAAGATTTTGGGGGCAAAGTACCAACATAATCCTACCATGGAAGATTTCTAGGCTGGTTGTTCAGATGAACATGAGGTAAGAAGACGGGAGTACTCTCACCTAACACTTGCTCAGATTAAGGCCTTCTGCATCAAGAGTCCTCCCAATTCATTCATAAATGATGATGAGGATGTCATCGATCCCTCATATGATGTCGTTTCCTTTACCGCATTGCCTCGAATCGATTGGACCAAAAGAGATGAATTTTCTCTTGATGGCAAGAACCAACCAATTATTGAAAGAAGCATATGTTGGTATGATAGAGAACTTGCCAAATTACAATCAATTCCAGATCACATTTCAGGATCACAAAAATTACCAATACGAGGGGGCCTTCATTCGACTAAAGTCTCTTCTCGATCAACCTCATTACCATCGTATCATACACAACAAGCAAGAAAGGAGTGGTTGCCGAAATCCACTTAGCCAAGTAACGTGTCACAAGGAGAAAGATCTAAAGATACTAACCCCGAAGAAGGAAGAGAGCGTGTGTCTGGATTTTATACCTCGAGTAGAGATTCTTCTACCCACATCATTAATAGTGCTCAGAAGCTAGTAGCAAATGATCCTAATCCATGCTTCAAATGAGCATCCAATCAGTTGTAGATAATTCAAATATCAAACAATTCAGAGCATGTACTTCATGAACGGATTTCCCAAAATCTCCCGAATAATCCGGAAATGGATATTGAGGTTGTGTCTCCTCAAATCGAGGTCGTAGATAGGATTCAAGAAGAATATCATGGTGTCAGAAATAATGTGAATATTGATTCAAACTCTAGGATTTTGTATGCTGAAATAGTGAATGATACTCCTTCCTGGGTTGATTTTGAAGTGAAGAAAAGGAAGAGAGTTGTCAAGACAATTGACAATGATTTTGATGCCCTTTTCAAATTTTTGAATAACCTCATTCCTAATAAGCCTAAAGTGCTTTCTCGAATAATGGTGGATAATGATGGAAACAAATTTGCAGACCATGCCATTCCACAAGTTGATAAGGAGCGCGATGATATGACACCTACTGACTATGAAGTTTCCAGACTTGGACTTGGAAGAAATACAAGTCTACATTAGAAAGTGACATGATAAATCCCATATCATCCACTTTCCCAGCAATGGCTCGAGATTCAATTGATATCATGCTAAAGAGACTTGATAAATACACTTCTCGAGGATTCTATGATCCGTTATGAAAGCATGTGCAATGAAGCCTTCACTTCACTCTCCTTGCTTCAGGAATTCATGGCTGAGATTCCTTGTAACCTCGTAAATGAGCATAATCAAAGACGTTCATCGGAGTAGGTGGAAGAGCAATTTTCACAATTTTTTAAGGACATGTACACTCCCCCCAACAATTTCTCATCAGTTTCAATGGAGCGGTGCATCAAGTTAAAGAACTTATTTGAGAACGCTCAATCAAAAATTGTTAATTTAAATGATATACCAAGTAGAATTCTTGAATTGTAGGTATTTTGTGAGGCTATTCTTTGACCAACTGAACCTCCAGAAGAAGAAAATATGTTTGGAACATTAGGAAGGTTTAGATCCTTTCAACTGGCAAAAGTGACAGATCCTAATTTCACCGGCGGTTCAGGGAGTTGATTTTCTTCGTATCTAACGAAGTGCGAGAGTCCATTTCTCATAGGCTTGAGATAGGTGGACCCCATTTCAATGGATAAGGCACTGGTTATTATTGTATATTTCAAAAGGTGTTGTTATTTTTTTTCGGGAAACTATGGATATTTTAAGTAATTTCTATTTTTGAGTTGTCTTTAATAAAGTTGTTGAAAAAGTCAAGGTCACTTAAGTGCCTTATTTAATGATCATGTAAGACCCTAACTACTTTATAACCAACTTTTGGGTTATAAAAGGAAGTAAGGGGCTCATTTGTAAGGGTACTTTGAGAGAGGAGAAGAAAATACTTTTGTGTAAGCTTTATTTTAGGAAGAAACTTTGTGTTCTTTTGTGAAAAATATTTCGGAGTTAATGAAATACAAACTTTGTGTCTCATTCATTGTCTCTTGTAACGTTTGATGTTCTTATGTTCATTAGATGTTAGATGTTTGAATCTTGCATGCAAATATTATCTTCGATCTTATTGTCAATGTTATTAATCAGTTGTTCTAGTTCATAGTGATCAAGCTCTGATTATCTACTTGCTCATGTGTGTTCCCTTTTACACGTTCTTGTTTGGCTAACTCAAACTCTGTTTTATTTGTGTTGGTTATTCATCTTTCCTCTTCATGCAATATTAGGATGTGTTTTTACCTAACTCTTGTATGATCTTTTAGTTCTTTACATTCCACTCCTTTCCTTCATTCCATTCCATCTCCCTCATTCACTTTTCTTTCCATTAATGTTCCAAAACAACCCCCACATATAATTTTGAATGTACAGATGTAAATACATTTTTGGTTTTCAATAAAGGCAGCCTCACCTTCATTGAGGAGGGACTTTGTTCCCACACTATTGCATGTCATTTACATGCATGCAAATCCATATGCTAACAGTTTTTGGCGATTCCGCTGGGGATTTAGGAATCGTTAACTAGTGCTTGGTTAAATATTTATGACTATCCCCTCTGCACAAGCTCCAATTCTTCAACCGAACCTTTTTATTGACGAAGATTTCCAAGGAGACATTGCTTCCAACCTTCGAACTGTAGCTTGGGAAAACCATGAAAGCTTTCTGAAATTTGTGGTTGTTGATAGAGCCATTGATAGAGAAATCTACATCGAAAACCTTAGAAGAAGAGCACCCGTACTTGTGGCCAGGAGACCTCCTGGACAAGTGTTGATCGTTGTTCACCGACGCGGTCCTCTTCCACCAAGGTAATAAGTTGTATGACTATTACAGGTAACCCACCTATCTTGCAACCAAATCTTTTTTTTACAGATATTCAAGAAGACATACCATCATAGTTGAGGCAAGCTATTTGGGAAAAGCACATGAGTAACTATCATTTCCATTTCACCGCATCAGTACTAGATAATGAAGAAGAGAAATCCGTGAGAGTTTTTAGAGCTATTCAGGCACAAATAGCTCAAGAAAGAGATTGAAGAGAAAAGGATAGAGCTGGTCGAAACATGCCAGTGATCCCTTCACAATAAAGATTCCAAATTGGAAGGAAAGATATTCACGCAAGGAGAAAAAGATAAAGGTCAATCTGATCCCACTTTTGACTTTCAAGGAAAGTTTGGTTTCAAGTTATCTCCTCCAAAGAAGAACACACCTCGTAGATCTGCAAGCCTTGCATAGTTTCCTGAAAGAGCAAGCAAGGAAGGAATCACTACCAGTTAAGCACTTGTCGTTGCTCATGTTCATTTACCTTCGAATACCACCTTTTCCAAAATGGAAGTCAATGTACCATGGGGAAATGCCATAGGCCCATTCGCCTTACCTACTCGACATGAACTCCCACGAGGATCAAGAAAGATTCTTCCCAAGTTCAATGGAGATGGGAAGACATCACCAGATGATCATATTTCTTCCTTTTTTGCTGCATGTGTTGTTTTGTTCGGTAGAATATGAAGATGTTGATATTCGTCTCTTTTTCGAAACATTGCATGATGTTGCTACAGATTAGTTTCATCATCTGCCCAATGGATGTATCACAAATTGGAATGATATGAAAACTAAGTTTGAAAATTGATTCAAGATGGCAGAAGATGAACATGCTCTTCTTGCCCAACTATCTCAGGGGAAGAAAGAACCAACAGAACCCGTGAGGAATTTCATGGCTAAATTCAACAAAATGGTGAACAAAGTTCCCGCCGGGATTCGTCCAAACCTTGATGGACAAAAATGTTTCTTTATTAACGCACAACAACTAGAAGTGTGCTATCAACTAAGAAGGGATAGGGTGGCTACTTTGGAACTTGCTCAATCTTTGGCCATAGAAATTTAAGATGACTTAATCATGGCAGGAAAATTCAAGAAAATTTCCCTCAAAGGAAAGGGTCAAGAAACCGCCAACGCTTCAGAAAATATACTCACCAAGTTGGCTAATGATGTGCTGGCTTTGAAAAAGCAAGTTGCTCAAAGTAGTAAACCTGCTCCTTATAAAGACATCCCGAGAAAAGGATATGTTCCCAATAAATCCAGGATTACAGGTGCTCCAACGAGGCTTGCTATTGAAGAAGCTCCCGCAACTAATTCAAAATGTGATGTCATTGAAGAAAGCGATGATGAGATTGAAGTTGTCAAGGTTGATGAGGAAGAGCCGGATTCTGAGACATCTGAACCTGAAGTTGAAGATCTTGAGGGGGAAAGTAATAATCATTTCTTTGAGTACCGTTCCGATGAGGAGGACTAATATGAAGAAATTATAGAAGATATGAATAGTCAATCCTTCATTGTCTTCACACGCTCTCAGAAAAAGGAGCAGGATACCACTAAGGCAAGAGATAAAGAGGTTTCCAAGGAAACTCCCAAATAATCCAAGACAAATGAGGCTCCTAAAGAGTCCAAGGCAACTGAGGTTTTAAAGGTCAAAACTATCTTGAATAAAGGAGGGCCTTTTTTAGATCAATCAGTTAGTAAACCAACTACGAAGAAAGCTTCTTCTTCCACATCCATATCAACCAAGACCAAGGAAAAGGTCAAAAGTGTGCCATCATCAAGTTTGAAAGAACTAATATCTGAGACATCAAGTACGGTTACTTTTCCTAAATTTGATATCATTGATCATATCAATAAAAACAAAATTTCCATGTCACAGGCAGAGTACTTGAAGTCCAATAATGATCAACTCGAGAAATTGGTCCAGTTTATCAAAGGTGACTCTACTGTTCATTCCTCCAAAGGAATTTTGAAAACTCCTAAATATGGGAAAAATCAAAATATTGTGGCGGCCACTACACCTTCAAATGAAAAGATTGAACCTTTCTTTGTGTCCTTTCTGATCAACAGATGCAAATTAAGCAATTGCATTATAGATTTTGGAGCCTCGAATAATGTGATGCTGGAAAAAGTAGCACATGCTCTTGGTTTGACTTGTATGAGAACATTCAGATCATGCTACTCCATGGAAACCAAGCAAGTTCCTCTAATTGGGCAGATTAAAGATGCCCAAATGGTTTTAGCCCAATTCCCTCAAAAGCGAGTTAAGGTAACTATTTTAGTTGTTGATATTCCCACCTCATATGGAATGTTGTTGAGTAGGAAATTTTGTAGAGATTTGGATGGTGAGATTCAAATGGATTGGTCTCACGCCATGATTCCTATCAATGGAGAAATGAAAAATATTATGCCAGAAACTCAAGCAAAGTTCACGGTAACTAAAACCGAAGATCCTCACACACAGATCCTTTTCCAAGGCTCAAGTATGGGTAATTATATGATGACTACAGAAATTCATACCCCTGAAATCACTTGCTAAAATTCCAATAATATTTGGACTCTTGAGTTTGATGGAATTTTTTTCTCGATGGGTTTTGGTGCAGGAGTGGTGCTCATATCTCCAATTGGTAAAATATTTCCTTGTTCCTACAAACTTGAATTTTCAAATACTAATAACACTACAGAGTATGAGGCATTAATCCTTGGCCTTCAAGCTGTAGAGGAGAAAGGGATCAAAAATTTGGAAGTCTTTGGGGATGCGGAATTGATCGTGAAACAAGTAAGAAATCAATTCCAAGTAAAGAATGATCGTTTGAGACACTACAGAAATAAAGTGTGGGATGCAATAGAAGTCTTCGATGCTTTTTCATAAAATCTGTCCCTCGTGAAAAGAATGACAAAGCAGATTCTCTAGCAGTCTCAGCTTCATTAATGATTCCTCATTCAGAGTTTGATCAAGACAAATACACCATTGAAATGGTTTTTAGGCCAAGTGTCCCTGACAATGTAGAAAATTGGCAAGTATTTAATGATGATCAACAAATTATTGCCTTCTTGGAAAAGAGAGAAAATTTTGAACAGTTGTACTTTAAAGGAAGTGATTCTAAATTTCACAAATCAACTACCTCACCCATTCAGGAAGGAGTTGAGAACGAAGATCTTGGTGATGGCATTATTCAACTCAAAGGAAATAAGATTCCCAAAGGATTGGTTTCTCTTGAAGAACTTTTTGACAAACATGACAGGTTTATCAAAGAGAAAGAGCAGGCGGGACCTGTAAATTCTGCTGACTATGAGCAAGTTAACATCGGTACCAAGGATAAACCTCGCCTAATCAATATTGGCAAGTGTTGCTCACTTGAGGAGTGCGGGAAATTCATAAGTCCTACTTACCAAATATTCTAACGTTTTGGCTTATTCATATGAAGACTTGAAGTCTTTCCAACCCAGGGAACTGGAGCATGCCATACCCTTGAAGCCTAGTGCAGTTCCATTTAGGAAAAAGAAAAGACAATATAATCCCAAGATTGTAGGGACGATATTTCATGAAGTTCAAAAGATGCTAGATGCACGAATAGTGTTTCCTATTCGACATTCAACCTGGATAGCTACTATTGTACCGGTTCGCAAAGAAAAATGGAGAAATTAGGATTTGCGTGGATTTCCGTAATCTTAATTAGGCTTCCTTGAAGGATAACTACCCACTGTCAGTGATGGACCATATTTTGTAGGCAGTAACTGGATCGGAAATGTTTTTTATGCTAGATGGTTTCTCCGGCTATAATAAGATTGAAGTGGCTAGAGAAGATCAACATAAAACCGTGTTCACTATCCCCTGGGGTACGTTCATGTATAGAAGAATTCCCTTTGGTTTGATAAATGCCGGTGTAACTTTTCAAAGGGCCATGGATATGGCATTTACAGATTATAAAGACAAGATCATTGTGATATACCTAGATGACTTGACAGTGTTCTCCAAGAAATGAGGAGATCACCTAAGGGATTTGGAGAAAATATTGCAAAGGTGCAGGCTTCATAAGATTTCTCTTAATCCAAAAAAGTCTGTGTTCGGAGTTACAGAAGGGAAACTCCTAGGTCATATTGTTTCTAAGGAAGGAACTAAGATCAATCCTGAATGCGTTCAAGCTATCAAGAATCTTTCCTTGCCTACAAGTAAGCCTGGGGTCCACTCCTTCTTTGGGAAGGTGAACTTTTTGAGAAGGTTCGTGCCAGATTTTACAAAGCTGACTAAAGAAATCACTGATATGATGAAAGGGAAAGAATCCTTCAAATGGTCAAAGGAAGGTAGAGAGGCATTTGAGAAAATCAAGAGTGCTATTGCAAAAGCTCCTACATTGGTGTGTCCCAATTTTAAAAAGGATTTTATAATCTATTGCTATGCTTCGCCACACACAATCTCTGTCATCCTGACACAACATAATCAAGAGGGGATCAAATCTCCTATCGCATTCATGAGTTTGGGATTCAAGAAACATGAACTTAATTACACTCCTCTTGTGAGACATGCGTACGCGGTGGTGAGAGCCCTGAAACACTTCAGGTATTATGTGTTGGATTCTCACACCAAAGTCTTAGTTCCGGACACCACAGTGAAATCAATGTTGACACAACAACAACCATGATCTAGAAGAGGTAATTGAGTCTCCAAGATCCAAGAATATTATTTTGACATCAAGCCTACCAAGCTGGTTCAAGGAAGAGGACTCTGCCAACTCATTGTAGAGAATGAATCACGAAGATAACTCTGAAGAAGAACTAGTTGAAGAAAATTTCCATTGGTAGTTTTTGTCAGTACCAAAGATGAATGGTATTCTGATATTACCTACTTCCTCACATATGGCAAGTGTCTAGAGAATCTGATAGCTAAGGAGAAATGACCTATCAAACTAAGAGCTGCTAGGTATGTCATTTAGGACAACATGTTGTTCAAGAAAGGAATTGATGACATGTTCCTCAAATGTGTTGATAAAGAGCAACAACCTAGATGATTGGAATCTTTCCACAATCATGCTTGCGGTGGTAATTTCTCTGGCCCAGTAATAGCCCATAAAATTTTGAGAGCACATTATTACTGGCCCACTATGTTTTATAATGCTCAGAAACGGGTGACAAAATGTGAAGCCTGTCAACAAGTTGTTAGAAGACCAAAGTTGGCAGCTTTGCCTTTGAAGCCAGTTGTCATTGAAGAACCCTTTCAACAATGGGGTTTAGATTTCACCGGGGTTTTCAATCCTAATTCTAGCACTAGTCATACTCACGTGCTCGCCGCCACTGACTACTTTACAAAGTGGGTGGAAGCTATACCGGTGAAACAAACATCTACTGCGGTAATCTGTGATTTCATAAAAGAAAATATATTGGTTTGTTATGGAATTCCACACGAGATTGTGACGGACAATGCCTCAAAATTTTCTTCTGTAGAGATGATAGGTTTTTGTTATGGATATGTGATATCCTTGTCTCATTCATCAGATTACTACCCTCAGGGAAATGGTCAGGTTGAATCGAGTAACAAAAACCTCATTACTATTGTGCGCAAGTAAGTCAAAGAAAATCAAAGAACTTGGCAGAAAAAGTTATACGATGCATTGTGGGCTAACCGCATAACTCCCAAAAGGGCAATCAGGATGTCTCCATTTAAACTTTTATATGGAACCGATGCTCAAATTCCCATCACACTAGAGTTACCAGCATTAAAATTAGCTCAGGCAGTTGATGATCAATGCTTCACCGATGCATTAGATAAAAGGATCATGTTCCTAAGCAAGCTCGAGGAACAAAGAATTCAAGTGGAAAACAAGATCGAAGAACATCAATCCAAGGTAAAGAAATTGTTCGATAGGAAAACTAGGGAGAGACAATTTTAAATCAATGACTTAGTTCTTCTCTGGGAAAAAAGACGTGAACTGAAAGGAAAGCATGGGAAGTTTGACTTGCTGTGGCTAGGCCCGTTCAAAATAAGACATTTCTGTGGAGATAGTACCTATTACTTGGCATATCCTGATGGAACTCATTTTCCTTTTCCCTACATTGGGCAATATCTCAAGCACTATCAAAATTGAAAATGGGTTGTTCCCCATATGTACACAGGTAATTAGGTTTTTGGTTTATTTGTTTCCCTTTTTTTCGGTATCCTCTCTTGTGTTGCCCCATTTTTGTGCCCCCTCATTTTGAGATCATGTTCATGACTATTTTGGTTTGGGTCCGTTGCTGCGTCCATGAAGTCTTTGTCCCCAATTAGAGCCAACTGTTATAAGCTAATTTTGACTTCGTAAAATTATAAAAAGAAATGGAAATTTTGAATTTTTTCAAAAGTGTTACCTTGAGTGATTCATTACCCTCATCGCGATCATCTCATTTTTGTGATCGTTTCGATCTTCGTTTCGTCCTTTTCGGGTGAGAACTCCTCCCGCCAAGCTTTAAATCGCATTAAAATACATTAAAATTAATTAATTAATATTTAATTAATTAATTGCTCTTTGTTTGATAAAATTAATTTTTAAATAACTTGGGATTATTTAATTAAATAAATATTAATTAAAAAATTCATTCGACAAACTTTTATTAGATTGTTGGGGAAGTAAGCTTATGCTTCCAACTACCGGGAATGCCAATTTGGCTTCCTAAACCCGGATTTCCCCTTTCCTGGCAATCTTCTTTTAATTTCTCACTTTTGGGATTTTCTCCACCATATGCCAAATCATGGATTGGCTAACGGGCAAGAAATATCCCAATTTCCCACATGGGGAAATTAAATGGGGATTGCCAGCCCACTTTTCCATTGTCATTGGCAATTAGCCGTTGCTTTCCCCATTTCCCCCTGACACGTAATTCCACTACCCGGGAAGAGAAGAAGTTGGATTAATCCTCATAACTTCCTCCTTTAAACTTGTTGGAAAGAATCGTGTGAAGCTTTCCGATTGCTTCTTATTTCTTTTGAACGACATAATATTTTCTCACATCCCACAATACTACGAACGCCAAGTAAGAAGGTTTTTGTATTAAATAAAAATCCATGCCTAAGAATGTAGCAAAGAAGGAACAGTTTTTCCAACGCCATTGTGAAGGAAATACAAAAAGATCATTACCCACGTTTTTGAAGAGGAGCTGTCCAAAATTAAAAAAATTGAAATTTCCCACGCACAGCCCAAGGGAAAACTGCCTAGGAGAAATCATTCTCACACCTGAGGATAGAAGGATAGCAAATGAGGAGAAAGCAACATTAAAGAATAGTTTTAAAAATCCCAAGCGCCAGAAGCTTTCCACGCATGAAAAGGATAAGGAGGTGAAAGACCAGCTCCCACGCAGGGAGAGAAAAAGATCATTACCCACATGAGGTAAAAAGAGGACAACAAATTAATTTGAAGTCAAAGAATCTTCACTCAGTGCCAAGAAATTCTTTCTAAATCCACGTAGCCTATCAAGGGAAAAGATCAGCATGCAGTTGGTAAAATACAATAATCACAGGCAATTTCGAGATGTCCACACATGCACAAGGAGAAGACATCAACTTTCTCATAGTAGGGGTAAATTCTATTTGTGATCCACATTGTCAAAGCATTGAAAGAGGTGACCAGGAGGAGACACACTAATTTTATCAAAGCCCACACATTGGGTAAAGGGAAAGCTTTAAACTCATACATATACCCAAAAAAATTCTCCATGCACTCTCCAAGCTTTTCCACGCATTCTCCAGGTGAATCCATGTGTGAGGAGAGGGAGAGGACAGTCCAAGAACATAAAGATCCGTGCAATAGAGTTTAAGTCTCCACGCATTCATCTAGATGGTTTCCAAGACCACACGCTGTAGGAGAAAGTAGAAGGCCACGTGGAGGCAAAAATGAACAGGTTTTAAAAGAACAGTCCAAAATAGCAAAGAAAACAAGGAGTCTTTCACCACATAGCTGTAGGAGGAGGGTTTCCATGTGCTAAGCAAGTAGGGGACAGTTTAAAAAACCCACGCATTGGCCAAAGAGAAGAGGATGTTTCCATCACGCACAGCCCACGCAGCCTGAAGGAGGAATCCACACAGGAGTTTGACAGCAAAATACTCACGCAAGAACAGTCCAAGACCATGTGGAAAAGGAGAAAGGAAGTTGGGAAATTTTAAGAAAGAGGGTCTTTAAATTCTAAAGAATTTTCCAAGGAAGCGGCCACATGCTAAGAACAGAAGAACTCTACGCACAACCAAAGAAAATAATAAATTTTGTAGAGAAGAACATTAAATATTTCCTATTTCAGCCACAAGGAATCACACGTTCTCAGGAGGATTCACACATTGACCTATAGATCACACCGAAGAAGTAAATATCAAATTGCGGGATTATTAGAATCGGGTAATTTTCACATACCAAAGAGAAATTTGATTCCAGCAAATTTAATAAAAAATTGAGATATTAAAATCAGGTGATTTTGTTTATTTTAAATTAAAAATGAATAAATAATCATCACCGGAATCATAAATTGTAACCTAATCATGTTATTTTCATTATTTTTATTATTATTATTTTATAATAATAATAATAATATTATAATGGAACATATTTTTTTTGCATCGACGGGGTTTCGGAGACTGTGACCCGACCTCACTTACATTGTTTTGTGTGCCTAAGTCATTCTTCTGTGAAATTCATAATGGCTGAAAAATTTAACAAATCTGCAGGGAGATCGAGGAATCCAGTGGAGAAATCAAACAAATCCACCTTGAAGTATGAATTTCAAGGAATTATCCATCCCAGTTCCATTAAGTCAGCATATGACAACATCACTGATACAAATCTGGGTCACATCAATGTGCAACAGTTCTGCGAGCGGGTGAAAACTTAAGGCAAAACCATTTTCTCATATAGACTTTACCATAGTGGTCTACCCCAAGCAACAACATTTGTTATCTCTGTGAAGTGTCCGGAATTGGTTATTCCTTGCACAGAGCATTATGATCCTGAGAAATGAGGAATTTTTAAAGATAATCGTGAGCCTTTCCTCTTAATCACACTAGAACACATTGAGGAGTTGCTTGGCATACCCCACTTTCCCGAGAATGCGAATATCACTCGCCAATTAGCACAAGAATTTTGGGATGAAGAACCCCTGAGATGGAGCAAGATGGTTAATAACAACTGGTTAGTAACCAAGAGACCTCGAATTGACAAGCTTCCCAAATAACTATACCGTGTTGAGTTCGTGGAAGAAATCGGGGACATGATTACTCTCCTAAGTCGAGTTTTCGGTCTACCTTCTGCTAGGATTTTCCACCCATGGATGTATCTGTTTATGTGTATCATCCTAGCCAAGAAAGAGTTTGTGGATTGGGCGACGATCATCAGTAGCACCCTTCACAAACAATTGATAGAAGTTAAGATGACTGGATGCTTCTACATGACATCGTATTTGACTTATGCGGTAGCAAGAAGAAAGCTATTTTCAGGACTTAAAATGAGAGGAGTCATGGGTCCATCGAACGGTGTTTTTCATTATTACCCTCAACTCAGTTTCAAAAATAGTTCTCACCATTTTAGAAGAGTTAATGATGCATTCACCTTCCACGTGATCTGGAACCTGAATCGAAATACTGAGGAAAGGTTTTCTAAAGAAGTCATTAGTGTCATTTCCCAATGGGGAACCTAGTTTATTCAAATTTCATCTTTTTCCTACATTCGCGTGAGTGGCTTTGCTGGTACCCCGTGGAAACTTTTTAAGTACGCCAGTGATAAATGGGCATTAATGGAGCTGGCATGACAATTATTCCAAGTTCACTACCTTCTTAGTGACAAGCACCATTCAGGAATTCATTTACCAATCCAAATTGGGGAATACCAATGTCCAAATCTTTTCAGTGCACAACTCATGGAAAAAGGGTTCGCTCTCATAACCATCCATCCATATGTGAAGAGATCCCAGTTCGATATCAATGGATATATGAAAAATATTCTAGGGGAAAAGTACCAACATAATCCTACCATGGAAGATTTATGGGCTGCTTGCTCGGATGAACATGAGGTAAGAAGACGGGAGTACTATCGCCTAACACTTGCTCAGATTAAGGCCTTCTGCATCAAGATTCCTCTTGATTCATTCATAAATGATGATGAGGATGTCATCGATCCCTCATATGATGCCGTTTCCTTTACCCCATTGCCTCGAATCGACTGGACCAAAAGAGATGAATTTTCTCTTGATGGCAAGAACCAACCAATTATTGAAAGAAGCATATGTTGGTATGACAGAGAACTTGCCAAATTGCAATCAATTCTAGATCACGTTTTGGTATCACAAAAAGTTCCAATATGAGGGGGCCTCCTTTCGACCAAAGTCTCTTCTTGATCAACCTCATTACCATCCAATCATACATAACAAGCAAGAAAGGAGTGGTTGCCGAAATTCACTTCGCCAAGTAACGTGTCACAAGGAGAAAGATCTAAAGATCCTAACCCTGAAGAAGGAAGAGAGCATGTGTCCAAATTTTCTACCTCGAGTAGATATTCTTATACCCACATTGTTAATAGTGCTCAAAAGCTGGTAGCAAATGATCCTTAGCCATGCTTCAAATGAGCATCCACTCAGGTGTAGGTAATTCAAATATCAAACACTTCAGAGCATGTAGTTTATGAAGGGATTTCCCAAAATCTCATGAATAATTAGGAAGTGGATATAGAGGTTGTGTCTCCTCAAATCGAGGTCGTAGATAGGATTCAAGAAGAATCTCATGATGTCGGAAATAATGAGAATATTGATTTGAACTCTAGGATTTTGTATGCTGAAATAGTGGATGATACTCCTTCTTGGGTTGATTCCGAAGTGAAGAAAAGGAATAGAGTTGTCAAGACAATTGACATTGATTTTGATGCCCTTTTCAAACTTTCGAATGACGCCATTCCTAAGAAGCCTAAGGTGCTTTCTCGAATAATTGTGGATAATGATGGAAACAAATTTGTAGACCTTGCCATTCCACAAGTTGATAAGGAGCGCGATACTATGACACTTGCCGACTATGAAGTTTCCAAACTTGGACTTGGAAGATCTACATTAGATAGTCACATGGCAATGGCTCGAGATTCAATTGATATCGTGCTAAAGAGACTTGAGAAATATAAGTCTCAAAACTCTCAGCTCAAGGCCGAAAAGAATCAATTATTGGAATATGTTCAACATTTTATAAATCCCATATCATCCACCTTCCTAGTACCTGATGCAGTCACTTTCCCCAAATGAAGATACTCTCAATTTGTCAAAGGAAATAAACACATTGGTCCATGTCACTAAAACTTGGCTTTAAGAGATTCTCATTTTAGGCCAGGGGACGATCAAGACCACGGTTAAGATTCATGAAGATGTCAGTGCGTATCTTGATCCAATTCTTTATTTCAAAGAAAATTTTGTTTCTACTATATCAAATTTGGATGAGATATTTCCCAGTCTACAGAAGATGACAAGTATGGAATCTTTAGTTTTAGCTATTGAAGGAATTCTCGAATTTGAACATCGAGAGACACGTTTTCTTTGGTGTCTGCATCTCAAATCAAGAAAATCGCTTCTCGAGGATTCTATGATCCATTATGAAAGCATGTGCAATGAAGCCTTCACTTCACTCTCCTTGATTCAGGAATTAATGGCTAAGATTCCTTGTAACCTCGTAAATGAGCATAATCAAAGGCGTTCATCGGAGCAGGTGGAAGAGAAATTTTCACAATTGTTTAAGGACATGTACACTCCTGCCAACAATTTCTCGTCAGTTTCAATGGAGCGGTGCATCAAGTTAAAATAACTTATTTGAGAATGCTCAATCCAAAATTGTTAATTTAAATGATATACCAAGTAGAATTCTTGAATTGCAGGTATTTTGTGAGGCTATTCTTCGACCAACTGAACCTCCAGAAGAAGAAAATATGTTTGAAACTTTAGGAAGGTTTAGATCCTTTCAACTAGCAAAAGCAGCAGATCCTAATTTCACCGGCGGTTCAGGGAGTTGATTTTCTTCGTATCTAATGAAGTGGGAGAGTCCATTTCTCATACGCTTGAGATAGGCGGACCCCATTTCAATGGATAAGGAACTGGTTATTATTTTATATTTTAAAAGGTGTTGTCATTTTTTTTGGGAAACTATGGATATTGTAAGTAATTTCTATTTTTGATTTGTCTTTAATAAAGTTGTTGAAAAAGTCAAAGGTCACTTAAGTGCCTTATTTAATGATCATGTAAGACCCTAACTACTTTATAACCAACTTTTGGGTTATAAAAGGAAGTGAGGGGCTCATTTGTAAGGGTGACTTTGAGAGAGGAGAAGAAAATACTTTTGTGCAAGCTTTGTTTCAAGAAGAAACTTTGTGTTCTTTTATGAAAAACATTTTGGAGTTAATGAAATACGAACTTTGTGTCTCATTCATTGTCTCTTGTAACATTTGATGTTCTTATGTTCATTAGATGTTAGGTGTTTGAATCTTGCATGCAAATATTATCTTTGATCTTATTGTCAATGTTATTAATTAGTTGTTCTAGTTCACAGTGATCAAGCTCTGATTATCTACTTGCTCATGTGTGTTCCCTTTTACACGTTCTTGTTTGGCTAACTGAAACTCCGTTTTATTTGTGTTAGTTATTCATATTTCCTCTTCATCCAATTTTAGGCTCTGTTTTTACCTAACTCTTGCATGCACTTTTAGTTCATTCCATTCCACTCCTTTCCTTCATTCCATTCCATCTCCCTCATTCAATTTTCTTTCCATTGATGTTCCAAAACACCCCCCACATACAATTTTGAATGTACAGATGTAAATACAGTTTTGGTTTTCAATAAAGGCAGCCTCACCTTCATTGAGGAGGGACTTTGTTCCCACACGGTTGCATGTCATTTGCATGCGTGCAAATCCATATGCTAACACTTCAAGAATTTTATCATTTTTGAATCTTTCCCGGATCTCTTTAGATAACGACCCAGATATCTTTCTCAACTTATTCCTAGTTTCCATTAATACTGCATCATATAAATTCTGTGTCACTTTTACTTCTTATATTTCCGAGACAACCATATCAACTCTTTTTTGCAACGTATGAAGTGGAATTTACTTTCCATGTGCTGTACTATACAAATGATCATGTATATTGTATTTTAAGAAGCACCTGGGATTTTTCAAATCTATCAATGCATTCCAGTTTTCAAAAGTAGCACCCTGAAAACTCCCATCAGAAATATATAAAATTTTGAGACTCCAGCACCCACGTCTTCTGAGTCTTATGAAGTATGTTATGTAGAAAGAACGATCTTGTGCATGTTTCGTTAAGATATTAAGCTTCCTCAACATGGGCAAAATACCGCAGAGTGTGATTAAAGTTTCTATGTCTTTTAGACGACACAATAGATCTTTAGCTTTATCTACATCCCTGTGGTATTTATAAATATATCCTGTTAATGAAGGATATTCATCAAATATTCTTCAGGTAGGTTCATACATAGATATTCATATGGTATCTACATCTTTGAGAAGCTTTTTTCCCTCTGTCATTCCAATTGCAATTTTTTAAAGTTCGAAAAATCTCTTTGAATTGCTAGAATAATAAGCATGTAACTCACATATCAATTCCTCCACTCTAGCTACATTTTCAAATGTGCTCAAAAATTTGTAAGCTAGATTCATTCTGTGAGCCATACAATGGACAACACCATATATAGAGCAACAATTGCTTGAAGTCTAACGCAGAGACCATTTCTGGCTCCTTGCATTATAGCTGCACCATAGGTTCCGACACAAACTAATTTTGTTACAATGGAAAATTCATCCATTTTGGTGACATCATTCAGATTTGATACCACCAATTTATAAATCTTTTCAGAATTGCAATTCTCAGTCATTTTATGAATTGCTAATAGGTTTGGAGTTCTTATTTCATTAGCAAATGTATAAACATGAATACAAATCCATGAAGTATTATCAACTGCAATAACCTCATCTATTGAAAGGGAAATATACTTAGCCTTTTGAACACACAGTTTCATATCCTCCTTTTCTACTAGAGATAGTCATTTTACAATTTCCCAGGTGCTGGTATCTAACCAATGAGATTGAGGAACGTTCTGTAGACCAATAACCTGATACAAAATTTTATTTTCTCTAAAATCTAACATCGTTCTTCCTCTTTTCAATATATGGAATACAGTAGCAAACTGAATACTTCTTGCATGCATTTATGCCTCCATAGCTTTGCTCAAACTTGATACTATGGTCTCACCTTCTTCATTCACAGATTTCATACGTTTTTGTTCCTTTTCATATTCTTCTGCGTATTTGACATGTAGACAATCTTTTGCATCTTTCCATTTATATGTTCTGATTATGTTGCCATTCTTTTGATTTTGGAAAATGTATATTTTCCCACAATGCTTTTCAATTGTGTCCAGTTTGAGTTGCATTGTGTGATCCTTCCCCTGTTTCCAACCACATATTTTGCATCGACATTGTGTTAAAACATCATAACTATTTTCAGTGTACACAGGTTCAATAAACAGATATTTTGCAGCCCATTCGAAATGGAATTTCCTTCCAATTCTCCAGTTTGTCCTCTTTCTTTTGACATTTCTTCTTTTTTTTTCTTGGGGTTCAATTTCTACATCTAAGCTCTTAGCAGGAATATCTTGATTCTCATGTCTCCTTTTTCTCAAAATAGACCTTGGAGTAGAAGCTTCCTCTGCTGGTGTATCATGAGAATTTGATGAATTTTCTTGTACTTCTATGTCATCAAGGGACAATGTTTTCCTCAACATATAATGGATCATCGATATCTTTAAATTGATTATTTTGTGAAGGAATTTCTAAAACACCTGCATATAATTCTATAAATTTGTTACAAATATAGTATTAACTTTATCTATAGTTAAATTTTTACACAGTACAAAGAGTTCCAAGAGCAGTATGAAAAACATAATTATTAAATACTGTAAGATTAAATAACCTGTAAATAGCACATGCTGCATACTGATATTTTCAGCTGATGTAGAAACCCCCTTCGTTTTTTGTGATTTTCCAAAATAACCAAGCAAATTATTTCTAGTATACATGGCTAAATTAGTAACCTTCTTACCCAGATTTCTAGTATCCATGACTGTTTAGGGATGAATCTTATGTTCGAAGGCTCTAAGATTGGACGGTTTAGGGTTAGATGGTAGTGGTTGGACTATAAAGGGTTGGACAGGAAAGGCTTGGATGGCTCTGTGGATGGATGGCAAAAGGTTTGGACGACTAAGGGGTTGGAATGCTCACGGCTGAGGGGTTGGACGGCTCAGGGTTGGATGACTAAGGGTTTGGATGGCTGAGGGTTTGGATGAGTTAGTCCCTAGGGGTTGGACGGTCAAGGGTTGGACGACTTAGGGTTGGACGACTCTGAGTTGGACGGCTGAGAGGTTGATTATATTTACTTCAGCGAATACGTGCACGAAATGATTCGAAATGGTGGCGAATTACAATCATAAGATCTTATATATGTGTATAATCTAGGTGAAATGAATAGTATAAGGGACATATCGGTTGATTTTTTTGGCGAATAAGTCGGCTACGAATTATAGAATATTCGCCAATTCGAATTTCTATAATCCTCAATTTTCGCGAGATTCTAAAAATTTGCCACTAAAAATTTCCTTGCATTTATAGTTTTTTTATCACTATGAACTCATCCAAAACAAGAAAACATGTCAGATTGCTCCATTACACACATCACTTTGTACTTATTGCTATGTTTAAAATGTCTCTATTCATTCATCTATTGTGCTTCATATCAGATTAAGGCTATTTAATTCTACATTTTGAAATACACTCTTAGTTCTAATTATTTTTTACATTAGATCTGAAAAAACACATATAAACCTTATTATTGCACAATGTATGTCCTTCAATGATTTCTCTAACATAAAATTGTGTGCTTAATACTAAATGCTCTACAATGATTGGTTAATTCCTATAGAATTCTTATAAATGATTGGCTAATTCCTTTAGAATTATTATAAATGGTGAATAGAGTCTTATGGACAATAACGAACATTTAGTGATTTTCTAAATGATTAAATAAACTATAATGCATGTGTTTTATAGAAAAATTGAATTTAAGTTAAGACCATATTTAAGTCCAAATTGACATCAAGTGATTAAAATATCAAACAACATGGAATAAGAGATCATGTGCATGTTAACTAGAAAGAACCACAACAAAGGGTCCAAAACATCATTAATGTTCATGGTAGACTTCACACTTTGAACATAAAACTTAAAGTAAAAGTAAAAAAGAAAATATTCAAAAAAGAAGAAGAAAGAAATCACTATGATGAAAACCGTCAAAAGTTAATAAATACACTAATAACGCCTAATTGATGGGTACACAAAAACACCAAAATAAATAAATAAAAATCCACCATGTGGTAAGTACCTACTCGGAAAAAACAATAAAGCCAAGCATAAACAATAGTATATTATGATCGAAAGGGTGAGAATATCAAGACTTCAATCCATTGAAATGGTAGAACGTTAAGAGAGTACGTATTCATGATGGCACATGTACGCCCATGATTGGTCACGAGAAATACCCATGATTGGGCACCAGATATTGTCGATAACGTGTCTTTGACTATACAATTTTTTGGTTCTCACAATGAGGATACTTATCGTTTAAATTTTGCATAAGACAAAAGACGATAGGTACTTAGGTATACCTAGGGTCAATAATGCTATTAGTTTTTCCCGGTGAGATTAAATTCAAAATATTAAGTGCTTATGGAATTGATAAGACATTTAGCTTGTAAAAAAAATGTTACATTTTATTTTAAATTATATTTACTTGAAAAATATTGAGAGATATTAATTTTTTCATTTTTATCTTGGAGTTTCAGAATACGACAATTATTTATAATTTCATTATTTTCTTCCAAAAAAATTTAGTGAATGGTGGAAAATAGTATCAATTTAGGAACATTAATGTGTGAGGCTCAAAAAATATTTCTGAGGAAAAAGATCATGGACCCCAAACTCTACAGTATGGCTAAGATATTATAATTTTCAATTGATTTTTCTAAGAAAAAAGGAAATCTTTTTAGTTATGGTCAAATGGATGTCCAATGTGATGTTAGAATTGAAAGTGAAAATACTCACGAACATTACAACCCACCACCACCACCTGGTTGTCGTTGTAAAATGTCTAGCGACATAACTAACAATAACACAATCCAACTAGGATTAAACATATATAGCTCAAATAATGGAACTCATTGTATAAATGAAAATATTCTACAAAAATATGAGAATTGAGTAATTGAAATGTTTGGAAAGAGGGGTTTTAAAAAATGATAAATATTTTCTTGCAACTTGGGAGACAATCATTAGAAACATACAATGAAAAATAGTCCAAGCAACAAGCTAAGTAAACTTGGGAAAATCAATGTGAACATTTAGAACCTTGACCATAATTGCAGTACTCCTTGTGCGTCAAGACGAACACTATAACAATGTGGTTATGGAAATTGTCAGATAGGAAAAATAAATTTCAAGCCCCTATTTTTTGTCTCAAGGCTTCAAAAACCTCACTTGTTTTTCTATAAGTTGCAACAGACAACTAAAATACTTCTTTCCTTCTTTGGAACCCTAATGTGACTACGATACCCTCTAAAATTGTAAATTTTGAAACGAGTTTATGGGGCCATGTGTTATTCCTCCATTATTATCAGGGCCCTAAGATTTTCAACACTTTAGAAAGAAACACACCAAGCATATTACAATACAACAAGAAGCCCAACATAGTCAACGTGTCCCAATCGTTACTATTTGAATGCTATAATCAATGCAGCAAGTAGATGTTAGATGTACCTCTCTAAATGCTTGAAATCTACTTTTAGCATAGAGATGTTTATCAAATAAATAAATTCCTTTAACAAATTCAATGTGTGCATGTGATTTTATGATTGATTATCTATCATTTTCCTAAATGATAGCATGAAACACACCAAACATAATATGGTATAACAAGAAGCCCACAGTAGTGCACATCTCCCAATTGTTACCATTTTCAATATTATATTCAATGCAATAAGTAGATGTTAGATGTACCTCTCCAAACACTTGAAATCTACTTTTAGCATAAAGATGCTTATCAAATAATAATTTCCTTTAACGAATTCAATGTGTGTATATGATTTTAAGATCGATTGTCTATCATTTTTCTAAATGCACTAATGTACTTATGTATATTTTTAATTAATAAACTAATGTACCTATGTATTTTTTATATGGGAAACCAATGATTTTACATAAATATTGACATCTCTTCCCCATGATGAATGGAGATAACATATAGTTGATTACACTTGCCGAGTAAGCCTATATCTATATCGAAGCCTTCCTTTTGCTAAGTAGCGACAACTAGAGGGCATCCAATCCATCAAAGTGACCTAGGAAACGATCCTAGACCTATCTGTTTGAATCTCCATGTCAGGTATCTAGAGGGATTTATACTCTGGTGGATGGCTTAATAAGCCATCATCCTCACAATTGGACTAATGTACCTATATAGTTATATACTTCATGAATTCATATCAAGACCTTTCTTGAATTCAAATTAGGACCTTAATGATATGTATGTCAACATACAACACGTAAACTAATGGATGAAAACCCCACATAACCTAGCACATGTCAAAAAACATGTCAAAAAATTCCACAAAAAGTAGAACATAACCATAATTGCATGACTATGAAGAACCTAAACTGTAAATGTTATGTTTTTGAAAAAATAGGAAAATAAGGGGGGAAAATGACACCTGTGAGGAGAGATAAAATAGGTAGAAAAGATATATGAAAAAATATATTAGAGAACACATATCAAACATGAATAATAACCTAACCTAGGCCAACAATTGATTAAAAACACAGATACACTAGCAACATAACGAGTAACTAATTCTATACCAAAACTAGTTGGTTGCATAATGGCCCAATTTGTTATGTGCATTCATACATATCAAAGTAAAACTTACAAATGGATAAATATAAGATGTAACCTCAATCCCCTAGGAATTATTGATATTTCTTGAATCCATCATCGAAATATAGTGAGCAAAAAACAAAAAGGAGAGATAAAGATCATCGAGTTTACATAATGGAAGTTTGGGAAGATTTTGAAATTAACAAGTCCATACTAATGTACATGGGATACGAAAACATGCTCCCCTAGAAACGTATGATAAACATTTACAAGTGAAACAATGGTCAATGTAAAACTATAATCAATGAACTATTAAAACCTAAGAAGGAGAATATGAATGAATACACCTTGAAAGTTGTAGAGATGCACTTGAGAAATCAAAAGCTCTTAATGTTTGTAATATCTAAATATCTATATTTCTTGTGATGATACCGAGTAGGGTATGTTGTGTATATATTGGATAAATCACCATGTGGTTTCATCCATTGAAGTAGTACATGAGTGTCCTTGAGTTTGAAGATACTGTAAGTGAAATATATGCCTCCCTTTTGAGGTGTGCAATGAACTTGTGAATCACATATCTCAAAAGAATAGGATTCCATGCATCATATATAAGATGAAAAATGAAACCACTAATGTAAAACATAGTCAAATATCATTATGAAAGCAAACATGTAATAAGAAAGTTTCCCCATGTGGGTTTGCGTATAGTTAATATAAGTGCAATAATAATATGTGATTTGTGGGAATGTGATCTAATCCATGTAAGCAACATTGTAGTATGCCCCTTGGAGGAAATACATAAGTAATGTAATTATTTTCCTATTTTTAATTTCACTCCATTAGGACCCTTGCGCAAACAAAAACATTTATCTAAAACAAACTCATACGGTCAAGGTAGACAACGCAATCATATCCAACCTAGGTAGATGAAAAATAGTTTCAATATAGATCCCGTAAAATTTTAATAGTTGTAAAAAAAAAACATAGTAAACACACAAATATCACACATCATACATGCACATATGCATAATAACATGTAACAATTTGATCCAGACCACAACCCATGCAACAATATAGTGGCACAACTTCTGGGAACCATAACTTCCGCACAATAGCTCTAATTGACTCCGTTCAAAGTGCAATGAAAATCTTGGAATGCATACAACATGATGAAAAGGTGCTTAAATTCATTGAGAAATATTTTACCCCCAAAATCCGCCTCTAAAG
This sequence comes from Taxus chinensis, assembly GCA_019776745.2. Classification (NCBI taxonomy): domain Eukaryota; kingdom Viridiplantae; phylum Streptophyta; class Pinopsida; order Cupressales; family Taxaceae; genus Taxus; species Taxus chinensis. Next base: position 249,822,623 of record CM034152.1, on the reverse strand, counting down.
GGCCCAAATTGCAATTTTTGTAGTACTACCTAAAAAAGGTATGTTTCACAAAATTATCGCACATATAATTCTTGGAAGATGAAACACCTCATCTCCCTCAATACTGGTGAACTTCCACATTCCTCTAGGTTCCTTTTCATACTTCTAAAAATAGTATAAAATCATATGTAACCCGCAAGGGAAAGATATACATCTCCTTATAGAGATAGCTAATATATTCTAAGTATTTTGAGCAATATACATCTCTTTACAGAGATAGTTATTTTATTTACATCTGACATAATTTTTATTTTGTTCTTTAAATCTGAAATCCCTAGGTTTTGTATCACAATAATAATATCATTAGGTTACATTGGTTATAATAGGAGGTTTTCTTCTCTCAACCTATCTTTCTTCTTTTCTACATTGAACACCTAAAAATATATAGACCTCAATGACCATATCAATTGTGAGGTTAGATGTGGTTACCTACATCACCTATCTAATTAGATAGATATGACCTAAAAATCCATGGTGTTCCTTTCTATAAACGTGGAAAAAAACATGTACTAATGCCAATGCCTTTAAAATATTATGTTAGGTAGCGCAATATTCTATAAATTAATCAAACTATAGGGATTATACAAAATTGTTAGGGTTGAAACATTCTCACGACTATGAAAAGATTGATTTTAAAGCTTAATTCAACAGTGTAAGATTAAGATAAGTCATCTTGGGTACAAATTTTAATGCATCCACCAAGAACTTACAATACTATATTTGAAATTATAGGAGTTTTCACTAGAGATGATTCATGAAAGCTACATAAAATATGGAACTACTAGTCTCATGATTTTGGGCTATAAGTTGAAACATGTGCTTACAAAATGAGTTACAGGAATGTTGGAACACATCTCAAGAATAGGAGGATGAAATTTCACACAACAAGTATTTCTACCTAGGTGCTCTAAGAGCTCTCCTCATATAAGTTTTTTGACAAAAGAATTCCATCTTATTATTTTTGTTTAATCAAACATTGACACCTATGCACTGAAAACTATTGATTACGACATTTATTTACTGATAATTGAATTTTTATTTACCATGTACATAAATATGGAAATTCATTTCTGTCACATCACCAACGAGTATGCTTCGAGGGGAAAATTTATTTTACATGTGTGTGGGATATGAGTAACCAATTTTAGTGACTTGTCAAGCTCCACACTCATGCTCTCCAAACTTGTGTAATAAGAGTTATTAATATAGAAACTTGTGTACATGTATCCGAAGGAAATGTGATCTTAGATGCTCCTTGGAGCAAGTTAGGACTTGTAATGAGAATAGATGAGTACATGGAGCGTAGCTAAATTTACTAGAAGAGTGATCTTATCAACCATCTATTACTTATGCTTTGCTTTTAGGTGCATGCAAGGCTTTCTTATGTTTAACTATCATGTTTTATGTTGCATTCCTTTCTCCTTGAGAACCTTACACTATTATGTGAGTGTCCTCAAATTCAAGCCTGTGATCCAGTACTAGATGGTATGGACAAAACTTATAAATAACATTACCAAATCTTGGTCTGGTAACTATTTTTTGCACCGTGATCCCTTCTCCCATTTTATTCATTGGGGATTTAGTAATTATATCATATGTGTAATCTCATCCCAAAAACAGGTATCTTGAATGGTTTTGATAAATAAATCAAAAAATTCTTCTTACCTTATAGCCTCAACATATAAGCATATGAACACTAAGTGACCTAGCCCATGTGTGTGCATCATATAAAGAGGGTAACTCGTCAACAAATAGATTGATATTATATGGTTCTTTGGTTAGACATCACTATGGTCATATCCCTTTGGTTTGTAGTGAATACAAGGGTGTGGTCATTCCTATGGATAAATAGTCCAATAGGGTAACTTAAAGAACACCCACTCCAAAACTAATCTTGTATCTTATTGGTGGAAACAATATTGTGGTTTGGAGATGGATCATGAATCACAAAACCTATCTTAGGAAAAGGAGTGATGAAATGTGTATGTGAACAAAACTCCTCAGTCACTTATGCATTTGTACCTTCCTCCTAGATATTTGGGATGCTCTCACTTACCTACACTAATTACTAAGCCAATTACTTATCCTCATCTTTCGAGCATGTGGCTTCCCAAGAGTCAAACCATACACACTAGTTTGAAAATAGAATAGATGAAATATCATTACCACACCCTGCTACTGGGACTCCATCCATATCCTACTATATATTTAACATGTAAGGAAGTTAGCAAGGTGGGTATGATCTCTACTTCACAAATTGTGATTGGCACAAGAGAAACCTAGGGAACGATTTACACACACATACCTAGAACGACATTGGGTTTGAGATGTAGTGTAGCGCTCAGTGATAAATTTATCAATTTGTTAGCTGAGGACAGTCTGACCCCTTCATATGCATCTTTCTTTTTGGGATTTTCATTTTTTGTCTGGGGTCTTGCAGGTGATTCTTCTATCTCCTATTCACAATGACTTTTGATGTAGTTCAACGACATTAGTGTGACAGGAAGAAAAAACAAGAGAACATCCAACGACACTCTAAAGGAGGTTTCTTGGCCATTTCCGTAGACCAGGGCACCCAGATCACAGACCAAGGTGCCCACGGGTGCCCCTATCCCTTTTCAGGCACCCCAGTTTGGTTAGATAGCTCGGATTTGCACTTTCTTGTGCTTCTGTATGATGGTTTCTTCCTCATGTTCACCTGCGTTACACTGTGACATAGTATCGTGAAAACATCGAACCAACTAAGGATTTTCTTGACCTTTCTTGCACATTAGGGTTTCACATTTTCTAGCTTAGTTTGCTTGGGTATATTTTCTATATTTTATTAGTCATTTATTCAATTATTTTACTACTCCTATAACATTAGATTACACTAGAATAATTTCTATTTTAGTTAATCAATTTGCAATTCACACCATATACCCTACTACACATATTCCACATTTTGCACATTCTCTTCTACGTGCTGCATTCACTACCCGATGACGCACTCTAGTCTCATGGTCCATACTGGACTATTGAGGGTATATATCACAAATGGACCTCATCATCCTTACATGTTCATCATTCCATATTTTCTCATGTGACATACCTAGATTAACTGATATACGCTTTTAGCTACAAGGTCACTTCTTCTACCATCATCTCATAATAGGCTACATCATCATTTTCACTTACATCATTTAGTGGTATACGCTTTAGACTACATCACCACTCCTTTCTATTCATATTGTCATGATATACACTTAGGCTACAAAGTCATACAAAGTTCATCTCTATGTCGCATTTCATCACTACACACTTATCACAATGCGTTGTACACAACACATAGTTTGACCATTTCCCAATGACACACTCTCGTTTATGGTTCATTCTTGACTACTGAGGGGGCATACTAAATGAATCTCACTGCATAAAATTCCATTCACTCGGGGGGAACGTGGCTCCTATCATTCACTCTGTATTCCATTCCATCCATCCACAACATACTGCATTTTATGGTTGCATTTATTCTTGCATGCACTTGCTTTTACATGTTCACTTTATTACACATGCTAGATAGATATCTTGTATGCCATTATCTTTACCATACACACATGCACATTCATTTTCTTTCTAGTTGTGATCTCCAATATAGAGCTTTTACATGCAACATGGATGCTTGACACAGTACCTCCTGTGGACATCCATATCAGTACGCTACATGTGCTATTGTCTAATTTTTTTCATAGGACATTACTTTAGTTTATACACGATTTGACATACACTTTATCTTTCTAACATACTAATGGGTTTTTCATGTGAACAATTTGCTATGCAGGGATATTTTCTTCCATACTTGTTTTTTATATTTTCTGCTATTGTTTGTTCTTTTTTGCGAGCTATGCCCTTTGTTTTGTGTGCACACTTGTTTTTTTGCAGCCACTACGGCCTTGAGTGTCTTGCGACACCATGAGTGGTGTCCCATGTTTGCAACCCGCTTTATGTGACCTACATTGTCTTCTTGGGTGTTTATAGTATGTGCTTATGTTCTAGCTTACACATTGTTTTCTAAATGCATGATTGTTCGTAATAACACTTATTTCCTAGCCACTTGTTTGTGTGTTCCTTGGTCTTTACCAAGCACATTTCCCTTCCCCATGCATGGAAGAGTTTCAGTTTACGCGGTTGGTCCTCTTTTGGGGCCATATTCTCCTATCCATGACATCGTATGTGCCCCCAAAGATGGGGGGAATAATTTGGGTTTACACATTACACAACACAATACCAATACAGTTCAGTTTTCATTTATTGTCCATTACACAATGGGTTACATAAGGAGTGAGTTTAGACCAGTCTACAGAACTCCATACACAACGGATTTTATAGGGAATATTTTCCTTAGAATTCTAGGGAGCAGTTACAGGTTGGAGGATATAATAGACTTTCCTCCCTACACTTCTTCAACTAGCGATGTTGCATTTCCCAAAAAACCAAACAGTACAGAGATCTCTTCACCACTCTCAAGGAAGCAGTTACATGTTGGAGAATAACACAACTTTCTCCCTACACTTCTTTGGCCACAATGGTGTGAGATCACTCAAAAAACACGCACTTCACTGACAGTTATAAGATATCCTTTCTACACCCCTTTTTCTCATCATGGATCAGGTGCAAATGTTCCTTTTTCATTTTACATACTTTCTTTACATGTTTTTTACTATATACATGCATTTATACACATTACACATATACATGTGTATTTGAATACTTGATCGTCTTCTCTTTTACAAGTCCATCTGTATGGGAAGTAAGCAGTCAACAACACACACATGGCGGGTACTTCAAACACACAATACTAACCATGCAGATACACTACACACATTGGCATCTACACACACGCTTTCACCCTAGGATCACTTTCATCACTTTTTACAATTTTGCATCTTTAGTCTCCATGCTCCATCTTTTTTGTAGTTCCACGCTTTGTCTAGTCCTTCAACATGTTTGCTACATCATTCTACATGGATTATTAGGTACGCATCTCTATCTACTTTATGTTACCGAGTTTTTTTGCTCACCAACATAAAGTGGGGGAAAATATAGACACAAAATCACACACTTTGATTCTTTATTTAATCCCGGTATCATTGTTGGGACCCTAATGTAGCTATCAAATCTTAAAGGTGCGTAGGCACGCACGGCCAAATGAAGCACGCAGGACAAGGCACACAAGGAAGATTTCAAAAAGGTTTCTTGGAGAACCAAGGATGCGCACCAACAAAGTACAATTCAGGACTTAGCCGTTTTCAACCTTTTGGACTGAACACATGAAGAACGTGTTCCATTTGGATAAGGTTCTAGCCTAACAACAAAGTGTCCTGAGAGGAATATACCTTGCGATAGGAAGATCCAAAAAGCTAATCATGACATGGAGAGGCATGCGCCTGAGGCCAGATCTGAAGTTGCAGAGGATTTTGTTGGAGCTTAGATGCCTATTTGTACGCGTGCCCTTAGCAAAGTAAAACACACAAGTGAGGTAGCGAAGCTCTGCAAAATTACTGCGAGAACTATGGGATAAAATGGGTAGATGATTATAGGAAGGATGTAGTAAGGGAATGGGGAATGTAAATTTTGTTTCAAAAGTCTTCATGTATGGATCCAGATATGGCGCATGACTACGGTCTCCCCTTCTGTGATATTCTATAGTAATGTTATGAATGAAGATGATAAGGTTACCATGACAATTGTATTAAGATCTTCCTTCTGTATTATCTGCATATTTCTATTATGCTTTTGTTCTTGTATAATCATGAACCTTATTTGAATGTTAAGTTTACTTGTGGATTTACAACTTCCTAGTTCTGTTAATTCTGTTAAGCACCTTTACTTTTGATATGACTTAAAGGGTATAGAAGTCATTCTGAGCTCTATAGCTTTTCATGTCCTTTAAATCACTAATTCAAGATCATGAATGACGCCTTCCACTAAACTCACATAAAAGAGAGACTCGGCTCCCTCTCGCGCACCTCGGGTGAGCGCCCAGCGCCTGTTGGGTGATAGGTCGGCACGCATTAGGTTCCCTTGTTCTTGGTGGGTGCAAAAATGACTACAATCATATTACTATTCATATGGTTCTTAAGTGAAAAGAGTAATAATTAACCCATGTCTTTGACCATTTTTTACATTTCTTACTGTCGTATTTTTGATCTTACACCTATACGTTCCTAGTTTGGATTGTCATTCTAGATTTTTCCTATTTCTGACTGGGGAGCCCAACCAGGACTAGGGTGCCCCAGGCACCCTGGTCCCCTTTGGGGCATCCTGATCCTATTTGCACTTTACTCTCAACTTTTGGGAACTTTCTAGCCGTTTGAGCTTTCGATCCTTTTTGCAGTTGACATTTTCGGGGTTAATTATGAAATTAGAAAAAGAGAACCATATAAATATAAATTTATGTGACCATAATGAGGGACTAAACACAAAGCATCTACTATCACCATATAGAGTTACATCCATTAAAGGCATTTAAAAGATACATTTACATCCATCTAGCTCCATCACAAGGCACACAAGGCTAATTCATCTGTATCACACTTCATAGGAGGGGAGTCTATTATTTCCATACACAAATTTACTACATTCTACATCTAGTTATTTTCTCGCTACTTCACAAAGTGCGACTAGAACAAGAGAAATCTAAGGCATGATTTACACACACACACACACACACCTAGAACTACATTGGGTCTAAGATTTAGTGCAAAACTCAGTAATAAGTCCATCAATTTGGAAGCTGAGAACAGTCTTACCCCTTCATATGCATCTTTATTTTTTAGGGTTTTTGATGCTTTGTCTGGGGTCTTACAGGTGATTCTTCCATCTCCTATTCAAAATGACATTCGACATGTTTCAATGACATTAGTGCGACAATAAGCAAATGCATGCAAACATCCAACAACACTCCAGAGGAGGTTTCTTGGCCATTTCCGCAAACTAGGGCACCATGATCTCAGACTAGGGCACCCATGGGTGCCCCTATTCCTTTTTTAGGTGCCCCAGTTTGGTCAAACAACTTGGATCTGCACTTTCTTTGGCTTATGTAAGATGGTTTCCTCCTCCTGTTCACATGTGTTACACTGCGACACAGTCCTACAACAACATCAAATTAACTAAGGATTTTCTTAACCCTTCATGTACATTAAGGTTTCATATTTTCTAGCTTAGTTTTCTTGGGTATATTTTCTATGTTTTTTTGTTATTTATTTGGTTATTTTACTTCTCCTATAGCATTAGATTACACTAGAATATTTTTATTTTAGTTAATATGGTGGGTAGTACAAACCCACATTTTAGTGTGGGGGAAAAATAAAAGGAATTTAACATCATTAGAATAATAATATTAAACTAACTTAGTATGTGTGAAACATTCAAATTATTTACGGACCAACACATCCCTGGTATTCATCTACTCACATAGTCAAGTCGAGTATGTTCTTCTTAGTTGTGAAAATTTGCAAGTAAAAATGTGTGAACCTATACATGGTCACTTTTGTAACATCCCCAACTTAATACCCACATAAAAACCATGATACGCGTGTAGGAAAAAAATGAGGAAAAACACATTGCAATATCTCTCTCAATCTTAATATGATTTAGGAGGACCTATTGACAACAGTTCCTATTGTACCACAAAGCATACCTTTGCAGCTTGTGGTTCATGTGATTCTACTTCAATATACTAAAATACTTAAGAGCCTCACTCATATAATTGTAGTACCTCCAAGACAAACCATCCATCTCCAAAAAATGTTACACACACTCTAGCAATACCTTGATGTATCAACCTATATCCAATAGATGTTATAAACAATTTTTTAGTGGCACGATGAAATATTTACGAATCATCCATGGAACCACCCAAATGTATACTATACCTTATATGGTACACACTATTGGCTTCAACGGTGTCTCACACACCACCAAACCAAAAGACAAGATAAAACTCATACCATGTGGTTTCACAATATATCAACAACCCACTACCTAAAATCATGGTGATATTGTTTTGCATAACTCCACAACACACCACTCCACATTATGCCACACTATGTGGCACTCACTAGGGCCACTATTATGTCTGAGTATCTATCTACATGTCATGTATATTTCATTCAACCACGTAATAGTAAGAGGTTCAAGATTCGCATATGGAGCTTCAAAATGGTTCAAATTCCATAACAATTATTTCCACCATTCCAACATTTTCATATATGTTATGCACATTTTTAGCTTTAAATATAAATCAAAATTGAATATAAACAACCATACATCTTCCCAAGAATATGCCATGTATAAGATCACAAATAAATTAAAAAATTCATGGTTTTAATTATATTATCTCTCTCTCTCTCTTAATTTTATGCATATTTCTAAATAAGTTCCACATATTCATATAATATGTATAAACATGCATTTAGGGTGTTATTCATCGGGTCACTTCTTAGGCCCCATATAAGTGTATTAAAGTAATTCATATTCTTATATGACCCATTAAATATTTTTGAAGTATTTGAGCCTTGATGTTAAACCAAAAGACCCATTAAACTATCTCCCACACCATTTCAATAAAGTTCAAATGGAAAAGGACAATTAAATGCAAGATGAGATAAATGTGATGATGAAATAAGCAATCTCAAAAGTCCTAATAGAACAATGAATATTCCTATTTATTCAGTTTGTAAAATTCATCAAATGGGAAGTCCCATCAAATTAATCATTAGGTAAAGATTATGGTGGTTAATAGCCCATAAGTTTCAAGTAAATATATATGTTCTCGTGCTTGAAGGAAAAAATAATGAAGATGCAGTAGATAATTGGTCAAATTAGTTAGATTAATATTTAACTATGAATGGATTTTATAACAAAAATAAAATTAAGATTGCAATTTTGAAAGTATCTTCTCCCATCAAGAAGTGGTGGAAATCCAATGACATTTAGAAGGAAGACCAGAAAGAAGGAAAGTTTGAGCCAACCCAGGGTACATTTGTGGAAGCCTTTATGGATGAATATTATCCTTAAGATGTTTATAAAGATTAGTACTTTTAGTGGATTTAACTATAGAAAGAACATGACTAGTCATTCCAAGATGACACTGATGTGTTCCATGACCTTTATGTAATATTGGTATCATTTGAGTTAGAGGAGCATAAAGTCCTAAAAAAATGCAATGGCTTACAAAAATTTAACCCGTCCAAATTTAAGTTGTCCAAGCTCAACATGATCAAAGAAACCTATCACTATGTAGAAATAATTGAGGATTCTAAGATGAGTGGTAAGTAGGACATTGATTTAACCCTAAATTAATAATAAGAATGCATTACTAATTCAAGAGTAACATAGAAATTAAAAAATTGTAATAAGGACATATATAATAATATTCCTATTCAGAAACCAAGGTTTTACATTCACATACATAAAACAAGTAAACATGAAGGAAATTAGGGTTTAAGTGACCACTTAGGTGCTTTAGAAGATGATTTGGGTGTTTTTCATCTAGGATAGATTCTATATAGGTATCATAACTAACCCAAAAACTCCCTTTGTTCTTTGTGCCTCCTATACCAAACCATCAACTTCAAACCATATTATTAAATACTTTCAGGAACTATTGTTACTAACTGGTGGTTCCATCCCTATTGATCCTACAATATTGGTTTTTCTTTGATGCTTCATATGTTCCCATATAAGCTTTGTGTATGTTCGGATTTCCTGCAATGATCATACATGTACATGCATTTGTAAAAAACCCTATCTTCCTACGCAAACACTTAAATAAAAATTTAGATACAAAAAATTTAGGTTCTTGATTTGAACTAACCTCGGTGGTCACCCCATGTGATTCAAATGGATCAGAAAATTATGTTTTAAACTCCATGTGCAATGGTGTATGCAAATATAGCTGCATTTCCCAAGCCTTTCCCTCATGCCTCAAAAAAGAGTGGGCTAACTAATATAAGTGATCCAATTGAAAACAATTTTATATAGAAGTATAATACTTGAACAATAGTGATTTACCCGTTGTGATATGCTCTTAAGATGTTCTAGGATAATGCTTGATAATTTATAGATAATGGCGAGATGATACCAATCTGCTACAAACTTGTATATATAGGGATATATCACTTCAAAATTCAAACCTAGTGGCACATAAAAAATAAATCACATAATATGAAACTAAAGGAATTAATACGAACAAAAATACTAATGGCCAAAAAGGACCCCAAAATCAATCTTAGATGGAACCGTTAATCTCGAATGGTGTCATTCGATGGTTTTGTCCAAAACTGACGGTTATATCTAAAGACCTAAAAATGACCAAAAATTCAATAAAAAATCCAAAGTTATCTATGAAAAGACATAATAAAGTAAGCATGAAAATAATTATAAAAATGCATTAGTCAATCAAGCCAAAAAATAATATACCAAACAAGGACTTGTGCCACTAGATGTGTATTTACTTTGTGTGAATTTAGGTGCCTGCATCCCCCCCCTCAGTTTAATCAGGGGAATGAAATTTACTATTTTAAATTATAAAAAGAGAGCATACCTGATCATGTTGCTGATTTTGTCAAAGTAGTGAAACTGTAGAGCATATCACATTCATGCCAAACGATGAGAAACTAGAAAAAGTGTGATAAAAAATGTGAATCATCAATTAAATCACATGTAGATAAGGAAAATATTCCATATGATATAAGTTATTGGGAGATAAGTATATTGGAGTCATGTGAAATAAAGGATTGGGGGTGATAGATCCTTATCCATTAGAAGTGGTCAAAACCATGAGTGCATTGAGTGTCCCAATGCACCAAAGAATGGTATTAGAGGGAATCTATCTTCCCCCAAAATCCTTCCCAAGATAGAGAGAGGAAGTGTTTCTTTTCATAAGGTGTCTATCCACCCCCTAAATATTCCACTTATAGAAACACACTGTTATAGATAGATCTAGGTTCTAAATGTGAAATTCATGCAAAGTCGTAAAAGAAGGAACTAAGCATGCTCCCACTTTGCATTGTAAAAAAAAATAATTTCCTAATGTGTAAATGAAATGGATGAGTATACTCGTTCCCCCAAACTATGAATTGTAGTTTTCAATTTATTAAATTTGTAATTTTCCATTTCCCCTATATTTGTGATAGTTGCAGTGAAAGCTTAACTTAATTTTTATAATTTTATTATTTGCACATACTTGTGCTTGTATTTGACCATTATATTAGTATAATGGCTCATTTTGTTGACTTGTGTGATAAGTTGGCTTGAATAGTAATCCCATATGGTACCCCCCTTTTGGTGAAAGGGATGAAACCAAGGTGAATATGTTGAATCAAGAGTATTTGAATGAAGTGATCGATAGAATTTATTTAGTGTTTGCAGTAGTATATGAGTTGGGTATATTGAGATAAAAACAAATGATATAGAGTGGTTAGAAATTGATTTTCATGGTAGCCAATGATCTAAAATAGATTGAAACAATATATTGGCATAAAATTAGATGGGATGATGATCCCAATAAAATTGACAGAACAATGTTTCGATTAAAAAGGCTCAAGATATTGTGTGGAAAAATTTGAGGCAATAATTGATTAGGTGAATATAGTTGAGTGAAATAGTATACAGTAAAGTTTGAAAAATCAATTTACTATAAATAGTAAAGTTTGAAAAATCAACTTAAAATAGTAAATTTAAAAATTCAATTGTAACTTCATTTACATGATAACAATTTTAGTTCTTATGTATAAATAATACCACTCATTCAGAAATCCCTAAGATTACAATTTATAGTGCAGAATAGGACATACAATTGTAGGCCTTGGGTGAGATGGTGAGTAATTCAAAACTTTTCATTTGGCTTATAATTTAGTTAGAAAATTAATTTTTGCAAAAATATCATTTTTACAAATTTTGAGTAGGAAAAGTGCTAAAATTAGAGTTTGGTGGTTTTACCCTTCAAGGATGGAACCACACCATTTTAGATAGTAGTGTTCAATTTATGACAAGATTTTATATTTTTGACTAACGGTTTCATCTGCGTTATCTGATTTTGGCCAATGACTTGTAAATTGAATATTTAAGATTGTAATAACTTAGTGTAATGATGTTGATGATTGAATTTTTTATAATTTGATTTATTTTATAAACTTGTAAATGATTGTTTTCCATATTTTCTTATGTTTCTTGTAGAGGGATTTATAAAGGTGATATTTTCTCCAAGGAAGGCATATGGAGAATTTGCTAGAGTTGGGCATTGATGATGTAGTATGACACACATTAGATAGGGATGGTTTGAGAAATGTGACTGAATTGGGAGATGTGCCTCATAACATGTACTTGATGAATGCATTCATAGAGAGGTGGAAAGAAAATACTTTCACTTTTTGGCTTTTGTTGGGAGATATGACTATTACCTTAGAGGATGTATGGAAGAGTCTTTGATTTCCTATTGGGGAAGATTTGGTGCTTGTCCCACATGTAGATTTTACATTACATATGAGGAGGGCTTGTTGGTTTTGTTTAAGGTGAGGGAGAGGAGGATTGATGGGATCTGCGATATGGCTTAGTGATATTGTATAAGAAGATATTATGTGATTGTAGAAATTTATATTTGTATTGTTAGCTTCATTTATAGCTTTCGGTAGAGGTGGTGTGTCCATTTTATACCCATTAGTGGAGATATCTTATTTTATTAAAGATTTTGGGACCTAAATGTTCTTAGGGACAATGTGTGTTGGCTCGTTTATACATATTTCCATTTAAGAGCCACAAAAGTAGTTTAAGAGATGTCACTTTGCTCTATATATTGTAGTGATTTATCTAGTAGGAGGATTGCACGAAGAATGAGACCATATTGATATAGTTTTTACATGATGGAATATTCCATGACGGAGAGGGCTTGGTATCATGGAGTGGCGAGTGATATTAGATAGATTGAAACTTGGTGGTATAATTTGGATACCATACAATGATTACAGAGGCTAGCATGAATATGTCATCAAGTTATGAGATAGAAGGTTGTTTCTTAGGGAAGGGAGAGTAGTTTTAGTATGATCAAGCGACTTGGTAGTTTTTGGTTACTAAGGATGTGCCCACAACTCCTTACTTGTATATGAGGTTGTAATGATATACATACTGAGTGGGTGAGAGGTCAAGGAATGCAAAGGAAAAGCTAACTCCATTGGTAGTGGATGAGGTATGCCCACCAATTATGGTTGAACAAGGGACGATGTCAACTATTACGATGTATTACAATCAGTGGTATATGGGTGCATTTATTTCTAGTAGTATTAGGGGGCGTACAAGGTGTGAGTGCAACACCAGGAGGTGGTGGGGGAGATATGCCATCACTAACATGCGATGATGGTGGAGGTGGGGGATTCATGCCTCTATCAGTAAGAGGAGGTAGGATGCCAACTAAAAATAAGCCCCCAAATGATGTATTAGTGACTGCCCTTGTACAACATTGATTTTGATTTTTAGAATTGCAATAGTTGGAATTAAAATTGGTTATAGTGATGGGTAATGATTGAAAAGTGCATTTTGATTCTAGGTGATGATTATTAGGCCGTGATGGTGGGTGCCTTAGTTCTAACCTTAACATGCAATGCACCCAAAAATGTTGTAGATGTTGGCTTATTAGAGCATGTGGAAGGTGAGCACACATATAATTTTGATCTAGTGGTGGTTGTGGAAGTGTCAAGTATAAAATTTGATGGTCAAAGAATGACTAACACGATGAGATAGAAGTATGGATCGTGCTCCTACTAAGGAAAAATATCACACATGACTTTTTGATTAGGTATAAAAACTATATGATGAGTATGTATGAGTACTAGTAGATATTGACTTGGATTGTGCCCCCAATAAGGAAAAATATCACACATAACAATATGATTAGGTATACAAACCTATAGGTTGAGTATGTATGAGTGAAGGTTTTCAAAGAGAGTGCGGTGATAAAATTTGTACTCACACACTCAGTGCTAGCGAGATCTAGATGAGGCTTTGAGGAGGATGCATAATATATCATTATAATGGGCATGCCCCTCATTCTATATGATTTTTGATGTAGGTTTATATATACGAGTATTTTAATTCATGCACAATTTCTTGTTATTGTTTTAATCAAAATGTGTAATTGGTAACATTATCTTATAATGATTGATGTGATATAAATTGATACATGAGATAAAATGATAATAGATTCATGGTAATCCAAGACCATGATAATATTTTATGTTTATCATCTTTTAATAATGTTTTTGATAAATTCCTCTTTTCTTCAAGACATAATTGCATTAGTCATTTTTGTATTATTGTTATCTAATATATATACCAAATTTATGAGCCTGTGTAGATTTAGGAGCTAGAGATGGTTGTGTAGGAGATAATCCTCTATGATGAGATTCACTTCTAGGAAGATGAGAAACTAGTGGCTTCCCCAAAGCGGTACCATGGTAGATCCCTATCTCTACAAGATGATGCATCAGAGGAGGAGACAAATGATAGTGTATATCAAAATAAATAGTGCCCTTATTTTACTTTTTTTAACCATTTCTAAGTGTAACAATCATTTTCATGATGCCCATTAATGTTGTGATATTTATAATAAGATTATTATTTCACCTTATCATGCTAATGAGGAGGATGATGAAAATTATAGGGTAGTATGATCAAGTTTTTATCCAATGAAGTACTGAAAATATCTTGTGGTATATCTTGATCCTCATTTAGGTGATGTGTTTTTTATTATGCATTATAGGAGGCCTCATGGGTGATTTAACTTAAGTAGTAGCATGATAGAAAGTATTTTCACTATGTAAGACCTTAAATTTCATGAATGAGAAGATGAATCAATTATAGTACTTGAATCAAGTTCCATATTAGGAATGGAATCATCAACATGTGTAGGCACTAACTTTCATGGAGGATAAAGTTTCTGATCCAAAGAA
The DNA here is from genome assembly GCA_019776745.2 of Taxus chinensis. Classification (NCBI taxonomy): domain Eukaryota; kingdom Viridiplantae; phylum Streptophyta; class Pinopsida; order Cupressales; family Taxaceae; genus Taxus; species Taxus chinensis. Next base: position 249,807,597 of record CM034152.1, on the reverse strand, counting down.
ATAACTCAAAGGAAAAGCTCAAGGAATGATTCACATGTATCATACGATGAATTCTACTTAAGAGGATAAATGAGTTCATAAAAAAAAATTGAATTCAATCAATTGGCCGATAGATTAATTACTACATACATACTTTGAAGCTTAATATATAGTCACATGTTGGCTCAAAGTTACCTTGATGTAAGGAAGGAAAACACTCATAAGTAACCTTAGGGCATTTATTTGTAATTAACCAAATGAGGAAAGATTCCTCAAGCTATAGAAATGTACTCAAGTATTTAACGAGGAGGTGATGAAACTAATCTAAGGGTAGACCTATTAAACTCTTAGAAAATTCTTTTAATAAGATCCTATCACTAGGATAAGATGTCATGGAAAGTTTATATCTTTTAAGATATAGATAAGGGTCACTAGTCTCATCAAATAAATGAAACTTATACATGAATAATTCTCTATGAAATGGAGAATAAATATTTTTTTGCACAATTGGATTGCCATATATTGCATTAGAATCAATCCACACATTATAAGCCTTGTGTTGATCTCCACAAGTGTCATGCTTGTCTCCTACTCCCTCTAATGATAAATATTTTGATGTTGAGAAGAAAGTAGGGGTACGTGCAAGCGTAAGTGACCTAGATAGAGATACACACAAATGAGAAGGGATCTACCTCTCTTGAAAGGACGTATCACATGCATGGACTATGCTTATGTAAGGGGATGTGTGTGCGGGGATCTCTCCAAGATTCCATTTCACTAGATCTTGGTGGTCATACTACTTTTATAGGAATAGCTTAAGGTGGGATAGTGGTCATTTATGATTTGAGGAAGGTGTTTGTTGGTTCATTCATATGTTCTAGAGTGAGTGCATGTGAGAGTGAAAAAAGGGAAAATACAGGGATTATACCTAAAATGGTTAAGTTTAAGAATGTGCAAGGTTGACGGGTCATTATTTAATTACATGTGTTAGTCCACATGCAAAATATCATGCATAATGATTATCACATGCAATCACAAAGAGTTAGCAATATATGTAGTCAAAAAATCATGCACTTTAGGAATTATTTAGCCTGGTCTCATTGTACTATTTAGAAGGTTCTCAAGTGAAGAAAGTACTAATTAATACCACCTTTTGGCCATCTTATTTTTACCTTTTATTTCATCATTCCTTTTTTTTTCATATACATACCCAACTATTCCATCACTGTCATGTCATTTTAGCCTAAACCGGTGTGCCCAGGCCTATACTAGGATGCCTCGGGGCGCCTTGGTCCCACTTGGGGTGCCCCGATCCTTGATTTACTTTCCCGCCTCTTTTTGGGATCTTTCTAGCCATTTTTAATACTTATATTTTTTCTAGTCGGCCATGTCGGGATTAATTACAAAATTAGATTGAGAGAAACCTATAAATATAAAGTTATGAGACCATAATGAAGGTCCTAACGTCACTAACTACTATCACTCCATCTAGAGTTGCATCCATTACATCACTTGCATCCACATAGTTCCTTGCACCAAGACTAGGAGATTTGCATCAACACACACAACATAGGGGGAGGGATTATATTCTATTCCATGTACACATGCTAGTGCATTTGCTATAGTTATTATTGCTTGTTACTTCAAAAAGTGTGATTGACACAAGAGCAACACCATAAATACATTTGGGTCTAAAATGTAGCGCAATGCTTAGATTAGTAAGCCCACTGTTGCGGCAACTGAGGTTAGTCCGACCCATTCATTTTGCATCTTTTATTTTTAGGGTTTTGATACTTCTTTTTCTTTTACATGTCATTCCTTCATCCTACATTATTTCATACATCTAGCGTAGTTTGGAAGATCTAGTGTGACAGACAAGGAATATTTAAGAGTATATTGTGACACTGAAAGAAACATATTCTGATATTTTACAGAGACCAGGGTGCCTATACTATAGACCAGGGCACCCTAGGGTGCCCCAGTACCCTCTTGGGTGCTCCAGTCCATTTATATCCCCTAGATCCAGCATTTACGAGACTTCTTTAAAGTCATTCCTACTTTTGGAATCCACAGTCTGAACTTCAACACCTTGCGATAGTCTTTGGCAATCAGCTAAGTCCTTTCCTTTTACATCTTTGCATACTTAGGGTTTTATTTCATTTGATATAATTATTTAAAATCATTTCATACTATTTTATCATAGTTTATAATGTTTTAGTACTCTTGTATTAGATTAACTATTATTATACTTTCCCATAGTTTAGTTTAATTTTAGTCAATCATTTTGGTGAACCTGACCATACGTGCTTCTAGACTCCTTTTTCTTATTTCACTAGGGTTTATTTTCTCCTTCTTCTAATTTATGCGCTTTAATCGTAGCGGTCATTTCGGATCTCTTCAGTATTGTGATCTCTCTTCAGTTTCCCATCGTACTTCTAGGTTAATGGCTCATACCACCACCTCTATGGCTGAAAACCCTTTAGATAATTCCAACTGTGTTCCTCTCCATGACACCGAAGCCTTTGATAGTGAAAAATACTATGATAAAGACACTAATGTTAACCAAGAACAACTTAATATTACTACGGATTTTTCAGCAAGATTTGCGAGAAAACCCCTCCCATCTTCCACATGTCTTACATGCTTTAATTTCTGCTCACCAAGCTCATGATGCTTCCTCTTATGTAGTGGTTTCTTCGGCTCCCATGGTTTCCACCCCACCCGTTTATGTTTCCTCTCTTATTCTTACAAAAATTGCCACCATAACTCACCCTGGTACTCCTCATATGTAGCTCAGATCCTTCTCAAACAATCATAATTTATCATCTTTATATTAGGATTTACAAAACCAAATTCGTGAGCTCCAGTTTGCTACTTCTCGAGAATCACCATCACTAGATTATACCTCCTTATTACATACTCCCTTTGCACCAGTTATTTCCACATGTGTTTCCACCCAAATTTATCTCTCCCAAATTTCCCATCTTTAAAGTCCATGGTGTCCCATAAGAGCATCTCCACGCTTTTCATGTAACATGTCTCGATTATGCGGATGATCATATCATTATTTCTAAGCTTTTTCCTCACAGTTTACAAGACTATGCAATATGCTAGTTCTATGACCTTCTAGTCCATTCGGTAGTCTCTTTCACGCATTTGGCTGAGACCTTCGTCACACATTTTTCTACTTATTGGCTCTAATATTTCTTATGCTCAGCTAGAAAAAATCAAGCAAGGGCCCAATGAACACTTATCCGATTATGTCTTGCATTACAAACATAACTTAGCTAATATGACTAATCTCCTTACAGATTCTGAGCTCCAAGACATATTTATTCATAGTCTGTTACCACCACTTCAAGAGAGCATTCTCTTCGAAATATCTTCCTCATTTGACCAACTTTTTCAAAATCTCAAGCTTCGTGAGACTAAGCTTCTTGTCATAGGGAAACTTAAGTATCAGGAACAAGCTTCGTCATCCACTCGTACTCCATATAAACCTCCATCCAAAAATTTTACTCCCAAAGCTATGGATAGACAACCTACTGTTAATGTCATCTCTACTCCTTGGGAGCTTCAACTTCAACCATACAGACGTACTCTTGATAAGCATAGTATACCACCGAGTGTTTTATTACCTCAACTTATTGATAATAATCTTATCACCTTACCATCACCTTTACAACTTGACCCATCTCATCCCAAAGGGCATAACTTCGATGAACTCTCTTATTGTGATTATCATCAATGTGTAGGACATCCCACTGATCATTATTTTTGGTTACGACACCTCATTCATGACTTGATTGACAATGGTCACATTGAACTTCCTGAATCTACAACATCAATACCTACTAATGAAAACCATAAACTTAAGATTTTTAATAACCCATTACCCAACCATGATACAAAATCGACCAATTATACCGCTAATTATGGCCCGCCTTCTCCATCAGGAGCCCTTGACTTCCTCATTGTTAACACTGAAGTTACGCCACCCATCATTTCTTTCTCCAACGTTGATTATCACGCCACATTTACATCTAATCATTTACACATACACACATCTATCAGCTTGACCACCATCAAAAATACTAAGGTTGATCCATCCTAGCCCATTAGTGTCTGTTCTATGTCACTCCTTCAGGATATTGGTTACCCTCCATCACAAATCAACTATCAATTTTGCAAAGCCTTTGGTGTTGTTCAGCTATATGTCATGGTCGGCCCTCTTACCATGCTTGTCCCTTTCCTTATCAGAAACATATTTGAGGGATGTGACTTAATTTTAGGACTTAATTGGATTCGTCACTCTCAAAATATCATATCTATTACTCACTTTAGACTTAAATTCATTCACAATTCCTAAGTTATTTCTATTAATGGTGTCCCTCCATCTCCTCCATTGTCGCCATCTCCTCGTGTAAATGTGTCATCCACCTCTTATAACATGCATCATTCTATGTTATTCAAAGCACAATATACTCATAGTTCACCTACTGGAGTGTCGTCTACATGACCAACTCATTCCAATAGTCCTACACATTGACAAAGGCCTATTCCTAGGACAGTTACTGCTTCGCGATGTAGATCATTGCCTCGCTTTATTCCACATGGATCTTCATCACCTTCGTGTATGACATCACCAAGATCTCCATCGCCGATGCATTTTACTATGCCACAATATTCATATTATAATCATCCCTCACATGAACATAGAATTCATTTACAAAAACAACATTTATCTTACATGCCATTGGTTTTAGATCATGATCCTACACTTTCATCCTCGCAGCCATTGAGCTGAGGACCTTGCATCCTTCACCCGTATTGGTTAGTTTGTACATTTTATATGCGCTTGGGGGGCATGGTACCTAATACATCTAATACCCCATGTAATCGCGCATCTACCATTTTTTCATTCTCACATAAGCATACCATAACACACATCATAACTCGATGATGCACTCTTGTGCTTTGGTTCACACTTGACTGTTGAGGGATCACCATTACACCGAACCCCACACAACACACCGTAGGAATTTTACATTGCATTCCATCATACATTGTGTGTCATAAATCATCCATTCTATGCTTATTCTACATTATAATAGTCCCCATCTACACATTACATTCATTCCAATATCTATGCATATAGTCACATTATACACTGTACATTTTCGTATCCTATATTTTCTATATACTATACTAGTATTCCTTACATATGAGTCTAGTTGTACATTACATTCCTATAGTCTACATTATACTAGTCCTCATCATACATACTATATACATTATTAGGTTATCCATGCATAACCTATCCATAGTCATTTCATACACTATGCGTTCCCACATATATCCTACACACTACACTAGGTTACATTACATATGAGTCTAGCTTTACAATTTATCATTCCATATTTTGTTTCTATCTACGCCTATTTTTTACATTTTACACATTACATAAGTATACCTTCTCCACACCCTAGCCACCATACATTGCATTATTTACACCGTACATTTATACATTCTACTTATCATATACTAATTTTATCATTACTACATCCACTACATCGTTTTACGTGTTGTGCTCACTACCCTATGACACACTTTATTTCATTGGTCCATACTCGATTGTTGAGGGTTTACCAATCAAATGGACCTTACACTCACCATGCTATATTTCATCATGCAACATTATTAAGATAGTGACATATGCTTTAGGATAAATCATCACCCACCTCCATCATTGCCTCTAGTAGTGGTATACACTTTAGGCTAAATCACCACCTCCATTATTTCATATTGTAGTGGTATACACCTTAGGTTACATCACTGCTCGTTCCTTTCATCTTGTAGTGGCATACACTTTAGACTAAATTGTTACCTATTTCTATTCATCATGTAGTGATATACACTTAGGGCTAAATCATCACTCATCCTTTCATCTCATAGTGATATACGCTTAGTGATAAATCATCACCCATTATTCCATCTTACAGTGATATACGCTTAGGGCTAATCACTCACCCATTCAACAAGTCATGATATATGCTTTGGCTACAGGGTTCACACACATCTCCCCATATGTCGCATCTCATCACTCTTACATACACACTCATCGCAACATGCTAGACACATAAAACACTAGTCGACCATTTCCTAATGACACACTCTCGTTTATGGTTCATTCTGAACTGCTAAGGGGGAAAACAAACTGAACATCATTATATACACTTCCATACACTCGGTGGGCATGTTTCTCTCACAATTCCATCTTGCATTCCATTCCATCCATTCACAACATATTGCATTGTCTTGGGGGCATTTAATTTCATTTACTAAGTGTTTTGCATGATCACTTCACTACACAGTTAGACTGATTTCTTATATGTCATTATCTATATCATACACACATGCATTTTCATGCCTTTTTTTAGTGTGATCACAGATACAAGACTTTTACATGCGACATGGATGCTCGCCTTCTACCCTTATTATACCAGTTGCTAAGGGCATCCACATTCATCTTATCTAGGTGATATTGTTTCATTTTGTACTTAGCATCTTACATTTACTTGATCATTCATGCTTTGACAAATTGGTTATTTCTCTAACATGCTAATGGGTGTCCCATGTGCAACACTTGTTTTGTAGGATTACATGTTTCCATGACTACTTGTTTGTTTTTCTATACTTGTATTCCATTGTTTGCCATTGTATGCGGGCTTTTCCCTATGTTTGTGTGCACACTTTTTTGTTGTTTGCAGCCATGATGGCCTTGCATGTCTTGTAACATTGTAAGTGATGTCCCATGTTTGCAACCCGCTTTGCGTGGTCTACTTATTTTATTAAGTGTTTACACTACTTTGTTTGGTAGTTACTACATCGTCTATGTATTTTACACTTGTCTCACTGCATGCACGTGTTTTCGGACTAACAATTTTTTTGGCTAGCCATGCCCTTTTGTGTGTGCCTTGGTTTCTACCAAGATATTTCCCTTTCCCCCTTCAAGGTAGAGTTATATAGGTCAGAGTACGGTGGGTCCTCTTTTGGGGCCGTATTCTCCTTTCAGCGACATCACATGCACCCCCAAAGTGGGGGGCATCATTGAGGGTTTTACATACTAACATAGCATATCTACATCGTTTCAGTAGAATGAACTTTCCCCCCTTGGAATTTTATGTTTACATACAACGAGTGAATTCATACCAGTCTACGAACTCCATACACAACGGCTTTTACATGACATGGTTTCCTTAGCATTTATGGGAAGCAGTTATAGGCTTGGGGGTTACAGTGGGTGTGCCTCTCTACACTACTTCAGAAAGTTGGTGTCAGATCACCCAAAAAAAAAGGACAATACAGAGATATCTTCACACACATTTTAGCAGAAGTGGTCAAAGGTTGGAGGACACAGAGCATTTCCTCCCTACACTTCTTTAGCTAAGGTGGTGTGAGATCACCAAAAAAACTTGCAATAGTACATGATATCCTTCTACACCCTTTCTCTTGACATGGATCAATTGCACATGTTCCATTTACAATTTCCTTTTAGTGTATTTTACATTTGTGTATTTTACACAACGTTTTTACATACATACATATTTGACTACTTGATCATTTTCTCCTTCTAGGTCTGGTCGTATGAGAAACAAATAGTCAAATTGGGGGCAATAACAACAATGATGATGACAATGCAATGACAACAAACCATGATAACACTTGCCTTTACTAACCATGCAGGTACATTGAACACCGCAGTAGCTACACACACATTCTACCATAGGTTCACTCTCATCACTTTTTATTTGCATTTATCATCTTTAGAATCTGCACTCCTACAATTTTTCTTTTTGTTATTCCACGCTTGAGTCTAGTCCATTGGCATGTCACTACTACACTCTACATGGATACTAGGTACACATCTCTATCTACTTTATGTTACCGAGAGTTCTGCTCACCAACATACTACTATTTAGCCATTATTTAGCCCGGTCTCATACTACTATTTAGAATGTTCTCAAGTGAAGAAAGAACTAATTAATACTACCTTTTGGTCATCTTATTTTTACCTTTTATTTCATCATTCCTGTGTATTTTCATATACATTCCCAACTATTTCATCAATGTATCGTCATTTTAGCTTAAACCGGGGCACCTAGGCTTGTACTGTGGAGCCCCAGGGTGCCTTGATCCCACCTGGAGTGCCCTGATCCTTGTTTTACTTTCCCGAATCTTTTTGGGCTCTTTCTAGCCATTTTTCATACTTATATTTTTTCTAGTCAGCCATGTTGGGATTAATTACGAAATTAGATCAAGAGAACCCTATAAATATAAAGTTATGAGACCATAATGATGGTCCTAGCGCCACTTACTACTATCAATCCATCTAGAGTTACATCCATTGCATCACTTACATCCACATAGTTCCATACATCAAGGCTAGGAGATCTGCATCAACACACACAACATAGGGGGAGGGATTCTATTATATTCCATGCACACATGCTATTACATTTTCTATAGTTATTATTTCTCGTTACTTCACAAAGTATGACTGACACAAGAGCACCTAGGGCACGACATGCACACACACACCAACACTACATTTAGGTCTGAAATGTAGTTCAACACTTAGATTAGTAAGCCAACTATTGTGGAAGATGAGGTCAGTTCGACCCATTCATTTTGCATCTTTTATTTTTAAGGTTTTGATACTTCTTTGTCTTTTGTAGGTCATTCCTTCATCCTACGTTATTTCATACATCTGACACATTTCGACAGATCTAGTGTAACATATAGGGAATATTTCATAGTATCTTGTGACACTGAAAGAACCAAATTATGATCTTTTACAGAAACCAGGGTGCCTATTCTATAGAAGAGGGCACCCTGGGGCGCCTAATTACCCTCCTGTTCACTCCATTCCATTCAGATCCCCCAGATCTGACTTTTAGAAACTTCTGTACAATCATTCCTTCTTCCGGAATCCATAATCAGACCTGTGACACCTTGCAACAGTCTTTGACAATAAGCTAAGTCCTTTCCTTTTACATCTTTGCATACTTAGGGTTTTATTTCATTTGATATAATTATTTAAAATCATTCCATACTGTTTTATCATAGCTTACAACATTTTAGTCCTCCTATATTAGATTAACTATTATTATATTTTCCCGTAGTTTAGTTTAATTTTAGTCAATCAATATAAAACCGATTGCAAGATTTAGTCCTAAATTAAATTACTATAACTGGGGCATAAAAAATTGAAAAGGAGAGAAAGGGTGGGTCAAAAAGAAAAATGAATCCAATGGTGTGAGACACCCCTTTCCAGTTAACAAAGACAAATCCAATAAACCATATTCATAGTCAGACAAAAATTCACTCGATCAAGACATGAGTAGGTGTAAGAGTCTTAGGAATTGGTTGTAGAGAAAAATGAGTGCAATATTACTGGATGCACATTAATTGAATGTTATCTCAAAGGAACAATTAGATGTTATATTTATTGATAAGAAAACAATATTTACTTTAACTAGGTGAAAAGAGTGCACACAAACATCAAACTTGGGATGAAACACAAAGTAAAAATAAGATAACTAAGGAAAATGCATTAAAACATTATGAAAATTGTTTTAGAAAGGATCCTACCATAAAAAAAATTCTTTTATGTGTATTTATAGAAAAACCCACATCATATTTTTTTTTTAATTTTTGGCAAATAGTTTTTTGAAAGGGACTATAGCCTTAAGAACAAAAGAGGGCCTAAAAGCCAGAATAGGAATGGGAACCAGAACAGAAAGGATCAAAATCCAGATGGGACAATGAAGCCCAAAGTAGCCAAAGAGCAGCTACCCCCATCAAAACAAAAACAACATGAACACTGTAGAAAAGAAGCAAAAAGACAACATAATAACAACAATAATTACAAAGAAGTGTAACAAAAGCTCCCACAATTACTTCTTGGTGGCTTTGTCAATGCTGGATTTGATATTCTGCCAAGATTTGAACATAGCAAAAGTCATCATGTGTGCAGAGTCAGTAACATCCAGCTGATCAATGGTCCTATTGCTTTCTTTATCAGTGCCCCAAAGGGTTGCCGGAACCCCGCTGAGATTGGAGACACTATGGACATGCTGCTCAATGAACTCTTCAATTGCATTAAAAATGGCCATATTATAATCATGGCGAGTCTTGGCCTTCCCTAAACGGGAGTCTAAGGAGTTCAGCTTCTTGTAAATATCTTCAATCTGGCTATTATTCATAGCCACCTCCTCCTCCTTTTTCCTCTTACCTTTTTGTTTTGCCAAGTTTTTGACCTCTTCCTTCAACAACTTCATGTCAGCTTCTAAGGCTTCCAACCTTTTTGTGGAGCTCTCCATATGTGCTTCCTGAGATTTCTCCTCCTACTCGCAAGCATTGTAGCCTTATGGATTATTCTTCATTACCTATCTCTACCCTTTCATCTATGCTTGATCCTGTAAATGAGGTACCATTGCAAGCCATGGAAATGAGTAGTTAACATTCTTGTGATTATAACCATGATGAGGATCAAGAAAATTGGAACTTATACCTAAATTGGATGTAAATCCTCATTACATTGAGCCTATTATTAATATTCTTCTTGCTGCCAATTTTGTTTTGTGATAAAAAAGTTAATGAAACATCACTTTTTTGGATATCTCACGAAGAGCCATATAGTATTCCTACTTCTACCATGGCTATATCTATGGGGAACCTAGTGTCCCAATGCATAATGCCTTTATGCCCATTCCTACATCAACCATTGTTTCTACTTGCAATCACAATGCTTAACATGCTTCTTCTTCTAGCATATAGGCCCTTAAAACCCTTGTTCATACTTTATAAGATCACATATTACAATTACATCAAGGTACATTTGTTTCTTCTCACACCATGTATTCTACTCAATTGTGTCATAACCCACTTTCCCCAAAAGTGGATTTTTTATGCCTCGCATCTTGGTTTTGTTTCTCCTAAGCTTCATATTTACCACTTTGTCTTGAAAATTCTACATGCATTCAAACATGGAATCAAAGGAAAATCACCCTCCAAAGGTTATTTACCCTCATGGACACCCAAGTAAGGTAAATAATAAAAAATAATTCTTGAAACCCCAACAGAGATGCTTGAGAATGAACTCTCATGCACTCATCACACCAAATTTCCAAAACCAAAGGGGACCCTAAGGCTAATAGGTATGCATTTTCAGAAAACTACAGAAAGGAAATTTATAATTGAAGCTAATGATTCAAGGTAACACTACAATGCAACAAACCCTTAATGCCTAGTCAAAAAATCAATTGTAAAATGCTTTCATGTAGTTATTTGGCATGATCAACACATAATTACAAAGGAAAATGGAAACTCATTGATTTCATATTTGTTTACAACAAGTAACTTCAAATATGTACATGGAAGAAGGGTTTTTTGTATCCATTTGCAAAGGAGACAAGGGAAACATGTAATAGCAAGTCTCAAATCTTGCTAATGGTTATACAACAACCACATTAGCATGAACCTGAAAATGAAAATCAAAAGTTACCAATTCTCTACAAAGATGCTTCACAAACGAAAAACTTGCACTTCTGAATCAAAAAATTCACAATCTCCAACCAGAACCTAGTGAAGGTAAGACTTCACCTTATTATATAACCATGCACCAATCCTAAATGAGTATACCATAGATGTTAAACTAAAGAATATGAGCATGTTGATTGGTGATCCATGTGCTCAGGGAGTAAATCCATGGAAAACTATATAATTAGGAAGAAGGACAAAGAAAACATTGGAAAATGTCCCCTCCACATCAATTTGATTAACAACCTTTAGTTTCATGGGGTAAATGGAAGAATATGATCTTCTAGAATAATCTCATAGAAGAGAGGGATCAATCATAGCATCTGCAACTACAAATGACATCAAATGATGTTTAACATCCAAAAAAATTGTAATTAAAATCTTATGAATTTCTTCACCATTTTCTACAAATTTTATCTTTGGAAATCCCCCTCCAAGACATTCCCAATGCACTTGGTTTGAGGTGAATTGGATTCTCGAGTCAAAAAATATGGAAAAAAATTTAAACCCAACCATTTTGCATAAAACTCCCTTGTTTTGTAGATTCTAGGATAATGCACATTTTCTTCGCAAATTTCTGAGAGTTCATTTCATGCCATGGAAATGGTTTGATTTTTTGGGTCTATTGCAACTTTTTCTTGTTCCATAGGGTCTTCATTGATGTGAAACTTTTATTTTGTTCCACGTCTTCAAAAACTTTGTGGAACACTAAGTGTGATGTTTGTAGAACACAAAATTTCATTTTGCAAGGGTTTTCCAGTTTTCCACACTTAGCAGTTTGATACTCCTACAATTAATCCTATTACATCACTATGTTGAAAATTCTCATTCCCTATATTGATTCCGTGAAGATCTGATTCCTTTGTTATGCAACATCCTTTCCTCACGACCATATTTCTTTGTTTCACAACTTTTGTAACTCCCCAGAACAATATACCTCGAGAAACCCACAAAATATTAAGTTCTTTGTTCCATGACATTCATACTTAGTCACGTTCTAAATTCATTCTTTATGCATTGTGGCTTCTCACGGTTCTTACTCTAAGTATTGGGGCTTCTTCTGAGTTGACTACACCATTTGTTTCACAGAATTGACCAATTTTGCGGAACACTATAATTACCATGTATGCGGAGCACAAAGTTTCTTCACTTCTTCTATTCCATAACTTTTTTTCCCCTCGAAACCAACAAAAGAATACACTATTTTTAATCCAAGAAATACTACTCCTTGAAATCCATAGAACATTGTAACTTTGTGAGAACATCAAAACCAAAGGGAAAGTCAAAACATAACTTTAAGGATGAAGGAACCACTAAGCAATTGACATAAAAAAGGGAACAAATTGGGGAAAATGACAAGGTCACTTCAGAAAAATATAAAGGATTTTACAAAGATGGTGCCAAGAAATATGGGGATGAAAATGGGCACCAACAGAGTGTACAATTATAAAAGAATTTGAAAAGAGAGACAAATTTAAATGCATGGTATCCCCTTGTTGCAACTATGAAACAAAAGGAATAAAATGACATTTGAAATATATCAATTATCATTGTCTCCATGATCACAATGGATTCCCTCCATTACATAGGTGTAAGATGGGTAAACATGCAACTAGGAAGTATCAAAGAAAAACCCAAAAATCAATAGAACAAATGGTTGAAAAGGGAAATATTGACTGACATTTGAAAATTTCCAAATGTATGTATAAATATAGGATAATTGAGAATTATTGTGTGGAATAAATTTTTTTTTTTTCATCACTTAGTGAACAAGCTAAATATGTGATTTCTAAGCTTTTAGAGGAGTATGATAGTGCATTAAAGAGGAAGAAAATAAGGCAAAAACTATTTTAACACTGCGATATAAAATGGATCTAATAAAAATCAATTGCTTGAATTTTGAAGTAACGGAACAAAAGGACAAGGTAATAACCATTTTTATTATAATTTCAATTTAAAATTATTTTAATTTTGTTCATTCACATAGCTTTGTATGATATTTTAAAGTAACATATCTTTTCATTTGTGAAAGATTATAACTAAGAAGAAGCCATTAATGTTGATCATATAAGGAAATAAGATTTAATTAAAAACATTGTTGGAAGCACAATGGAATGAGAGGGGGTTGAATCACTCCTACAAATTTAATTTTCAATTCATTTACCATCACATACATTCATCCATTAACCATCCATAACCACATGTGTGCATTAGATATGTAACATCAATCACAAAAGCATGAAACAAAGTACACAACAAAAAAACACCATATGTAAGTGGGAAAACCTCATGGGGAAGAAAAACCATTGAAACTCTTCTTATATTACACAAATAAAAGAAGTTTAGTGAAGCACCAACTTCACAAGGAGCACCAACCAAGCTCTTTCTTCTTATTTTTCAACTTGCCATGGCTCTAAAATCTTGCTCTCATGTATTAAATCAGTCCTAAAAGTGTAATTATATCCCTCTTCCTTCAAACCATGCACACATACCTGCAAATAACTCTCCTTTAGGTTTCACTTCTTCCCTCTAAGAGCACTAGTTCAAAAATGAACCCAAAACATCACTTTTATACCTTTTCCTTTCATCCAACCCAAAGGAGGTCAGTCATAAACCTTTTATTAGACAAATGAATCATTAAAATCATCCCAAATTCAAATTACAATAGTCATAAGTGACCCAAGTATGCTAGCCTAGAAAAAAACCTCATTACATGTGCCAAAAATTACTCAAAACCCCATAGGCACAAAGATAAAAATGCCCTTACATCAAATCCATACTTATTCATGACCCATAAATAATTACACATTCTTAAAATAACATTTAAAATTCATAAATGGTCAAAATTTATCTCAACCAATCAAATTATTTTATTTAATGGGCCAAATACTTTTTGTTCATCTCAAAATTGTTGTTTCTTACACCCTTCAAGACCCTGGAAACTTCATTATGCCTCCAAATCACTTCAATTAAACCAAACCATGTCATGTAATAAATTTATGTAAATTTCATAACCTTAGAGAACTTATAATAAATTTAGAAGCCTTGAAACACTCATCTGTTCAAACCATAAGCACTTTTGTCTTCACCAAATCAACCTGCCCAAAAAATTGTTTTCAAAGATCAGTTGATAATTTTTTTTATAGGAAGATTAAATACATATAATGGGATTCATTGGATGAAAAATTCATCCCTCTTCATATTCCAGATGATATCAAGATCACCTCATCCATTTCATGATTCATACAACTCAAAACTTTAAGCAAAGCATATCTTGTCTTGCAAAGGAAAAGACCTTCCTATCTAACAACTGAAATTTAAACCATATAAAATATCATCATCATGATAAAAAACTCATATAACTGGAAATATATCTAAATCCTCTTTCCAATGCAACTTGAATCACCTCCTAACTCCACTTGTAGCTCCTTCAATGCTTATTTTACTGAAGACAACTTTTTACTGCCCCAAAACTGCCCTTTGATCGGTCAACCTAAACGGAGCTCATTTGACCATGAAATTGCATAAAAAATTCCTGAAACATAATTTCAAATAAATAACAACTCACATACATCATACAAAAACAATTTAGTTTATACCTCATTTGGCAGCGTTCTCCTCAAACTAAAATTCTTCAGAAATAAGCCTTTTCAGGTGGGGCCCACATATGACCACATGCTCTAACATACCTTTCTGGATATATTAGAGAGTATTATCAACATAAAATCATCAATTTGGAAAAATGAATAAAAAAAGGCTCATTATACTCACTTCTCTACAATCTGCTCCTAGCTAGGGTTTAATTAGGGTTTCATACCACTTTATCTTCTTGACGATCGTTCATAAAAACATGACAATAAAACCACATCATTATTTTTGTGAAATATGCATAACTGACCTAAAAATATATTCCATAGATATCAGGTCCCCATGTAAACCATACGGTCCACAACGAACATCAGAAGGTCCAACTTTGCTTTAAAAACATACTGCAACTTACCCAATTTTGCCAAAACTTGCACAACTATCAATCTCTTCAGTATTTTGACCTAAAACTTGACATGAAGCACAATAACAACATCATATAACTTTAAATACTCACCTCATATCCAAAATCCATCTCAAAATCTCCAGAAAATCTCATTTATATGTGATAAACAAATTGTTTCTCACTGTTTGCTTCCCAAGGACCCCTAATATGCAACATATCTATGAATTTTTACCTGAAAATCATCACACACCTTAGGTAAACTTCCACCATGCTTCTACCATGCTTATAAAATATTTATTTAGTCCAAAAATCACATCTCCATCTCATTCTGCATACTCCAAGGCTAGAAACAAGCTTGGAATGACTTGACTCAACCATATAAGATCATGACCTGACCATGATGAATTCATGAAGAATCAAGAAAACATGTAAACCCCTCATGGACCATGCTTGACCTCATGACAACATCAAATGAACTTAGAATGAATCAAACCATTATTCTCCATACTCAACCAAGCACCAAGACCTCCTGAACTTCACTAAACCACTCAAACAACATGCTTGACACTTGAACAATATCATATGGGGACTCACATGATTACATGACACCCTTTGCCATAAATGGGGGTTGAAATCAATGAAAACACAACCATAAAATGGTCAACAAACATTATCATAATTATTGGAATAATAAAGTGACATTTTCCATGTATTAACTTGTTGAAATATTGTGTAAATATGCATCTAACGTGTTTCATGACTTGAATGAGTGAATATAATTATAATGGAGTTGGTGGGGAAAATAGAATGTGGAAACAGAATGTAAACAACACTCCAATGGGAAACAAGGACGTGTTGTAAATTACTAATGTAAGTTGTTATGTTTTCTATATTTGTAATTGTTTTTTACTTAATCATATTTCTAAGTTGGCATTTATTACTACATATTTCATTTTCTAATTCATTATTACTTTGTTGCACTTGAAAATTGGGTTTTGATGTTTCAAGGTGATGAGGAAGATGATAATTCCAAAGTGTACACTTCTAATGCATGGGTCAATGACACACCTCTACAAATAACACCTATTTCATTTAGAAAAAAATAAAGTGAGGAAAATGATATTCATGCTAAAAAATGAAGCTACACAGAGGATTATAAGGGGAAAATATTGTTGAACGCATGATTGAGGTGACTAATTATCCCAAATGTGTTGAGGGGGAAGTGGTCAAACCAAAAAATGAGATGAAGGACATGGTTTCTTGTGAATTCATAGTCCATGAGAGGAAGTTATCATGTTCCTAGATCTTGACCATGCAAAAAAGGTTGGCATTGTAAAAAATCATGCAACTAAACTAGGAAGGAAATACCATGGGAACTCTTTAAAAATGGATTGTGTTTTCATATTCATAGAATATTCACATGTGGATGATGCCTCATTGCATTTGAAGTAGATATTTTTGGTGAATTGAAGAATACATATTGCATATGATTTAAATATTACTTGAAGGAAATTAAATAGACAATATTTTTATTGATGTAATTGTGTTTTTAGATCAATTGATTGATTTTACCCACATTATAAGTATACTTATCCCATATTTCAATGTTTATAGTGGATGAATGAATATTTGGATGGTAACGTTGCTAATGAGGTAACATTATGTTTTGTTGTACATTATTTTTTCCAAGTGCTTGACTATATCAATGATGCATTATTTATTTATTATTTAATGGAATTCTGAGAATTCATATTCACTTTTTTACCATGTATAGGTGACACAAGGAAAATAATAAAACCTTAGGATTTTCATTTTTAGTCTAATGTTAAGTTAAACTTGCCTCCGTATACAGGATTGAACTAAAAACACCATCTTCAACTTTGAGCCTTTCTCTCTCTGTTAGTTCAACATCTCTAAGTTTGCCAACATTTCCTTCAGTTGCATTCTTATGTAGTATTCCACTCTAAATTTATACTTCAAAAATGTTTTCCACCAGATTTTCCGCATGGAATTTAGGTTTAGTGGATGTTGGCACATCTACATTTTTCCTTGTAATACTTTATATAATGAAACAAAATATTTAGGAGGAAACTAGATAACCAACACAACAACTTGGATTCCCTTACTTGACAGTTGAAGAAAATTAGTTGTTAGAGGATCTTCCCTTACCCCAAAATAGTTTTACTTATAATATTCTTTCATTTTAACAATAATGCTATTTAACTCTATTATGTGGTATTATATGTTTTGATTTTTTGTAGAATGAAGACAAATGACCAAAAAACATCAAGTAAAGAAACATAAAAGTAATATCCAATGTTCTTGATTTCATGCATTTCAAGCATAATATGGTTCATGTTTCTTCTAAATTTATAAGTTACATAAACCAAGATTTATATTGTTACTTTCTTCTATGAGTTGAATATAAAAATATTTTAGTATGTTTCTTCAAGTTAATGTAGGAAATAATTTGTGTAAATCCTCATTCATTTTTGTAAAAATGCAATAATGAAGGAAATAGTGAGATGCAAATATTAAAAAGAACCCATTCTTGCCAACAATAGGTGACAACATAATATCTTATTTATAATTTTGAAAAATTACTTTATAATTTATGTTTGCATAGTTTTATTTAGTGATATGCCCATTGTTTGTAGACATACCAGGGAAATATATTACATGGTATTAAGAGTGTTGTTTCAATTCACACACACCTTACGCTTGATGATATTAAAGGAAATAAAAGAAAAATTTAGGGATGGATCGAAGCATAAAACTCCATTGGTGTTAACAAACTACAATGAAATATGAAAAAATATTGACTTTAATTCATTGATGTTGTGTTATTACCATCAACTATATCATTGTTGTTTGTAAAATATTTGCCAATATACTCATACATGTCAAAGTGATAATCAAGTTTAATAATATTACTTTTTCCTTGAATGATAGAATGATGTCACATCATATGTAGTGCCAGTTTTATGCCAAAAACTCTCTTTTGGATCCTACATTTGAAATTAATTGTAAAATGTAACGAGTTCGGCTATATTTCTTAATATATTATGCAAGCTTATAATGTATTCTTTGTTCCACAAAAATTATGTAGTCTTTTTTGTCACAACATGTTAAGAAATAAGAGATAAAATACACGGAACAATCCCACACAGAATCACAATAGTAGAAACTAATATGTAGAAAATATTACAGATCTGAAATAAAAGTGCAGAATAAAAAGAACACAACACAAAGAGACAATATTTAATGTGGTTCACCTAATTTGGTCTACATCCACCAAGAATCACTTGCTTAGATTTTATTACAAGCCACTTCTTCTCTCAATATAGTACCCAGATTAGTTGGGAGCTATGCTCAACAAACTCTACAAAATTCATACTTGAATTCACACACATATGCAATGTTACATCAACTCTACCATATGCACAAAGTCACATAAATAGGCAACTGCTTAAGTAGTTTTACAATATTGTGGGTACCAAAACCACGGGTCAAAACCGTCCCATAAAACTATGGGTCAAAAATCCTGACCATATGAGAAGAGAACGTTTCCCAAAATATTGGGCACATTTTTCGAGGCCATTTTTTTTCTCAGGGACTGCGCCCCTGAACCAGCTTAGCCCCGAACCCCAATGAGAAAAATGTGGATAGTGTACAGTAATTTTAGTGTACAGTCTTCAACACTTCCACACATGAAAACAAGCTCCACAACATAACACAAAATTATTTGGTAACAAATCTTGAAAATTGTAACAAATATTTTTCTAAAATTCTACATAATAAAAATCAAGTCCACTAGAGCATTGTAAAATAGTTTGTTGTAAATAAAACCTCTAATATTTTATAAAAAAGGAAAAACATGACCGGATCAATCCTCACAATGAATAATTAAGTGAACTGCCCTTTTTGTTTCAGAAGGGATACTTGACATCAATCATGTTGACAGGTCCCCCATAACAAGTAACATTATATGCATGTTATGAGATTTTGGAGCACACATCCCATGAACCAGCATGCAAGGAAAATACATAAAATGCATATCGTGTTTCCTTCTTTCATGAATTGTTTTTACTTTCATTCATCAAATTCATTAGCAATTTCTCATGTGTATAAATCAAGGTAAAGGAGAAAAAGATAAGGAATATAATTAGGGTAAGTTAATTTTCCTAAATTTTGTAATAGAGGTGAATCGGATCTTACTTGTAGGAAGATTAGAGAGGATTTGGTCATTCAATTAGCATTGATATTTCTATGAATATTCCCAACAATGCCTCCATTTTAGTCTCCATCCTCAATCCTAATTACATTCTTCACTTTCTTGGCCGAGTTGAGCATTCATTATGTGCTTCTTTTTGTTCTCTCATTTTTTTATCTTACCCTCTCAGATGACTAATGGGTTAAACAAGCTGGTGCATTTAAATAAGAATGCTTTCCCTTTACATATGTTGTGCCAAGTCTTTTTGGCCTTTTGACACCATTGAAAGATTTACACTTTTCAAGAACAATTTTTAGGTAATTACTCAACAATATTCTTGCATGTATAAATTCATTAAAAAATACCTAAATAACATATTAACTATTAAAAATCATGAGGCATGAATGTAGATAAAGCATATGGATATTTTCTACTAGGTTTAAACAATAAAATAGTACAATGGCTAGTTTCAAATAAAATAAGATTACAATGCTAAAAAATTCACTATAATATTTTCTCTAACTTAAAAAACGTAAAAGTGAAAACAAAATTTTAGTTCTTGCAAATGTTATTCTAACAACTAATTTTTTAGCTCAGACTGATTACTTGGCTTGTGAGTATCCCTACCATTACTTTGACACGAATTTCATGGAAATTAATAACTATTTATAAAACTATAGGGGTGAAGAATAGTGGAAAATTAGAAATTTTTGTCCATGGAGAAGAGGTCAATTAAGGGGAAACTTAAAAAATGGGTTACATCACCATTATTTCCCAAGTTTAACTTGTCTATCTCCACTTACAAGAGAAAGATGACATTTTTTCTCAAAAAAACACTAGTTCTTTCCTCCACTCAAGAAGATAAGACTATTTTAAATCTTTGTGTTCCACATGCCCATTTTGATATCTCTTTTTAAGCTTATGAGGAATATAAAACTGTTATTCAAATCCAAGAGTCATGATTCCACTTGCAAGACCATTGTAACAACTTATAGAAGTTATAAATATGCCTCTCTCAAGATGATCTGCCCATTTATGAATCCTTTAATTAGAAAACACTAGCCACCATAGTCTTTTATAGAGTACAACTGAACAATATGTGAAGCATGGGAAAAACTCTTTAAAACCCCCAAAATAGACAGTTACATCCAACAAAACCTGATATATCTACCTTTTTCCTCTTTTTGTAGTTTTAGTGGAGTCTACACAGACATAACAACACACACACATCCTCTAGAAGTGAATGATCAAACAAAAACACTTGTGAATAGATTTGGGGATCATTTGATGTGAAAAACAAGATGAAAAAACCTCCAAATTTGGTCATAAAGATCTCGTTAAATCTTCAACCATTCTATGTGAAATTTTGATCAAAACAAAACTCTTCCCAAGATATTTCTATTGATAATATGTGCAGGTGAAATAGATCCCTGGATCAAAAGGTATGAAATGAAAACAAACTCTAGTTCGTGTCACTATTTTTGGATCTTGAAATAGATACTTACACTTGTGATCTCAATTTAGTCTTAAAAAGTGGATGAAAGTGACCTGAAACTACTCCCAAAAGGTATTGCTCTTCATAAGCTTTCCAATGGGACTATTTTTGTTTGATTTGGTGACTTGGATCAAATGTCATGATCAATTGAAGATCCCTAAGCCATTTTACACAAGTGATGGCCAAAAAGCCATCCAATTTAATCTCAGGGACATTTTACCACGTGTCACATCCTCCTTGATGGCATTGTTCCTATTTCCCACCCATGGTAAAGCCACATGTCACTATCAAATTGGTATCGGGGTCTCTTGGGTCATGGGTTTCACCTCTACCTCATGGGTTCTTAACTTCTTGGGAGCCTGAATGACTTGTGATTGGTCCACATGGATCAATCACATGTCACTCGGGTTCTTGGGTATTCCTCAATCAATTTTGGGATCACCTTGGTGTCCTCAGGATATCAATCCTTTTCACTACCTTCATTTAATCTTGAACCATCGAAAACATAGATTATCTTGATTGGTCCACATGGAGCAATAAATGAATTTCATGATCTCAAGACTTTGTTACTTTTCAAGCTCAGATGGATCATAGGGTGGGCCATCATTGGTCCACTTGGATCAATGCCAGACCCTCATGGTTTTGGCATCTACAAAGATACTCAGACTCAACTCAAACTCATCTGAATTGACTTGGCACAACTCGGCCACCAACTAACTTTGTGACCTTAGTGACTCAACTCGGTGACCTTAGGGACCAACCAACTTGACCCTTAGTGACTTGACATTGACACTTAGCTTGGGAAAAAATAAACCCATTGAACCTTTGCTCCACTTACACATTATGGCCATATTATTTATAAAATCCACCATGAACCCTTTTCCATGTCCATATGGGACTAATATCTCAAGGTGAACAAACAACTAATGACCGCCAAGTGTCTTCCTTATGACCTTATTAAATTTGATGGTCTAGATCCTTAAGGAGATGAAATGTTTAAACATCACCAACCATTTTTGGGGTTAAAACACATGATTTTCGATCAAGTTTTTTTCCTGATTGACTGTATAAACCCAAATCGGATCTATGAGAGTTAATTTCATAAGTTTGAAGATATAAGGGTGTTTAAAATGGATGATTTTCACGATAAAAAACCTTCCAAGTTTTGGAAATTTTAACTAGTTTCCCAAAATAGTGTGAGCTCATTTTGGTCAACAATTTGAGGTCTAAAATAGATATATGAACCATCCTTATATTGTGGATGTCAATATCTCTTGCATTGAAGAAATACATTTTCAGGAATCCAACCTAGGATAACCAAAGATTCTAACATTTGCAAGGTAGCTCACAATTTGAATGAATCTTTGCTAATTTTTGGTGCATGCAAATCTTCTTTTACTCATGTTTATTTGCTCATATAATTCATATTACTTCAAATTAGTGTGGGTCTATAATATTCAAATTTCTTATTCTTATAGTTGTGACAAAGATGGAGATGGAAGAATTACATATTATAGTCACAAAATAATGCACATTAGACATTATTAAGTCTTAGTCTCATACTATTATTTAGAAGGTTTTTGAGTGAAGAAAGTACTAATTAACCTCCGTATTTTGGCCATATTCTTTTAGTTTATTTTTTCATTCCTGAACTCTTACACCCACATGTACAATCAACTTCTATAATTTCACATTGTTTATCCTCGACTGGGGTGCCCAAGCTAGTACTGGGGCACCTGGGTGCCCTGGTCCCACCAAGGCACCTCAATCCTTTTACCACTTTCCTACCACCTTTTGGGCACTTTTTAGTCATTTTAGCTTCTTATCTTTTTGGTGGTAGTCCATTTCGGGGTTAATTACAAAATTAGATGAAGAAAACCCTATAAATATAAAGTTATGATACCATAATGAGGGACCAAGCACTAGTCACTACTATCATCCACATAGAGTTGCATATATTTGGAGATCATTTACATCCATTAGCTATGTCACAAAGCACAAGGCTAGGTCATCTACATCAAACTTCATAGGAGGGTAGTCTATTGTTTCCATACACATATTATATTACATTTTCTACATCTAGTTATGCTCGCTACTTCACAAAGTGTGACTGACATAAGAGCACCTAGGGCACATTATGCACACACACACACACTAGAACTACATTTAAGCCTTAAATGTAGTGCAAAGCTTACTTAGTAAGCTCACTGTTATGACATATGAGGTTGGTCCGAACCATTCATTTGCATTCTTTTTTAAGGGTTTTGATACTTCTTTTGGTATTTTGCAGGTTTTTCCTACATCTTGGATTATCAATGACACCTGGCGCAATACAATGAATCTGATGTAACACACAATGAGGGATTCAGACCACCTACTGGACCTATGAAATTTAGTTATGGATCTTTTGCACAGACCGTGACACCCATTCTGAAGACCAGAGTTCCCATAGGCATCCCAGTCCCTCTCCAGGTGCTTCAGTCCAGCTATACAGCTCAAAGTCATTTTTACGACACTATTTGACAAACTTCTTTAATTAGTCGAGTTGTTTCCTCACCCTTCTTTCATATCAATATTTTTACCTTAATTAGATTAGTTGCTTAGGTCATTTCTATATTTTTTTACTGCATTTACATGTCATTCTAGATTAGATTAATTACCCCTATATTACCCATTTTTGTTAATCATTTTGGTGAACCCAACTTGATCATTCACGATTCTAGATTCTTTATTCATACCTTAAAATTCTAGGGTTTATCCTCCTTTCACCATGGCTCACTCTCATACTGATTTTACTGAAGAACATCTTCAGGCCATTAATGATCATATTGTTGCACATCTATAAGATCACCAATTACTTTTACATGTGGCTCGTGAGGAAGCTACCAATTTGATGGAACTCAATGCTTCCGCGACCTTGCCCACTTCTATTACTACTCAACCGCTCACTTCTACTCTTCCACCTATTTCTACTATTCTCATTTCTATTACTAATCCTACCAATCATTTTATGCCACCCTTAGTTTATCATATAAGGAAGGTTTCCTCTATTGGAAATCAAGACTTAACTTCTCTTTATCACGATCTTCAAGTTCAAATTTGTAAGTTGAAATAGGCCTCCTCGCATGCATCTTCGTCTTTATATTATAATTTATTATTGCATACTCCATTCGCATGTGCCATCTCTACTTATTGGTTTCCTCCTAGATTTGTCACCCCTAAGCTTCCCATTTTCAATGGGCATGGTGACCCACAGGAACATCTTATAGCATTTCATATTGTTTGTCTTGAATTCATTGACGATCATATTCTTTTAGTTAAACTCTTTCCTCACAATCTCCATGATTATGCGATATGTTATTTCTATGACCTACATATTCACTAGGTAACCTCATTCATGCATCTAGTTGATTCCTTTCTTACCCATTTCTCCATAAATATCGTCTCTAAGATCTCTTACACTCAGCTAGCATAGCTTAAACAAGGATCAAATGAACACCTTGCTAACTATGTTTTGAGGTATAAGAACAATCTAGCCAAGATGACAAATGTGCTTGTGGACTCTGAGCTTTAGGAATTTTTCATTCAGAGTCTTTTACCACCTCTGCAAGAGAGTGTTATCTTTGAAACCTCTCCTTTGTTCGATCAAGTTTTCCATACTCTTAAGCTCTTTAACAATGAATCTCAAAAATGTGACAATAATACATCTGACTCTTTTTTCAATCATACATATCATGCAGTACCATATCCTGGATCAAGAACCTTAGATTTCTTGGGACATTCTACAAATAGTTGCAAGTATTGACGCTTCGTAACCAATGAATCTCAAAAATGTGAAAATAATACATCTGACTCTTTTTTCAATCATACATATCATGCAGTACCATATCCTGGATCAAGAACCTATCATGCAAATTTTACATCTAATCATTTACATATCAATGCATCTATTAGCTTGACGTCCATTAACAACACTAAGGTTGACCTATCATGGCCCATTAGTGCATGATCTATTTCCCTGCTCATGGCTATCAACTATCCCCCATCGCAAATTGAGTACCCTTTCAACAAACCCTTTGGCATTGTTAAGATACATGTTATAGTTGGCCCTCTTACTCTGCTTGTACCTCTCCTCGTTGGAAACATAGTTGCTGGATATGACATGTTTCTTGGTATCAATTGGATTCGTCGCTCTCAATCTATCATCTTTATGAATCATTTGTGGCTTAAGTTTATTCAGAATGATCAGGTCATCACTATTGACAGTGTCCCTCCATTTACTCCGTGGTCACCATCTCCTTGCACATTAGCTAGCACATCATTTAATCCTTCTAGCACGTCACATTCCATGTTGATCAAAGCACAGTCTGCTCCTATCTCACGTACTCAAGCCTCGTCTACACAAAAACATCATTCCACTAGTCCTACACATTGACATAGGCCCATTCCTAAGATAATTATTGCATCTCAACATAGGTCACCACCTTAGTTTATTCCACGTGGGTCTTCATCATCTTCACATTCAGCATCATGTAGATATCCATCACCAATGCATTTTGTGATGCCATGACCTTCTTCATACGTTCACCCCTCACATGTGCATAGAATTCATTCACCAACATAGCACCTATCTACTATACCACCTTTGTTAGAGCATAGTCCTACATTTTCACCATCACATATGTCAGATGGAGGACAAGCATCCTTCACAGTCATTGGTTAGCCTACACACTTATCCACACTTAGGGGCCATAACATCCAACACCCCCCCTTCTCATACTAAGATTCCAAACATCTATCATACCTGCATTATCATACATTAATCTTCTTGCATACACATATTCATCCACATTATAACGTCGTCTTTACCCGATGACACACTCATGTGCTTTGGTTCACACTTGACTGTTGAGGGCTTACTACACATGAACCCCACACACTATACTATAGATACCACACATTACATTTCATCATATGTCTTGTGACATACATACTACATTTAGTCTACATCCACGAGTCTATACATTATACACATTTTTCACATCATACATTGCATCTCACATTACATATTATAAATTACACATTCCCCTCATCACATGGTCGTCTATTATCATCACGCATCTACTACATCATCTTCTACGCTAGTGGGTTCATACCAGTCTACGAACCCCATACACAACGAATTTTATATGACATGGTTGTCCTTATCATTCGGGGGAGAAGTTAATGGTTGGAGGATACAACGGAATTCCTCCCAATACTTCTTCTACCGCTAGCGTCAGATCACCCAAAAAACCAAACAGTACATAGATCTCTTCACACACATTCAGGGAAGCAATTAAAGGTTGGAGGATACAATGAAATTCTTCCCTATACGTTTTCGGCCTATGGCAACGGATCGTCCAAGAAACCCCGAAAGTATAGGGTATCCTTCTACACTCTCTTTCTCGATATGGATTAGGTGCACATGTTCCATTTACATTTTTCATTTTTGTATTTTACATGTACATAATTTTACATGCATCTTTTACATTACGTTTTACACATACATACATACATATTTGACTACTTGATTTTTTTCTCCTTGCAGGTCCAGTCGTATGAGAAATAAGTAGTCAAATGGGGGCAACAATAACAAAAACAACACTATGCGACAACACACTATAACACACACCATCAAATTTTTATACATGTACACTACACTATGCGGTAGCTAAACACACATGTTTTCCACCCTAGGCTCACTCTCATCACTCTTTTGCACTTTTTCATCTTTAGTTTCCATGCTCCATCATTTGTTTGTTATTCCATACTTTGTCTAGTCCTTCAATGCATTTTCTACTGTAATCTTCATGGACATCAGGTACACATCTCTATCTAATTTATGTTACCGAGCTTTCCCCTCACCAACATAAAGTGGGGGAAAATGTAGTCACAAAATAATGCACATTAAACATTATTTAGTCTTGGTCTCATACTACTATTTATAGCGTTTTTGAGTGAAGAAAGTAGTAATTAATCCCCGTCTTTTGGCCATCTTGTTTTAATTTATTTCGTCATTCCCGACCTCTTACACCCACATTCCCAGTTAGCTTCTGTCATTTCACATTATTCTAGCCTCAACTAGGGCGCCCAGGCCAGTACTGGCGTGCCCTAGTCCCACCAGGGGTGCCCCGATCCTTTTCCCACTTTCTCGTCACCTTTTGGGCACTTTCTAGCTATTTTAGCTTCTTATATTTTTGGTGTTCGGCAATTTTGGGGTTAAGTATGAAATTAGATCAAGATTACCGTATAAATATAAAGCTATGAGACCATAATGATGGACCAAGCACTAGTCACTACTATCATCCACCTATAGTTGCATACATTTAGAGATCATTTGCATCCATTGGCTCCATCACAAGGCACATGACTAGGTCATCTGCATCACACTTCAAAGGATGGGAGTCTATTGTTTCCATACACACATTCTATTACATTTTCTACATCTAGTTATTGCTCATTACTTCACAAAGTGAGATTGACATAAGAGAACCTAGGGAACATTATGTACACAGACACACCAAAACTACATTTAGGTCCGAAATGTAGTGCATCACTTAGTTAGTAAGCCCATTGTTGTGGAAGATGAGGTCAGTATGACCCATTCATTTGCATTATTTTTAAAGGTTTTTGATACTTCTTTTGGTCTTTTGCAGGTCTTCCACACATCTTGGATTATCAATGACACTTGGCACAGTACATTGAATTTGATGTGACACACAGCGAGGGTTTCAGACCACCTACCGAACATGTGAAACTCAATCTGAATCTTTTGCACTGACCATGACACCCATTCTACATACTAGAGCACCCATAGGTTCCTCAGTCCCTCTCTAGGTGCTCCAGTCCAGCCAGACAGCTTGGATCCATCCTTTTTGAGACCTCTGCACATTCATTCCTGCTTCCTAGTTCTCCAATCATTTCTGCGACACTGTTCGGTGAAATCCTTTAATCAGTTGAGTCGATTCCTCATGCTTCTTGCATATCAGGGTTTTTGCCTTCATTAAATTATCTGATTGGGTCATTTCTGTATTTTTTCGCTGCATTTACATGTCATTCTAGATTAGATTAACTACCCCCATATTACCCATTGCTTGGAAAAAAGTAAAGATGAGTATTGATCAAGCGGCCAAGAAGTAGTCCAGTTTTACTACAGCTTCTTGGCTGTAGGCTTGCTGTTTTGTTGCCGTTGTTTTGCTGTTAAGTCTCGTTTGTGTTGCTGTTTCTAGGCTTCGGTGTTCTTTGCTGTAACTTTTGTGCTTTGATACAGCTTCTCTGCTCCTCTCTCTTATTCAGGCTTTTAGGCCTCCTTTTGTACACAAGGGTATAGTCCCTTTCAAAAAACTATTTACCAATATTAAAAAAATAACATTAGCATACAACTACCACTTCCCATCAAGACTAAAAAACTGTAATTTACTCATTTTTTTAGTTTATATCTTCATTAACCAAAGTTCAAATTAGACTTGGGAAACTTTGTATTTGATCAAAGCATATGAGATGACACCTCTAAATTAATCACACTAAAATTTTTGATTGCGAAACCCATATACCAAAACATTTATATGAATTTAATTTAATGGGAAAAATTAGGTTACATCTACTGTAGATAATAGATAATAACTACCAAATTTTTTCATTGTATACATATGTTGTATTTGTTTTTTCAAACTAGAATTATGAAATTCAGCACCCTCAAAAAATGCAATTTATTTTTAGTTCCTATTTCAATATTTCTCATTGTATGTATAAATAAGATGCGGGTTACTTGTTCATATTGGTTTTTCAAACTTGAAATTCAAAATCCCCAAACAAATAAATGTTATTACAAAAACAAAATATAATTTCTTTAACCTATTTTTTTGAAAGGGTAAAATATTTATATTGATATAAGGGAAAACAATTACTACATAAAAGTCTCTGACTCCTTGATATATATGTGCACAAGGTACTCACAGATATGCATATCAAACACATGCATATAGAAATTACATAGCTAGTGTTTGAAAAAATGACCAAAAGGAATATGACCTTATGGACTCTAAAAATAGGTAGAAGATACAAAGACTATAGAACAAGAGTTATTACATAAAATTCTTGACAAATTTTTTCCCTAAATGTAGGAAATTTTCAAATGTGATCCAATATAGCTCTAATCCCCTTAAATCTCACTCATGTCGATCTCATCTTCACTTTCCTTAGCAAGCCCCCTTTCCCTATCTTATCCTACAACTCTTTGCAATTCATCCTCCCATGTTATTTGTCTTGATACATAATTTTTTTTTACAATAGGAAAAATAAATTTCTTGTTTTTTGGACATGGGTGCCTTCGATTCAACATCTTCTCTATAAAGTATCTCTCTCGATGAAGTGTATTGTTAAATCCATCATCTGTAGGCCTAAATGGTCGTGCCTCATGATGTTGCATACGTAACATGGAAGATATTTGGCTTCTCCTCAATCAGTTTTTTGTTTCCACAAGTTTCTTCTCTAGTAAAGTAAGAAATGAATTACTTGTAGGACGAACAAGACCGTGGTCTAGTATTTTTATGATCCTCCTCACTTGTTGGCTCAAGTTTTCTTCTTATTCATTTCATTTTTTTGATCTTATTGCACAACATGCATAGAGTCTTCACGTGTTTGGAGGATTCCAAGCTTGACCAAAAATATAGTCAACAACATGATCGTTTCCACATGCAAAATTTGGAGCACAAAACATACCATGGAGAACATTACAAATTAGAAGAATAAATCATACATTTCAACACAAACCAAAATTTATAGAATTTATATACAAAATACAAAACTATGTAAGTAATTTATGATAACCATTATGCCTATAATACTTGAACATTAATGTTTTCTCTCATTGAATTCTATTTCATCATATTCAGTTTAATTACATGCTTACGTATACACCCATTCTTTGACACTTTACATTCACACATTGACAAATATGGGGTTTGATACCATACTTCACAGTGACAAGTTTCATCCATTTGGCTACGAACCCATGCTAGATGTGGATTAGAGGTATGAAAAGTGACATAATAATTAGGAATGGATTGTACACATAGTCATTTCTTATTTTCTAGTTTCTCCACTTTGAATTTGTGGTACAACCCATTTTCTTTACAACATTGACTCCACCAATAATATATAAAAACCATTTTGATTAGTTGATGTATCAACCACTCAGCCATGTGATTAGATGATTTTAAAATGGAGGATAAGCACTTACTCTTTAGTATAGATTGATATACCTATATTGCAGTTTTCATTTCTTGCCAAACATGCTTCAAATTTTCTAGATGTCTCACCCACATTCTACTTCTTGGAAGCTATGTTCCTACCAACATTTAATAAATTTTATCTCATCCTCAAATTTTATGACAAAATCTTGTGCCATTCAAATAACACTCTCCTCATTGTTTTAATGGTGCATTATTTCCTCTAACGTACTAAACATTAAAAGTCTTTTCCCATCTTTCTTAAGCTTGAAAACAATATTCTTTGACCATTTCCTCCTTACATGCCAATTGGATAGGTATACTTCACACCCAAAAAATTCTCTGTATTTGAAAATGATTTTTACGAGACTTTATAAAGTTGGTTACCACAGTAAATATCTATAAGTTACATTTATATATTGTAACAATAGATGTACAAAATATTTTACAACCAAATAGTGTTGATTTCAGTTGTAGCATCATCTACCATGAACACATTTAGTTTCCACTCAAGCATACGGGTATGTGCTCTATTCAGTAGCTTTTTCATTCATTGGGTTAGGTCACAAGTTGTGGCTCTTGACATTATGACCCACACCACTGGAAGGTGCATGTGCTTGGAATCAAATGCAAGGATGGTATAAATTTTAAACTATGGAAATTTGATAATGCAATATAAATGTGGATTAGTGTATTATTGGTAAAAAATGTGACATATTTGTTGAAGAAATTTTTTATTGATGAGATTGTGTAAAAGACAATACCTTCATTCCATTGGTCCCAAAAGTGGAGTCCATTTCAACATAAGCATGTTACTATGGCCACATTCTAACATCCACTCAAGTTGTTGTGGCATTTGAATACCCATTATAAATGTTACATGCCCATCTTCCTCAACCTTTCCTTCATACTCTTGGTATTCGAAATATATATCTCGGTTTTGATCCAGCCATATTCTCACACTATGGGCATCATTTCTATCCTACATGTACTTTGTTGCTTTTATTTTTTTATCAATATTTTAGAGATCATGAGAAGACAAGAAATCATCATGTTTTTTTCCATTAAACAAGTTCATTTTCTTATGAACGATTTCACAGTGTTTTTGTTGCATCACATCATATGGAATTCCTAATAGTAATAACTTCTCTACCCATTCTTGCAACTCCTTACTAAACTGTGGTGCATAATAAGTTCGTGTACCTTCAAAATTGTGATTTATTTTTCCATGGCATATATGAATTTTTTATCCACATGATCCATTTGAGGATATGTGATCACAAGAACACACACATTAAAATTGCATTAACTACCATGCTGTATATGTTTACATCCAAGTTTACTCCCCGTCCTTATAGATGGAACCTTGGACTTATCATATGGCATAGAATCTTCTTCTTTGAAATATTCTAGCCCATAAGTACACCAATATCTACAAAATGTCACTGTCATAGTAAAATAAACAACAAATTTGAAATCATATTAAAAACATCACCTAATACTGCCACAACTTACATTATATTGTTTATGGTGATATCTATTTGAACCTCTTGTGTGCGTTCCCTGTTGGGGGATAAATGACTCCAACGTTTGTAAGAACTTGTTCAAAACACTAGCTGATTACATTGCCCTTTGATAGAATCATCTACTCGTCCAACATCTACCCACACAATTGCATCCCCTTCCACTACACGGTTATCTTTAAGTTTTCTCCAAACTAAAGCCAATGCAAAGAATGGTCCTTCTGGAGGAAATTGGATATGAATGTCTAACAAGCACTTCCACTTTGAGTCTGTTTAATTTTACATAGATATTAATAACACTCAAAATTATTTAAATTTGAAAAAGAAACACTTAAAATAACAAACTATACAATTAAATAACAACACTAATCATTTGATATTTATAAATAGTTGATGCTAAAATGATAAGACCTGCATTCACAAATGTTCAATATGAGCATAAAATTGAGTACCTGAAAAATATGAGCATAAATTTGCATGTCATAGGTAACAACATTATATGTTGTTGAATTGTTGTAATTGAAGCATCAACCAATGCAATGGAAATTGTTCCACAATAATTAATGCAAATCACTTTGAATAAATTTATCACACTATGCATTGCAAAAAGAAATTCCAAAATGCAATTGTTGGAGGTGACAACGTACTAGGTGGAACAACAAATTACCTTGACATAGTCCATGTAATTTCACCAATAACACATTGCAATTATATATAGTATAACACTTTGAATTAATTCATCGCACTATACCTTGCGAAACAAATATTGAAAATGAATGTTTTTGAGGTCACAACGTAGTACATGGATAACAAGCTACTTTTGCGTAGATAATGTATGCACACCAAGATTTGAAATTACAGTTTTATACAATACACTAAGTATCTTTTGTAAGAATAACGAGTTGGATCATCATTATTAGGGGTAGCAACGTGATACATTGTTGAATTATTATAATTAAAGTAATAGACAATGCATTGAAAAATATTCTATAATAATTGATTGAGCTCAATTCAAAGAAATGGCTCAAACTATGGATTGCAAAGCAAACATTGAAAATACTAGTGTATGAGTTAACAAAGTAGTACGTGGAACAACAAGTTATTTTGATATAGATCATGTACACACATTAAACTTTGACATCACAATTTTATACAATATAGTATATTTTGTAAGAGTAATGCATTGGGTCATCATTTATTAGGGGTAACAATGTAATACATTGTTGAATTATTGTAATCAAAGTAGTAGGCAAGGCATTGAAAATTATTCCAAAATAATTGAATGAAATTACATTGAATAGATTCACAACACGGATCATTGCAAAACAAATATTGAAAATGCATGTTATCGAGGTAAGAATGTATTACGTTGGACAACCTACTTTGATATAGATCTTGTACACACATTAAATTTTGACATCACATTTTTATACAATATAATGAGTATATTTTGTAATAATAATATGTTGGATCATCATTTATTAGAGGTAACAATGTAATATGTTGTAATCAAAGTAACAAGCAATGCATTATAAATTATTTTAAAAAAATTGAATGAAATCAATTTGAATAGATTCATAACACTATTTAGTGCAAAACAAACATTACAAATGCATGTTTTTGAGGTAACAATGTAGTATATAGAACAACAACCTATTTTGATATAGATCATGCACGCACATATAGCTTTGACATGACAATTTTATATAATATAATGAGTATATTTTTTAATAATAACACGTGTCATCATTTATTAGGGGTAACAGCGTAGGGGAGTAGAACCATTAGCTGTGATAACTAACTTAGCAACTACATGGCGATCAAATGGTACCACATCAACACTTGTTTGTCATAGAGTTGAGTCAACATGTATTTAATATATTTATTGCGTTTCATGTGTTTATTTGGAGGGAAAGTCACATTTTGAATTGACTTAAAGTAGCAAATTTGAA
The DNA here is from genome assembly GCA_019776745.2 of Taxus chinensis. Classification (NCBI taxonomy): domain Eukaryota; kingdom Viridiplantae; phylum Streptophyta; class Pinopsida; order Cupressales; family Taxaceae; genus Taxus; species Taxus chinensis. Next base: position 249,773,568 of record CM034152.1, on the reverse strand, counting down.
ATGCACTAAAAATGGTTCGACCTAAACTTGTGCATGGTGTATCTAAAAGTTGGACAAATGATGTATCACATTGTGATTGGGTAATTTTCATCTTTGTTGGGTAGAAGTTGTATAATAGTATGTAATTTGTACAACTACTTTTCATTTAAATTTGTTCAAGTTTTGGGTATGCCCCCCTCAAGTACCCTCTCCACTATTGGACTCTGCTCAACTATTGGGTCCTCTCCCTTAATAAGTTGTTGAAATGTTGTAATCAAAGTAGCAGACAATGCGTTGGAAATTATTCCAAAATAATTGAATGAAATTACTTTTAATGGTTTCATAACACTATGGATTGCACAACAAACATTGAAAATGTTAGTGTATGAGGTAACAACATAGTACGTGGAACAAGGTGCTTTGATATAAATTATATACGCACACCAAGATTTGACATTGTAGTTTTATATAGTATAATGAGTATCTTTTGAAAGAATAATACGTTGGATCATCATTATTAGGGGTAGCAATGAAATACATTGTTGAATTGTTGTAATCAAAGTAATAGACAATGCATTGGAAAGTATTCCATAATGATTGATTGAGTTCGATTTGAATAAATGATTCGAACTAGTTATTGCAAAACAAACATTGAAAATTCTAGTGTATGAGGTAACAACGTAGTAGGTGGAACACGTTACTTTGATATAGATCTTGTGTACACACCAAGATTTGACATTGTAGTTTTATATAGTACATTTAGTATCTTTTGTAAGAGTAACATGTTGGATCATTATTATTAGGGGTGAAAACATAATACAATGTTGAATTGTTGTGATTAAAGTACAAGCGAATGCATTGGATATTATTCCATAATAATTGATTGAGTTCAATTTGAAGAAATGACTCAAACTATGCATTACAAAACAAATATTGAAAATGTTAGTGTATGAGGTAACAACATAGTATGTAGAACAAGCTATTTTGATATAGATCATATACACACACCAAGATTTGCCATTGTAGTTTCATATAGTACATTGAGTATCTTTTGTAAGAGTAATGTGTTGGATCATCATTATTAGAGGTAACAACGTAATACGTTGCTAAATTGTTGTACTCAAAGTATCACATAATGCATTGGAAATTATTCCAAAATAATTGAATGAAATCAATTTGAATAAATTCATCACACTATGTATTGCAAAACAAACATTGAAAATTCTAGTGTATGAGGTAACAATGTAGTACGTGGAACAACAAACTACTTTGATATAGATCATGTATGCACACAAAACTTTGACATCACAATTTTAAACAATATAATGAGTAACATTTGTAAGAATAACACGTTGGCTCATCATTATTAGAGGTGATAACATAACATGTTGTCGAGTTGTTTTAATCAAAGGATCAAGGAATAGATTGGAAGTTATTCCAAATCATTGAATGAAATCACTTTGATTATATTCCGCACACTATGTATTTCAAAATGAATATCCAAAATGCAAGTTACATAGGTAACAACGTATTAAGTGGAATAACATACTACTTTGACACACCAAACTTTGACACTACAATTTAATAAAGTATATACATGGTAGTTTGTAATTATAGTACATTGTTAACAAGTTATACGTTGTTGACATGTAGCAAAAATATCAAACATTAAATAAAACACTATAAATTTTAAACAAACACGGTTTCATGAAGAGATTATTGTTTTGAGTAAACTTAAAAATCTTCTCCTACAACTATCATTTGCTGCACTTATTACTCTTTTTGCAAATAATATTTACATGACACAATTTGTTTTATGTTATTCGATTTCTTAATCAAGGCAACCACTTAGCCGGAGAGAATTCCTCATAGAAGAAGAAAAATTTGCACCTCTTGCGCATGAAGAGAAATGTAAATTATTGCAGGATACAGAAATGATATATCATTCTTCAGTACCTGACCATTGCCATTCAGAAGAGTTGTATATGACATAAACTAACATAGTGAGAACAACTACAGAAAATGCAATCACCAATTATAATGGTAACACACCCACCTCGAAGATCTCTTTGTTGGCTTCTCTTCCTCAGAATTGTGACTGTCCCAAAGTCCATGACCTTCCGAACTTACCATGTTGTGCAAATTTGAAACACTGAAATAAATTCACATAAAGCAAAAAGCCCAAACAAAGTATTGGCATGGAGCTAAACAAAGTATATGTAGCATTGGATAATTACAAATGTAGAATCTGAATTAAATACATTAATGTATTTAATGTAGCATTGGATAATTACAAATGTAGAATCTGAATTAACTACATAATGAATTGATGGCTACCACTGGACAGTCAAACTAACGAACCAACAAAAAATGAAATGACATCTTTACCATTAACTATTGGCCTCCGTTACACACTGCAACAGTGCCAATTCAACAATCACATCAAAACTCCCTACATGAGGAATATGCTCACATATATATAAATATATGTGTGTGTGTGTAAATGTATATATATGTATACGTATATATGTATGTTTGTATATACATATGTGTGTATGTATATTGTGCATAAAATATTTAGAGGAGTTTATATTTTGTTATGTGGTGTTATAAATTATTATCTTCACTAATCTGTATTCAATCCTTTAAATAAGATCAATTTATGAAGTTATGAAGTATTTTATGGACAATTAGTTTTGTCAAAATGAAAATATGGTCTGCGGGGTTTATTTAACAATCTGTACCAAATAATTTGCACATTTCTACAAGAATTGCAGTACGGGGATTGGGAAACTTAAAAGAAAACCCATCTTAAATTTCTATGACAAAGCTTGCGAATCTTCCACCGAGGACTCACTGCATCATGTGATGTTAGCAGTGCTACATCATTTGCAAAATAAAAAGATTACAAACTATATATTTATTTACATCATAAACATCAAGACCTATTTCTGTTTGCACTTCTCTGAATCCTTTTGTTTTTCATCATTGTAATATATCCATGCTTAGCAGTTTCGATCCATTTCTTCTTTTGCTCTGATAGTATCTCCTCCTCGGATATAGATTCTTCCTTGATGGTAGGCAGCACCATAATCATGGAACCAGAGTTTCCTTGGCCTTGACTTGCATTGCGATTTACAGAGGTGATTGCTGCTGGTGCATTTGTCTTTGATTCTAATGATTTATTCAGACTGTTAACCACACCTCCTGCAATCATTATGGACAAACTGTTAAGGATTAAACAATCCTATAAAATTTGGAGATTGAATCAGAATCTTACACAGAGGAATACCCACATTCTGATGTGTGAAAATTTCAGTTGTATTTGAAACTTGATAGTCATTAGTAAGCATAAAACGGGGAGAGGCTTTTTCAGAGGTATGGTCAATGAACTACGAACCCTGAACTAAATTTGGGGAAATGGGTTGGTGCATATACCAACCTGCCTTGTCTGCCAATGAAGATGACTGAAAGTGGTTGGATTTTCCATTCCCATTTGCAGTGGCAGTTCCACTTGCTGCAGGTTGTTTATGTTTGGGGCTAATTGTCTCCTCTTCACGGATTTCGCTTACTGTTTCCCAACCTGATTCATCTTCCTCTTCTTGCACTTCACCATTATCATCTTCTTGTTCTTCTACTTCTACTTCTGATGATGATGATGATGATGATGATGATGGCGATGGTGATGGGGATGGCGGCGATTCGGACTCGTTGCAGGCACCAGAGCAGGTTGACATGTTTCCATGTTTCCGAGCAGCATCTCTGAAGAGCCAAGTTGCCTGGATTTTCTTCCTCACCAATTGGGCAGCATAATAGGGCACCTTAATATACTTCTTATCCTTGTGGTCATTGTTATCTGGCATGGAGGACTCATTAATGAACATGATAGCATCCAACAAGCTTTCCTTGTCCAAACCTTTGATGTCATAAGCTTGAGCTCTTCTCCATAGGCTCTTACTGTGGGAGTTTACTGGGTTGGAGATAGAGAGTGCTCTGGTTGTGTCACTGATTGCGGAGTCTGGATCTTGTAGGAGAAGATGGCACTGTGCTCTGTTACTGTAGAGAACCACTCTTTCTTTCCTGGTCTTCAAAGGGCAGAGGGCCAAGGCCTCTGTATACTTAGCAACAGCTCCTTTGAGATCTCCAGATGAGAATTTTAAGTTGCCCTCCAGCTTTACTACCATAGCAGCTGCCCCTTTTACATGAAGATCTTCCCTGGACATGTTTCTTTCCCATTTCAATCTTTGTTTTAAGCTCCTAAGCTCATCTATAAGCTGCCTCTTAATCAAAGAAGCCTTCTTGGAAGACCCCTGTGTATGTAAATGGGTATGTTTGTGTGGATGTTCTTTGAGAAGTGTCTCTATAATAATTTCCCCAACTCTCTTTCTCTCACTTAGAGTCTGCATCTCTGCTAAATCTACCAAAGCTACTACTACTTTATCAATCACCTGATTAAAAAACAAAACAATAAATCAGAGTAACTCAAGACCAAACTATGGATCAACCAAAAGACCAAACTGCAGTACTACTATCAATTCTGAACCTGACCTTACTTCTTGTGGGAGGATCCTGAAGCAGAAGCAGAAGAGAATCTATTGCCATGTATTGCCAATCATCGGAAGACCGTGCCACATTACAAAGCGAGTCTATGACACCATTGCAATCTGAAATAAAGCTTCTTCCCACCCTGTGATGGCATAGAATCCTGAGAAGCCCAACACCAGCAGGAGAATTCTCATTAACAAGCCCTCCCCACATCCCTGGCAGGTTTTTCACAAAACCAGGCCTACAAATGACTGGAACAAACTCGTCCCTGTATGCAAAACAATTGAGCAGATGTAGAGACCAGCACTGCAGCTGACTAGCCCATTCCTCTGCCTTCCTGATCTCCATCTCTGCTCCACCCATTCCCCTTGTAAGCAAATCACAGTGGTACCTGAGCCTCCTGCTTGGACACTGTATGAATTGTGTATAAACAATCTCCAAACAGCAGGAGGACAATTCCATGGCCAATTCCACAACTTCTTCAGAAACAGCAGGAAATGTCGTCTGATAAGTAGACAGGTGCCCCAGAGCTCTCACAGCCACCCTCTGCTCCACCCACGTTAACCTTCCCCTCAAAAGCTCCACCAGAGGCGGAATCACTCCTGCCTCTACTGCCATCTCTGCAAACTCTTGCACATTCATAGTGTAGGATCCTATTACATGAGCTGCATAGTAAGGTATATACACATTCTGGTCATTCAAAAGCCATCTCCTGTCCTTGAGTCCTTTCCTAATGAGACATGCCATGCACTCCAGGATGCCCAGCTTTGGGAACTCTGGATCATTGGGCTGTGTCATTGCTATGTTCCACAGTGCACTCATCACAAGCACCTGACCATGATCATGATCACTCCTGAATGGCATTTCCTTGAAGTATTTAGCAATCTGAGCATGCCTTTTGGCAGGATTCTGTTCCTTCGTAATGCAAAAGAAGCAGGCAGGACTGCAGCAACCCACATTATGACACACTGAATTGCTGTGCAGACCTTTGTTCATGCCTTTCTTCTTCTCCATTTTTCCTTTTTCTTCCTTTTCAATGCAAATGGTCCTCCAGAATCTGATTTGGCCGTCACCAAATCAGCATTTATGGACCGTCCAGTCAGGGTTTGTAAACTGATTTATCCCTGTTCCCAGTTCAGGCGTCAACAAAGCCCATCTGGGTCTTACAATATAATGAAAAGCCACTGAAGACTTGATGCTCTGTACCATTGAAGGCACTTACATCAACTACTACCTCTTGACTTTTGGATTCTGTGCACTGTTCCCAACAGGGACACCAAAGTGCTCATTGGCTTCAACAAGAATACATCAAAGTGATCAATATCCCCATTTTTTTAACTCAAATTCTCCCATGCGCCCACAAGACCCTGACCGCTGCCAACATATATACATTTCAAATTCCCCCATGCGCCGCAATCCATTTTTCAAGGCCCTTGATCAATGTCAGGCTGCCAGCATATATACTTTACACGTTTTTCCCAGGCTTTGGGATTTGTTCAACGGGCAATGAAGGAATGTTGGTTTAGCTTGTCGAATTGGGTATCCTTGATTTGAGGATCAATCCATTTTTATAGGCAATAACCAGTACCAGCATTTATCCATCACATATATAGTATGTTTTTCTCAGGTGTTGGCATTTTTGAGAGAAATGAAGGAATGTTGAGGGCTTTTTGAATTGGGTATCACATTGTAGTTTCCAAAGAGGTATGTATTCAGTAATAAGTAAGAACCATTAAAAAAATCGCACAAATTCATTGGAAACCATTAACCCAGATATATTTTCACTGAGAACCTTTGAAAAACTGGCACATACTCTTTGGAAAGCATGATTCATTGCTTGAACTTCTATAAAAGCCATAGGAGAGAATGCGAGTGAATGGGACAGTAGGGCATCCATCTCTATCATAGTTGCAGTGTTCTAGAAGGTCATGGATTCCTCTTCCCCACTCCACAGTGAAGATTTGAGATCAGTTGTTATCAAGTACAGAAATCAGGGAAGAATAATGATGCAGGATCCATTTGTTTAAGGGGAGAAATTTTGAGTGCATGCACTCGTTGATTTTAGTGTTGTGGCAAAAGATACCTCGATACCATATCAGTCTTTCTGTATTTTTTTTACTGCTTTTTTTGCTTGTCACCTTATGTGCTTAGCTTTATCAGAGTCAGCAGGTGCAGAATTATGGGGTGGAAGTGGCATCCTCTGATTCGGAGGGGGTACACCGACAAAAAACAATCGGCTATTTAATGTTTTCTTTGGACTCGAGAGTTTTTGTCTTTTGTGTTGGTTCTCTATTTTTATTTATGGTAAAAGTTGGCGAGGGGCTCCATCTTTTTGCTTGTACCTTGTCCCCCAAACCAAGAAGCCATTACCATTCTTTTTCTTGTTAGAATTAGTCTCATAACAGTGTATGAGAAGTTCCAATAAAGTTTATTGACGTTACTATAACAATAATTGTGGGAAGATGTATTACCGGTTTTTTAAAATGTGAAACCACTTTTCCATAAAACATTTGCAAAATTTTTATTGGGGAGAGTAGTTTATTCTTTATCAACTATGTTAGGTACAAAATGAAGCAAGTGTCAATATTGAAAATAAAAATAGGGAAATGAGAAAAAAACACAATTGTTAAAAACACAATTGTTTTCCCTCCAACCTTCAAATGAGAAGAAGGTCGATAGTCCCAAAAGGAGGGGAAGCCCTGGTTTCATAATGAATGAATTATATTTGCATCAACCTAAATGAGAGGGCATTGTTTGTAAGATGTGATGAATATCAAAAAAACCCTTTCATTAATATTGTTGTGAGCGATACGATCCTATCGTCATAAGCTCACTATTACAACTAGAGTTGTTTCATTACCAAGTGAAGTAATACACAAGATTTTGTGATGATTTATGCATCTAACCAATGATAATCCTCAATACTACAAACAATGCAAATTGTACAGTTATCAATAGTAGAATAATGTTTTATGTTATGTTTTATAACTGGATAGAGAGAGCATACGTATCCTTGTAGCAGGTTGACATATTTGTGGCGTTTGTCAAATGTAAAACACTCGATAGTCATTCCATGGTCTAAATATTTAAGAACCATGAATATGGATTTCTTATGTGCATGGAATGTGAATTGTTTTCGCATACACAATATCTTGGTGTAGCGGGCATTTATACTTGTAGAAGTCTCTCTAAAACAAACAAAGAGGGATGAGGTGAGACCTATTAGCTCTCTATCTTGTTTTAGAGCACATGTATATAAATGCACCCACTCCTACTCCTTACAAGTTATCTGACATATATGCATTATAGAGCCATCAACGCTCTACACAAGTGTGTGTGAAGAATGGATGATGTTGCTGATGTGAAGATAATGCATTAGCATTTGAAATTTGGAGTGAGGTCTCAAGTGCATTAATGCATTTAAAACAGACACATAGACACATGATTGAGAACATAAAGAATTCATTTTATTTGTAAGAGCATCCATGTGCCAGAAATAAGATTTCAATCTTTTATAAAAGAACATCTAGCATTTACCACATAATGAAATTTTCATATCAATGAAATATAATGGAAATTAGAGAAGAATATTAAAGTGTATGCCTAAGTCAAATCAAGGGAGAATCTCCAGAACCCTATAGTAAGAACAAGATTCACAATATGATGATTTGATACTATCCTTACCTCTTATATACACCATATAGGGTATGGATACTATGATAGGATGTCTGTACTACTAATACAAAGATATAGAAACTATCATATGACTAACTCAAATATTATGATAGCCCCATGTTGGCCACACATGTCCCAATATATGCCACATGTTAAGGGTGTAATGTGTCCCCCGTCAAACAAGCATTTTCCTCAATGTTCACCATATGTGCAAGCTTATGCATGAAATCTTTGTCCTCCCATGTCGCATCCTCTCTTAGTAGGTTCTTCTACTTGATAAGATACACAATGATCACCCTCATTTGTTAGCCTCTTAAAGCTAGTTTGTGTTGGGTATGATGCTAATATGAGCATTGATTAGTTATTGAAAAATATATTATTTTTTGGTGTTTTTTAGTGTTTAGATTTCTTTGGAAAATTTGTAAAAATCTATTTCTAGTATTCTATTTTTAGAAAATCTACTCTTAGAATTCTATTTTTAGACTAGAAGTGCAAGTTAGATTGTAGTTCACTGGATGTGCACTTAATTGAGTTTGCATCATAGTCCATTCATCCCCAAGAGGTGGGGGCACCATTTTTATGTTTAGATGATTAATATTAGTCTTATCTTGACCCATTTCTATTATTAGAAAAGATTGGGGCACCTAAGTTCACTAGGATGCAAGATAGATGTGCATGTGTCACTTGAACTAATTTTGGCTTCTTGCATGTTGACCATATATCAGTAGTGGATTATATTTTTCATATTGAGTCTATTTTTAGTTGTATTTAGTTGAATTTAGTTCACTTAGGAGGTGAAGGAGTTATTATTAGTATTTTTCTTTTCATGCAAGTTAAGACAAGTATTATTAAAATGGCTAAATTAGCCTTGTTTATTGTTTTAATGTAAAGTGGGGAAAATTTTCCAATAAATATTTCTTTTTGTAATGTTTTAAGGTATGATGTTAGTTGCATGTATTTTATTATACAAACCAATATGCTTTGGATTCATTATGTGGACTTATACAATACATATTATGCCATCAATCTCACATGCAAGTAAACTAGTTTAATTGGTAGTTATTATGGGCAAGATTGGATGATCTTAAGATTCATTTTGAAAATATTTCAGATCTGATTTCCACTCCCTCATAAAAAAACATTTAGTTGGGAAAATACATATCCTTTGGTTCCTTGATTATTTTGTCTTCTTTATTAAGCTCAAGTAAGTATCACAAGGTAGGAATCTTCTAGCCAAAACATGGAATATGAAATGCCAGGCATAATTTTGTTCACTAATGTAGTTTATATTAGAGTTGAGTGTGTCCCTCAATTGTTGGAACTTATGTTTGATCCTTCAAGGATGAGGTGATGGATGATGGTTGGTAACTATATACACCTTATTTTTCAATAATAATTTTTGTGTGCAAGTTATATGTGTATTAACCCTCATAAGTGCATACCTTAAGGGGTGTACCGAGATATAGTTAGGGTCAATTTGTATCACATCATGAGATATTTTTGTGGCAATTTCTTTTGGGTTCCTACTACCACTCTACCAACACTTTATATCAGCTTCATACACTATTCCAATTGTACCTTTATATCATTTTTCCATATACTCCAAGTTTCTCACTCTACCCTTCCTTCTCTCCTATCCCTCACAGTTTACTAGATTAGTTATAACCAATGTTGAATTGAATTATAGCCAATGACATCGACCATGGTTGATGATGTCTAGTAGAAGAACATGTCCAGCCAACACTATTGTCCATGGCTAATGGTGTATGTTGAGTTGTGACTTTAGGTTATGTTCCCTTACTTATAGGCATCATTTCTCAAAGATATCATTTACTAGTGTTCTTTGCATGTGCTTGCAAATATTCCCTTTAAGGTTTAACATGTTGTAGGGTATAGTGGAGCTTATACTTGGAGGCCATAATTGGAGCATTGGGTTACTAAGAGCATCAAAAATAGAATTTGAGCCAAAAAAGTCTACCTTGGTCTTTGGATTCCCCAACTTTGATTTACTTAGGTCATTGTTGGGATTTAGGGGGCAACAGAATAGTGCTATGATTTAATAACAACAAAAATCATGCACACATAATCCAAACATAATATCCCCACAAAATCTACAGTAGTGGAAGCATAAACTAGAATAATCCAGATCACAGAAAAGTACATACACATAACAAGCATGTACCGTGGTTCACCCAATGTGGGCTACGTTCGCCCAAAAATAGAGATCTTATATATATATATATATATATATATATATATATATATATATATATATATAATATAACAAGAGATTACAAACCAACTCTTCTGCACAAGAGTACATGTATCTCTACAAGAGTATCTCTTCCTCCCTGATCTCCAATTAGATCTTCCTGAGCACACTAAACCATGACTCCATACCACCACTTGTGTTTCCGCCAGATCTCTAACCAGATCTGCATGAGTGCACTACAATTGTGCCTCTGAAACATAACCAGATCTCACATACCTGAAGCTACCCTGCATCTTCCACTATGTAGCCAAGCTCTCACTGTATTGTGAATCTACAAACTAGATCTCTACAATATCTAGATCTACATGAATCAACAATAATATGATCTCATGGATCTACAATACAAGACTAGATCTACATAGATCTATAATACAATATCTCACCAACATGTGGATCTACAAGAAGAGACCCTATGTGCTTTGCATACTATGCAAGCCATTACATGAGACTAAACAATATAAAGGAAATATAGTAGAAGACGTCACCCTCTTCTCACCATTCAGATGTACCTACTATTTCCTTTTGTCCATCTCCTCTCCATGGAGACTCTATCTTCATGTAACCTGTTCTTTCTTTTTCTTCTTCTTCATCTTCATCCTCTCAATCTCAGAGAATCAAGGATCTAATTTGATCCTTCTCTTCACTCTTACACACATAAACCCTAACTTTCACGCTTATATACAAATATATAAACTTAGGGCACCTTAGCTATGTAATTACATCCAATAGATTTTCTTTAAACAAAATCTATATTTAGAGCTCGTGACTAAAAATAAAACACATCGCACAGGTAACCAACATCGGTTAGACCTAACCATGGCCGGTTCCCACTTGCTTTGATCGATGTATGTCAGTCTAACCGATGACGGGTTGCGGTTCCCACTTACACTGACCGACGTCAGTCTTGTCTGACTGATGACAGTTCTGGGTGACCGAGCTGGTTCCACCTTGACCGTTGACAGTTTTGTATTGCCAGTCATTTTCCATTGCATGCTAACTGTGAAGCAATCTAGCTCCACAACCTAATAGTCATCTACATATCCCTCTTGTGATCCACCTACAATATTCTATCACAAAGTGCTACAAAGTATGGATGGGGATTAATGCATCAATAACTTCCATGTGAAATTAATCATCCCTGACGCCAAAAACTTTCCTTTATATTGGTTATTTAATTATTCTTATGTATCATGTGCTAGACTAGGATATTTTATGATATCTTCTTTAATTACATTTCTAGCCTCTCTTTTTAGCACATGTTTACCACTAAATAACATTACAATATCTACTTTAAGGTCAACTCTTGCTTATTTCCATAGCTCTTGGTTACAACCCTTAGGACCCTAGTTACACCTAATATCTCATATCCTTTGTATAGACTTTGGGACCCTATACTTGATATTGAGTGCAAAATAATCTCCACCAGATCCATTAACAACATACATACATACATACATACATACATACATACATACATACATACATACATACATACATACATACATACATACATACATACATACATACATACATACATACATACATACATACATACATACATACATACTAGACATACAGACATACATACATACATACATACATACATACATACATACATACATACATACATACATACATACATATATATATATATATATATATATATATATATATATATCTTGTGTGTTGGTTCCAGTATGGCCTTTTACTTATATCTTATATTATAGAGAGAGTCATTATGTTGACCATATTATATTACATAGATTATGGTGAATCTGATGTGAATAATAATTCACCATTAATTGAATCTCCCAAGTTAATATTTCTTGTCAAATCTCTTCTTTTGTAGCTTCTAAGATTTTTGTTTTTTATCACCTTAGCTTTTAGTTTTTTATAACAAGCTTCCTTTCTCAATTATGTATCCACAATTAAGGGAAACCTATCATGGTATACTTTCTTTCAACCTCACCCACCCTAACCATTACATGTAACACAATCAAGATTATCCAATAAGATCCCAATAGGATCTTTCAAATCAAATACTTAACAACAATGTGTATGTCACTCCTACCAAGAATTTATCACTTGTCCAACTCTCACATGTAGACACAAAATCATGCACTTTGGGTGAATATCGAGTCTCAATCACATACTATTATTCATATGGTTCCTAAGTACAAAAAGTAATTATTAACCCATGTATTTGGCCATCTTGTGTTGCTTTTTGTTGCTACTTTTGGTCTTGCACCTCTATTTGCCCAGTCTGTATTTTCATGCTTCAATTTTGCCTTTTCTGGACTGGAGTGCTCAGCCAGGATGTCAGTGCTAGGAGCCCTTGTCCCCTCTGAGCGTCTCTATCATCTTTACACTTTACTCTCACTTTTTGGGTCCTTTCTAGTCGTTTGAGCATCTTATCTTTTTAGTAGTCGGGCTTTTTGGGGTTAGTTATGAAATTCAAGTGAAGGAATCATATAAATATAACGTTATGTGATCATAATAAGGGACCAAGCATAGGTGTTGTTGAGGGAGAAACGATGGCAAAAAATACCATGAAATCCGTGAAAAAAGGAGAAATCGAAATCAGTTTAGGCGAGGGCAAACACATCACGATAGGGGCATCAACAAATCATTAGGGAGGACTCACCATTATTCCCAGGAATCAAAGGATAAGAAGTGGACTGCAGGGAGGCTGAGAAAGGGATAAGGATGAGTGAGTTTCAAACCCTAACCTATTTCCACACAGAATTTCGACCAAGGATGTGGATATTCCTGGGGCTGGAGGGAAAAACAGAGAGCTACTCATAAAAGCAAGGGTAGATGATTTTAGAAGTTGGGGTACATCTCATCCCTCTAAGCCGACCTCATTTAAAGATATCCTAGGAAATCAAAGTGGCAATACTTCAGGGAATCAGGCTTACCTATTTGATCTGGAAGAATAAATCCCATCTTTAGAGATCAAAAACCTCGAGGTGGAGGAATAATATCAGACTCTAGCTTGGGATGATGTGATCGGGTGCTTCAATGGCCTATGGCCTTCCTCTACCACCTTATACCAGTGCATCTTTAAAAACTGGTCCAACAAGTGTGAAATATCTCTATGTTCCAGGGGTTTTTTTATTGTGCATTTTAGAGAAACATAGGATTATCAACGTTGCCTATCTTAAAGACCTTGGTTTTGGGGTAACACTGGTTTGTATTTGACTCCATGGTTTCTAGAATTTGATCTGAATACCCATTCGGTTACCAAAAATCCAATTTGGGTGAGGATTCCTAACCTTCCTCTACATCTATGGTATGCCCTGTATGATATTGGAAATGTTTTGGGCAAGTTTATTGAAGAATATTTAGAGAGAACTCACTTAGGGATGTGCACTTATGCTTGCATTTGTGTTGAAATTAATCTAAGTAAAGGGTTTCCAGATCTTATACTGTTAAAATTTGGAGAATTTCAGCATTCACAAGTGTTAGAATATGAAATTACCACCTTTAGGTGCATATCCTGCAAAAATCCAGGACATCTGCAAGCTTCTTGTCCTCTAAATAAAAATGTTTCTTGAATCCAGATTTAGTGTCTGCATCGGCATTCAAGGAGGGCACTGAGAATAAGATGAAAAAGCAACAAAAAATGAGTAGAGGGATTTAGAAATGGGAAAATGGGAGAATTTTGTAATAGTTGGAGGAATGAAAAGAGGACACACATCTGACAAATCAGATTCAGATCAAGATTCTTTGCTTGATAATATGGAAGTCCCAAGAAATACCAACAATCTCATGATAATTGTTCCGTCTGATGCTGACAAGTGACATGAAGTGAAGAAGAGGAAAATTAAAAAAGGTCATATGTGTAGTATCGAGGATTATTTCCCATCCCAGGGTGGTAATTAACTTTGGTCAGGACACCTTTGTTATGTTTTACCTAGTCATGTGTATTGTTTGTTTTACCCAGTTATGTGTTGGATTGATTTGGAATTTCTGGGGAGAATAAAGCCCAAATTTGTTTGGTAATTCTCTGAGATATTTTGGCCCAAATTTGTAATGGGAATGGGCCCCATCAACCCGTTTATCATATAAAAGGGACCAAGCACTAAACACTAGCTATCACAACCTAAATTTTCATCCATCAAGGCTTATATTGCTCCATTTGCATCCATCTAGCTCCATCACAAGGGAAAAAGGCTGGTTATTCTGTATCACACTTCATAGGAGGGGATTTTATTCTATTATATGCACACATTATTTACATTCTACATCTAGTTACTTGCTCACTACTTCATGTGTGAAACAAATAAGAGAAACCTAGGGCAAAATTTCACACACACACACACAAAACTACATTAGGTCTGAGATGTAGTGAAGTTCTCAATGATAAGTCCACCATTGTAGTGATTGAGGACAATTTGACCCCTTTATATGCATCTTTATTTTTTAGGGTTTTGATGTTTTTTCTGGGGTTTTGCAAGTGATTCTTCATTGCAAGTTTACAATCACATACACGCAATTAAAGATGATCACAGGAAAACATCTTTTGATACCTCATAGTAGGTTTATAGATCTTTTCTACAGACCAAGGCGCCACCAGGCACCCTTAATCCCTTTTCTAGGTAGCTCAGTCTGGCCAAATCACTCGTATTTGCATTATCTGGAGCTCATGTGTCACGGTTTCCCATTCCTGTTTAGCTGATCTCCATTGCAACATAGTCCTGTGACATCTATGAATCAACTAAGGGCTCTTCCAACCCTCTTTGCACATTAGGGTTTCATATTTTTATTGCTTAGTTTTTTTGGTGTATTTAAGTTATTTTACTACTCATTTATTTACTACAAACTTGCATTAGATTAGGCTAGGATATTACATTTTAGCATAATAATTTTGGTGAACCCGAACTCGATCTTCATGCTCTTAGGATCCCTGTTCTTTGCTTCTTATCCTAGATTCTAGTTATCATGAGTATCTCAATCAATGATTTCTTGCTTTCAAATTCATATTTAAGGTATAGAGTCCAACATCTTCTTGTTACTACTCGCATTCCTATTGATATGCATCCATACTAGGTATATCAATCATTTGTTGATGTTTTTTCTCAACACATTGCATTCAAATCTAAACCTCTTACCAATCTTACAGCTTTCGACAATGATCCACCCTTGCATATCATGATTCTCATTTACAATATGGGTATCAAGCACACTTTAATTGATAATGGATCTGAACTCAACTTATGTCTTATGCCAATTCATTGAGAAGCTAGGTCTTTCTGTTGCCGATGTTAATCCTTTCACTATGTGCATATGATGGTTTTATTCATCCATGAGTAGGTCGCATTACTTTACATATCATTGTAGGGCCGAAAACTCTTAACCATTGTGTTCTTTGTCATTGAATTTCTGGTTTCATACAACTATTTACTTGGTAGACCATGGCTCCACGTCATGCAAACCGTTGTTTCCACTAGCCATCATTACGTCAAATTCATACATGAAGGCATCGAATATACTATTTTTTGTGATCGTCACCCTTAAAAATATTGTGATTGGTATCCATAATACTACACTCCCTACTCCATAGACAGATACCATTGATGATCCTCAACCTATGGATGAACCACCTCATTTGTTTCCTCTTGAAGGTGTTATTTGTGTGATAGATACAGTTTCCTCCACACCACCACCTCCACCCACTACTACTACTACCATGATTCCTTATCAAGGGCCTGTCCAATCTATGGAAGATGATATATCCCATACACCTTCACATGCACCTCCTTCATTAGCATGCCCACCATTTACATGTACACTTTTCATGAATAATTCAAATTGGGAGCATATTCCATTTTTTCCTACTTGCGATGTCACTATATGTTCAGATGAGGGTTTGGCTCGGCTCGGATTTGCTTTTGAGGATTTTTATCATCCAGCTCATGATCCTCACCTATATTAAGGGTTCATCACTATCAGTGCTACTTATGGTCTACATGTATTCCATCTCACATTCTACCTTATGCGCACTCCTCCTTTTACTCCACTCACACTAGGGAAGTCTTGGCTTACTGATATATGGGGTACAATTGACCCTGATCATCTTGCTATCTTGTTTCCTATGCCCTTCAATCGTATATTCATTTACAACAGTTCCTTTCTGAGATATACATAAAATCTCAACCACTAGTATGCACACAGATTCCCATTACCTCCTTTCAGTGATGAGGAATACACTATGGGCATCTACAAAATTACACCTCAATGGCTCCCTACGTGACCAACCCCGACAACATCGTTTATCAGGTTTCTGATGCATCACCATTTGGTTTTAATCATGACACTGATGACCTCCTAGATGACATTACATGATTTTTTTCTTTATCATACACACACTTGGGGGCATGACATTCACACCCCCTAGCATTAGCACATGCTTCATATCCGCATCATCTCCTAGCATAAACATATTCATCTACACATTAGTATCAACCATCTCCCGATGACACACTCTTGTGCTTCAGTTCACACTTAAGTTTTGAGGGCATCCTATACACATGAACCTCACACGCTGCACGGTAGATACTACACAATACGCATTGCACATCCTCACACACCCTCATCTTTTTCTATAACACATCATCTTACATCGTATATCCTACTTTTTTCATCTTACACATATTATGTTCCATTCACACTTTATGTTTTACATCATACAAAGTCTACACATATATCATCTACACATGTTGCATTGCATCCTACACAGCACACATTACACTACACCTACTACACATCTACCGTATTTTACACATCTACTTTTATGTGTTGCGCTCACTACCCGATGACACATTCTATTCTCACGGTCCACATTAGACTGTTGAGGGTATACAATCTCAAGTAGACCACATTCACACTCATATACTCAATTGTTCGATATTTCTTCCTAATGCAACATTCCTAGGTTAGTGATAGACGTCGTAGGCTACATCATCACTTCCTCTAGCATCATTTAGTGATAATCACATTTAGGATATACGCTTTAGGCTATCATCACTCCTTATGATCATCTTGTCATGATATACGCTTTAGGCTACATCAACATCACGCACAATTTGTCTCTATGTCACATATCATCAGCTACACATTCATCACCTCATGCTACATACAACACATAGCTTCGACCATTTCCCGATGACACACTCTCATTTAAGGTTCATTCTTGACTATGAGGGGGAATAAACAAATGAACCTCACTACATACAACTCCATTCACTCGGGGGGCACATGACTCATCATTTACTTTGCATTCCATTCCATCCATCCACAACATGTTGCATATCTTGTTGCATTTACTCTTGCTTGCATTTACTTTTACATGTTCATCTTATTACACATGTTAGATAAATATCTTGTATGTCATTATATTTATCATACACACATGTGTGTTCACTTGCTTTCTAGTTGTGATCACATATGCTACAGATCCATTACACGCAACATGGATGCTTGGTGCAGTACCTAGTACTAGTCCCACAATGGCTCTTGGGGGAATCCACTTTCATACACTATAGGTGTTATTGTTTCATTTTGTTTCATAACACACTACTTTATCGATTATACACGCTTTTGACATACATTTTATCTTTCTAACATGCTAACGGGTGCTTCATGTGCAACATTTTTTTTTCTAGGATTACTTTCCACCATGGTTCTCGGTTACATTGTTTGTACTTACTTTTCATTATATGCCTTTATTTGCGGCATTTTCCCTTTGTATTGTGTGCACACTTGTTTGTTTTTCACCACTACGGCCTTGAGTGCCTTGCAACACCATGAGTGGTGTCCCATGTTTACAACCCATTTTTTCACTCTACATATTGTTCTTGCATGTTTTAGCTTACACATTGTTTGTCTAGCTTACATTTTATCTTATACATGCATGTTTGTCTTTTCTTGTACTAACACTTGTCTCCCAACCACTTGTTTGCATGTGCCTTGGTTTTTACCAAGCACATCCCCTCCCCCATGTAGGGTAGAATTTCAGTGGTTGGTCCTCTTTTGGGCCACATTCTCCTACATCGACGTCGCATGTTCCCCCAAAGAGGAGGGGAATCATTTGGGTGAATCATTCACCCCGTACATAGTACACACAACACAAGTACCGGTACAATACAACATAATTTTGGTCGCTTAGAATCAGACTTGGGTCCATGAGTACAACAGTGCCTTTCCTAGAGCACCTATAACTAGGGGGTTATTACATAAGAGTGGGTTCAGCACAGTCTATAGAAATCCATACAAATTGGCTTTTACAGGGTAGATTTTCCTTAGCACATGCATTGGGGAGCAGTTATACAGTTAGAGGATAAATCAGACCTTCCTCTCTACACTACTTCTGACATGGCATCACATCACCCAAAAAACTAGATAGTACAGAGATCTCTTCAGTTTTGGAAGCAGTTACAGGTTGGAGGATAAATCAGACTTTCCTCCCTACACTTCTTCATCTAATGGCGTGAGATCACCCAAAAAAATCACACTTCATCGACACGATCCTTTCTACACCCTTTTTCTCATCACAGATAAGGTGCACATGTTCCTTTTTCATTTTCATACTTTCATTACACACTTTTTACATATATACATGCATCTTTACACACATTTTTATACATATACATGTGTATTTGACTACTTGATCGTCTTCTCTTTTGCAGGTTTGTTTGTATGGGAAGCAAGAAGTCAACATCAACAACAATAACACTACACAACATCTACACTAACATGCAAGTACATCACATACATCAAAATCTACACACGCTCTTCCGCCCTATGTTCACTCTCATCACTTTTTACACGTTTGCATCATTTAGTCTCCATGCTCCATGTTTTTATCACTCCACGCTTTGTCTAGTCCCTCGGCACATTTTCTACATCATATCTACATGGATATCAGGTACACATATCTATCTACTTTATGTTACCAAATTTACACTCACCAACATAAAGTGGGGGAAAATGTAGACACAAAATCAAACACTTTGGGTAATTATCTAGTCTCGATCACATACTACTATTCATATGGTTCCTAAGTGTGAAAAGTAATCATCAACCCATGTCTTTGGCCATCTTTGTTTCCTTCTGTTGCTACTTTTGGTTTTGCACCTTTATAGACCTAGTATATCTTTTCATGCTTCAGTTTTACCCTTTCTGGACTAGGCTTCCCAGCCAGGATGCCACCGTCAGGAGCCCTCATCCCCTCTAGTTTCCCTTCTCCTCTCTACACTTTACTCTCACTTTTGGGTCCTTTCTAGCCATTTGAGCATCTTATCTTTTTGGTAGTCGGCCTTTTCGGGGTTAATTATGAAATTCAAGCAAAGGAATCATATAAATATAAATTTATGTGATCATAATAAGGGACCAAGCACTAAGCACTAGCTATCACCACCTAAGGTTGCATCCATCAAGGCTTCTATTGCTCCATTTGCATCCATCTAGCTCCATCACAAGGGACAAAGGTTGGTTATTCTACATCACACTTCATAGGAGGGGAGTTTATTCTATTCCATGCACACATTATTTACATTCTACATCTACCTATTGTTCCCTTCAAGTGTGACACATATAAGAGCAACCTAGGGCACAATTCCGCACACACACACACAGAACACAGAACTACATTGGGTCTGAGATGTAGTGAAATGTATTGGTGATAAGTCCACCATTGTGGAAGCCGAGGACAGTTTGACCCTTCATATGCATCTTTATTTTTTATAGGGTTTTGATTACTTCATTTGGGGTTTTGGAGGTGATTCTTTATTACAGATTTACAACAACATACAACGCAATCTCAAGAAAAACATAGGACAAGATCCCGAGAACACCTGTGAGGAGCTTTAATGAGCTTTTTTGCATACCAGGGTGCCTAGATTCATAGACTAGGGCACCCCAGGCACCCAATCCCTTTTCTAGGTGCCTCAGTCCAGCTAAATCACTAAAATTTGTATATTTTCCAGAGCTCCTGTGCGACGGTTTCCCATTTTTGTTCATTCAGTCTCCACTGTGATATAGTCATGCAACATCTTAGAAATAATCTAAGGATTTTCTAACCCTCTTTGCATATTAGGGTTTCATATTTTCATAGCTTAGTTGCTTGGGTGTATTTCAGTTATTTAATTACTCATTTATTTACTGCAAACTTGCATTAGATTAGGCTAATTATTTTACATTTTAGAATAATAAAATACAACTACCAGCATAGTCCCATCGGCCCAAAGTATCCAGAGACCCCCCATGGGGGGAGAGGTTGCTTGAGTGATTTTATAGATGGGCTAAAGTGATGTAGCAATTTTTTATGATTTTTGGATGTGTAAAAATGATTCATATATCTTGAATCATTTTTATACATCCAAAAATCATAAAAAATTGCTACATCACTTTATCCCATCTATAAAATCACTCAAGCAACCTCTCCCCCCATGGGGGGTCTCTGGATACTTTGGGCCGATGGGACTATGCTGGTAGTTGTATTTTATTATTCTAAAATGTAAAATAATTAGCCTAATCTAATGCAATTTTGCAGTAAATAAATAAGCAATGATACAACTGAAATACACCCAAACAACTAAGCTATGAAAATATAAATATGATGATGATTTTTGGAAACATATAAATGTTTGTTGTTTGGTGTTTGTTGTATATGTGTTGGTTTTCTTATCATTTTCCTTCTTTATGCATGTATGTATGTGATTCTACTCATGATACTTAAGAATAATGATAATGTGATTAGATAGGTAAATTTTGTAGGAGCGGGGTTAGTAGGATAGCCTAACCCACAAAATATGAAGAATCTAAGAGGTGAAACAAGGCCAAGACATTCTAAGGTAGGATTTCATGGTATTATTAGATATATAAATCCAAACAAGGCCATATTCCTAAGCGCGGATTCAAAGAATACCATGGTGATGTAAGAGGAAATACGGGTGAATCAGGGTCAAAATAGGTGGAATCAGGACTAAGGAACTCCATTGGTAGGAAAAACCAAGGCGTAAGTGGTGATAAATCCGAGCGGAGTATGACAACCCAAGAAAGGATATAATGAGATATTAGAGATAATGTGTGAAATACCCAAGGGGGAATCAATATCCCAAGCGAAGGTAGAAGATAATGTGTAAAAAACCAAGTGGGGGCCGAGTGCCCAAACGACAGAGAGAGTTTAGGAAAAATACGGAGAATAAACTGTAGTCAATGTACTATAGCTAACTAGCCACAATAGGAAAAATATCACTATGTATCCATGATGATGTCACCAAATTGATTCAATATGTGAATTATAACATGGTTCATGAGATCCTCAATGACATGTGTAATAGTGACATTCCAATGAAATTGAGATCTCATGGAAAATAAATTTTCATCAATCTGGTCCTCCAGCTGGGTGAGAATATCATGCCAATTATCATTCATGGTGGGATAAAAATCAAGGTGAGGTGGTGGTTTATAAGTTGGCTATGGTCTAGTTGGTCAATGGGAAGGTGGTTAGTTATGAGAGGAATCAATTGCATGCTTCTGGTTATGGGAGGAAGTTTTATGAATGGGATGCTTGCTATGTAGAACCTGACATTTAGTACTAGTGTGCACACAATACATGTGATGAGAGCACAAGAAGGGAGATGAAGTGGAAGGATATGTAGCATTTTTTGGTCATGTTTGACCTCAACTTTTAGATTCATCATGTGGCATCAATAGGCTCTAAAGTTAGAAACATCAAGCCTTAGAGCCTCATGCCATGTAAAATATGGATTGGTTGTAGAAGATTTAGGAACCATAAGGACAAGAGGTAAGGGTGGGATTCTCGTAAGCTACACAATGATAATGTGAGTATTAGATGAGGGAACCAATGTGATGAGTGAAGATGGTACCGATGGAGTAATATAATACTCAATCATTAAGGGACAATAGATAGGATCATCACCCATGATATCATTGGCTTCATAGTCAAAACTAACGACCTGATCATCCTATTCTATAAGGGAAATTGGGTCAGTTAGGTTGATGGTAGTATGTGGAAGTGTATTTGGTGGAGTAATTTGAGGCTCAAGTACTAGTTGGGAAGATATAAATTATACTAGAATAATCCTATTATATGAGGATGATGTTCACTTCACACGTGAATTTGGTGTGAAGGGTTTCTTGGTAATGAAAAAAATCCCTATCACAAATTTTTGCATAGCTATCTAGGTGAGGGTATTCTAAAGTGTAACCATCATCATAATCTGATGTGGAGGAATCCATCGTAGAAGATTCGAATATGGTATCAATTCAGACCACATGCTTTGGTAGGGGTTGTGGTGTACGTGAGATGATTGCTAGAACCAAAGGCTCCTTCTAGCGAGAATGAAACATCAAGGAAGGAAATAGTTGGGAAACAATAATCCTAGGAAGGTCAAAATTATTTATTCTAAGTGTGATGTCATAGGGTTTGTTTGCATATGACTCCAAGAGATTGGGAGGTGTGCATCTGACCAATTTGGGATGAACAACATTGCCACAAAGAGTATCTATGGGATAGTTAAAGTGTTGATATTTTTGAAAGGGGATATGAGATAATTCATCCAATGTTAGGAGGTTTTATGTTCCCTTTTTTTGGAGCATATCATAGTTCCAAAGATTAGTGTCCCCCTGAATCTTATAAATAACTATTTTGTGAGTGAACTTCACACACTAACATGTAGAATAAGAAATGATGTGAATACAATGAGTCTAAGGCTTTCCTAGGATAATATTATAAAATAGAGGAAAATTGAAGACCATGAATTTTACTCAGACAAACTTATGAGGGATGGTGATGGGTAACCAAATACACCTCATAAGACGAATCTACCAACGATCATATCCTTGACAAGTGGTTCATGTATATTTTAATCTATCTATGAAATAACTAAGAGCCTTAATAAAATATAATGAGGCCATACATGTACTAGATCATTCTTCAATGAGAGCATTCTTGACCGTAGTGTGTGATCTGTAAACTTCTACTTTGGAACTCTACAAATCACACAACTATGTTGTTCTACTTTAAAATTTGGAAAATGACAGATTTGATTGAAAAATTAGAGCTTCGTGACTGATTATCTAGTGTTATAGAAAGGAAATTGCAGAGAAGGAAATAATTCAAAACTTCAACACCAACAATTTTATCCTCGAAACCTCCAATGGAGGAAAACCAATCGGGAAGGGAAAATACTCTTTCTTCCCACTTTTATTGGTCTAATATAAACAATTATGCAATATATATAATTCTCTCGTGATGTTTCTACATAAAAAAATTCCTCTTTGATTTCAAACCAATTAAATGATTGGTTCAACTAGAGTTGTAATTAAGGCTATTGAGAAACAAATCACATCATAAAGTTCCAATTATTTTCACATGGATCAAATTAACCCTTATTTATTTTATTCTTGAAAAAATAAAATAACTATGTAATTCATGATATAATGGGGGGAGGGGGGTTAGCTGAGTCAAAAATCACATCAAATAGTCACAATTATGATTAGTGTCTCAAATTGGCCTAAACTGACTCTATAGTTGAAACAAATCAACTAATCGATAGTGTAAGGATGCAATGGGTCAATTGAGGCCCAAATCACTTGAACGTAGTCAAAAATTAAAGATCAGGGGGATTTCAATGGCCTAAACCAACATATAAAAATACTACTCCCTCTATCAGGAATATTACAAATAATATGAGCTATAATCCTAAAGCTATTACAATTGTCTTTGTTTAAGACCCTTCACAAGATTCACTTGTTCAGCTTGGCTCAGCTCTTTTCTCTACTTTTCACCACTCCACCCCCTCAAATGGTGAAATTAAGTCCCTTTATGTTTTATTAGGTTCTATATATTTCTACATTGGAAGTGATCTCATTAACTCCTTTGAAATACCACAATATGTTTTGTCATGACCTCCAAAATGTTTTAGATCCAATGGTTGAGGACAATCAATCCTTGTGATCTTGTCAGAGATCTATAAGATAATTTTTGAGACATGCCTATATGTTGACCTTGTTTCTTTTAGTGACGTGTTCCCATAGATAGTTTCTCTTCACTAGTCTTTATTTCTCCTACGACATGTTTTGTCAGCAAATCATATCATCCATGCACTATTATTATGTGTTGGTTAGGCATTGATAAGGATTTGTGATCAACCCCCATGACTATATTATGACATTGTGTAAAAATTTAAAAAACGCCATAATGAAAAACACTCTTCCTTTCCCTCACAACTTCATGGAAATATTATACTCTTTACGTTGTGAAACCAACATGCATTATATAATCAAACCATTGCATAATGCATCTGTGCAAGCCTTGCACACTTGTTGCCATTGCCCAAATTTTGCATTGTACTTTCCTTGCTCCATTTTTTCACTTACCATCATTTTGTGTTCCCATACTATGTTAAAATATAAACAATTATGCAATATATCTAATTCTCTCGTGATGTTTCTACATAAAAAAATTCCTCTTTGATTTCAAACCAATTAAATGATTGGTTCAACTAGAGTTGTAATTAAGGCTATTGAGAAACAAATCACATCATAAAGTTCCAATTATTTTCACATGGATCAAATTAACCCTTATTTATTTTATTCTTGAACAAATAAAATAACTATGTAATTCATGATATAATGGGGGGGGGGGGGGGGTTAGCTGAGTCAAAAATCACATCAAATAGTCACAATTATGATTAGTGTCTCAAATTGGCCTAAACTGACTCTATAGTTGAACAAATCAACTAATCGATATGTGTAAGGATGCAATGGGGTCAATTGAGGCCCAAATCACATTGCACGTAGTCAAAATAAAGATCATGGGGATCTAATGGCCCAAATTACCTCTCTGATTAAACCATCTCACTGATATTTTCAATTAGTGATGCAATAAGAGCCCATTAAACCCTTAATCACATCATATAGTAATAATTGATTTAATGTGCATGATGTTTTTGAGGCTAAATGATCCCCAAATCACATCACATCATTGTAATTAAGTTCATAGGTCTTAAATTGGCCAAAGTACCTCTCTGGTTGAACATACTGACCCAATGTGCAATGTGTGATGAAATTGGGGTCAATTGAGGTCAAAAACATATTATCATTGATTTCTCTCCTTCAACAACATAAAATTATCTTTACAAACAATTTATCGAAAGTTTGATGTAGATTTAATTTCTTGTGAAACATGTAGCACTCAACTTAGCTTTCCACTTCTACTACAACAATCTAAGAATACAACTAATTTATTTAGAATAAATCTTAATGAAGGGAATGAGTCTCTTTATCAATGGAAAAGAAATGAATGTTTGGAATCTCAGGAACATTTTCCACAAACTCCTACCCCATATCTTGTTGAAAGTTATAGAGATCAATGTGATGAATTCTTTAAGTTTCCAAATCAACCAGTTATCTCTTTTTATTTTGAACAAATTTTAGACACTCGAATTTGGAAATCTATCCTTTGACACTACTGATCTTGACATTGCACACTTGCATGGACAAATGTACCCTCCACACTCTTGCTTAGAACATCTTGATAACACTTCTTACACTTTTTTATCTTTGCACACCTCTCTTTTTCCAGTATCTAAATTTTTAACTATATAAAATACATCCGGAAACAATCATGCATAGGCTCAAAAATTCAAAATATGTTTTTCTCCCTCCGGTCCAAAAATGCCGGTTTTGGTTAGTATTGTAAAATGCCAATCCTGGCCTTATTATATGGTTTTGTGTTAATTATTTCGATTCTATAAAATTCTTATGAATAAATATCCCCCTTGGTTGTCCTTTCATGACATAACAACATTTAGAAGCATATATAAGAAAGTAAATCATACCTCATTTGGTAACTTGGAACTTTGAGAACTCTTCATGTAAAAGAAAGCATTAAAGGAACTTAAAGCTCCATAAAAATATGAATAAATCATGCAAATTCATTAGGGCAGCAACCTATATATGTCTAGGTATAGGAGTCTCCATCTTCATCCTACAACAAGGAAAAGTGACCGTTCCCAAGTATTTGAGGACTTGTGTTGAATTGAAGCGAAGAATTTTTAAAGCATGATTATTAAGTCTGATTCAACTACGTAGATATCACATTATAGGAGAATGAATTGTGGTTTGAGTCCACTTTTGAGTAGTTACGACATTGACAGTGCACAAAGGTCGCCACAATGCACCTAAAATTGTTTTGTAAGAACTCCTTGCATTACAATGGTTTTATGGTTTGAGAAAAGTTTATAGAGTCATTCTGAAGGTGATTGAAGAAGACCGACACATAGTGACACACATTTCCGAGTAGGTGAAGCAATCACACAGTTACATGCCCATATTCTAAATAGGTCCAAGACCGTACATAAGGGTCAAGACTATACAAACACTTTGGACTAAGTAGTATGGTTTTGACTACGCTCAGTTTTGGGTTACATTTTTAGTAATGAAGAATGTTTAGTCCTAGATATTCTTGTTCCTGCACTCAGAAAACCCACACTCTTCCAAAATCCACACAGAGTCAACTAAGTGCACTCTTTTCCTTTTGATTTGATAGTTTCTAGATCAATTGTCACTTTAGAAAGCGTTATTTTGATTTGTGTAATTAATGTTGGAAGTTAATTAAATCAGAATATCCACCTGTAACAATATTCATCCTTTTTATGTATGTTAATTAAAAACATTTAAAACGTTAAAAGAGTGAGAGTCAATTCCCTAAAAATGAAATCATTTGGTAAACCCGACCCTCTCTAATCAAACATTTTATTCCTAACCCTAGGGACCTTATGGTGTCATTCTTTGGTTGTGGTTTTTAATATCTTTTTTTCATCATGGCCCAAGATATTGTTTTTCAAGTATCCTTATATCATTTAATTCAATTACATCTAACATGTAGCGATAGTCTCACAAACCTAATGGAAAAAATCAAGCTTCCTGATAATACGCCACCTTCTCATGTGAATTTAATTTTGAGTTGTATTACAGCTCCTTCCATTAGTAATGATGACACATTTTGTAAGGATATCTTAGATTCTATTCCATCTGTATATCATGCTTTTCAAGAAAACTTTCAAGCTATGAATACTATGATTACATCTCTCAAGTATACTTTCAAGGAACATATTAGCTCTATTTCTTTGTATCATGATATTTCTGAGGCCAAATTTATGCAATGTGATCCAAGTTTTATGACTTTTACATGTTCTTGTATAAGTGAGATTAAAGTCCTACATAGAGGAAACAATGTGTATGTGCCACAAAATCAACCTCTTTGAATTTCCAAGAATTCTAAACAACATGATGTCCTATATGAGTTACTAGATAAGAGGTTAATCAATTTTCTACCTACTCACTACTATCCCCCTATCTGTTATGTTGTGAAGCTTGTTTTTCATGTGTGGAAGTGTCAACAACTGT
The DNA here is from genome assembly GCA_019776745.2 of Taxus chinensis. NCBI lineage: Eukaryota > Viridiplantae > Streptophyta > Pinopsida > Cupressales > Taxaceae > Taxus > Taxus chinensis. Next base: position 249,745,655 of record CM034152.1, on the reverse strand, counting down.
ACACTAAAAGTATTGTACACTCTCCATAGTTTTCTCACCGGTGTTCGAGAAAAGTACATGCCAAATTTCTTGGGAAATGTGCAAAACATCTCAGGAAATGTGCCAAATATCTCAGGAAATGTGGTCTGCTCATATGGGTGGGATTTTTTGACCCGTATATTTTATGGGGTGGTTTTGGCCCATAGTTTTGGTACCATAAGGATTGTAAAAATGCTTAAGCAATTACCTATTTATGCTCTTTTGGGCTTTTGATAGGGTAGACATATCATTGTAGATGTGTGTGAGTTCGAGTGTGAATTAAGGAGATTTTATTGAGTATAGATCCAAATAGATCTAGGTATTGTATTGAGAGAAAGAGGTGGCTTGTAATAAAATATGAGCAAGTGATTCTTGGTGTACATAGCCCAAATATGGTGAACCACATTAAATCTTGTCTCTATGTTTTGTTCTTTTATTTTCTATACTTTTATTTCAGATCTATAATATATTTCTACATTTTAGTTTCTACTATTGTGATTCTGTGAGGGATTGTTTTGCATATAATATCCCTTATTTCTTAACACTATCGGATTACAAAATTTGAAGGTCAATGATTTTGCAACTATCATGGAATTAATGGAAACCATGACAATGATTGTTATGATCGACAATGATGTATCAAAAAACTTGAACATAATGGATTTATATCCTTTGATATACAACATTATCCTATGAAATTTTATTGATTCCTAAAATATCAATAGAAACCAATAGATATAACTCATATCTCTAATGAGAATACTAAGATACTAAATGATACACATATATACATAAAACAATTGTCATCTCATCACATAGAAGATTTGAACACAACACCACCTTTGGTAGATCCACCGTTGGTACATGAAGCACATCATCATGTTGTGCAAACAACAATGGAAAAAATACCAGTTGAGCATGACCAATTACACATGGCCTCAGAGCACATAGAGCATACAAAGGAAAATCTCAAGGCTAACACCATATTACCAACATGGATCCATTCAAGCAAAGATGATAAATGGGTTGATGATTGGGATTATGATAACATCAATGATGAACAAATTGATATGTTAACCAATTCTTCTATGGAAATATGTTCTTTTCCATATCAGGATATGATAGATTATAATCCATCTATTGATACCGACTATAATAAAAATATAAATGGTCCTAACCTATTACTAGCATAACAAAATCTATTGATGAATTACCTCATGATTTATGGACCTTTATAGGCATGGGTAAATATAGGATAAATCTTAAGCATGCATATCAAATCTCTAATATATGACTTGTTCTCCAATAATCAAGGGGAATCCTACTATCCCCCTCTTTCCACATTTATATCTATGGATTCTTTTATAGTCATATGGTCTACTACATATGGTTCTAATGCTTCCAATCTTCCTATATTACACCTATTGGTTATGACGAGTATTTTGTCTCTCCCTTAGTTACTTGAGGTTGGTACTGATGAGCCTCCTAATACTACATATGTTGTGAATCTCTTGAAGCACACATTGATCCTTATGTTTTCACTTATTCTTTCCATTAATACCATTAATCCCAATATTCCACTTATTTTTTTATGTCATTACACTTCCTAGTTATGAAACTAGGATCTTGGACTCTATAGAGTTCTCCCCTCACTTTTATGACATTGTTCGATGGTAGCTCTTGTGATACCCCCTATTTCCTAGTGACACACTCTTTTTATAGGTTCAACTTGACTATTAAGGGATTGTTTCCATGCCCAAATCTCACTTTGCACACACACACACACATTGGAAAACCTTCTTTCCCATCTTTAGTTGCACACTCTCTATATTTTTCCCTCACTAGGGGTATTATTGGATCACCCTTCCTTCTCTTCAGAGAATTGAATTTCATCTATGCTCTCAAGGGGGCCTAACATATAAATGCACTGAAATATTGTTGAAATATAAAAAAACATTCAAATATTTACAAAAATACAAAATCAATACCTATCTCTATGGCATATATTGTTTGCACTTTACATTATACATGTTGTTTATGCATTTGGTTTGATAGATAACATTTTTTATTTATACACATGCATTGACTAGGGTAAATTGTAAGACCCCTTACAAAAATACCCCTTGTATTTTTTTGGGTGAATTTGTAAATATGTGTCTCAAAATCATAACAATTAGTAGTGAAAAATGAATACTTATAGAGGTGAATTTCATGTTTAAATGAAGTGTTGACCTTAAGCCTCAGAATTTATGTGAGGGTTAAGTAGTTCGTTATTTTGTCAAGGATATGCAAGATTTTATAAATGAAAAGTAAAGAATATCACAACATAACAAAATATAAAATAATCCCCAAAAGATGATCTTTATATTAATTCATTGAATCCATTACAATTCATAGTTTAATCTCTCTTTTCTCACACATTCTCTTTTCATTATTTCTCTTATGCTTCCTTACATACATATATCTTATACACACATATATCTCCTATATATTTATCTCTATATACCCTCTCTCTTTATTACAATAAAGTAACATAAATACATATTTCATACAATTTACACAATAGTCACTTCCTTTAGTGGTGACTCTATATCTTCTGTTCTAGTTATACATTTGTTGCATGGATTTCTTTGTTTCAAAAATTCCTATAGTCTTCCATGGATTTCCAATGGTTCATAGGTTTTTTCAGACTTTCACAAATTTTTTGTCAGCATAATTTTTAGTGTTCTGTGGACCTTTTAGTGTCCCAATGATGTGCTTCTGCTGTTTGTGGGTCTTCGTGGATTTTATTTCCTTATTAATGTTCTAACTAATGAATAATGTTGTCAACATGAAGAAATGATAGAAAATTGGATGAATGCCATAGGAACCATAGGAAAAATACAGTCAGCTTGGTTAGTTACATTTTGCAGTCAACTCAGTAAGCCTCATTAGCTTGGTTGGTTGCAAAATATAGTCATTCATATACATTTTGTAGTCATTCGTCTGTATTTTGTAGTTGGTTGTTTGAATTTTGAGGTCAACCCCATTGGATCAGTCATTCCCTCAGCCCAATTGGCCCCATAATCACATCATATTATGGTCGGTGGGAAACACCTATGACCGGTTTTGAAATTGTGTAAATTGCATATGGTCAATGTCTATGTGGTCGGACGACTGTAAGACATGGTTGTGTCAAATTTTTAGGTAGGACATGGTTGTGTCACAAGGTTATTATGCATATAAATGACTATTATGGAGCGGGTAGTAAAGAAATATAATTTTTCAAGATCTTCCTTTTGCCTTAGAGTTCTTGGGAGTCTTATATAGTATATATGTTGAAAATTGTGCCCAGTTTGAGTTTCGAGGTAGTGTAGATATACATTCATAACTATGAAATTTATTTTAAATTGTAGGTGAGCCAAACAAAAAAATTAGCTTGCATTCTGATAATTTAGGCAAAATAGTGTTGTGTACTACTCCTCTAAATCACCAAATGCCAATTTGAAAAACCATAATATTCGTGAATTAATGAAAATTTGCCACTATAATTTTCCCTTACTCATTTATCGTTTCCTTTAAGCATGTAATTTCATTTCATACTTAAAGGTGGGAAAATGTAGACACTTAAATTTATCAATCTATCCTTTGACACTATTGATCTCATTACACACTTGAATGAACAAATGCACTCTCCTCACTCTTTCTTAGCACACCCTAATAACAATTCTTTCACTTTCTTGTCTTTTTACACCTATTTTTAGTCAGTATCTAAAGTTTAACTATATAAAATACATATGGAAACAATCATGCATATGCATAGAAAGACAAAATATGATTTTCTCCTTGCGGTCCAAAAATGTCGGTTTCGATTAGTGTTGTAAAATGTCAATTATGACCATATTGTATGGTTTTGGCCTGAAATGTTTTGGGTTAATTATTTTGATTCTATAAAATTATTATGAATAAATATCCCCCTTGGTTGGCCTTTCATGACATAACAAACTTCGAGAGGATATACAAGAAATTAAATCATACCTCATTTGGTAAACTATCACTTTAAGAACTCATGTAAAAAGAAGCACTAAAGGTACTCAAATCTCCCTAAACTATGAAATAACTCATTCACATCCATTAGGACAACACCCTCTAAAGGTGTAAAGTCTCCATCTAGGCCCTTTCCAAGTATTTGAGCAAGTGTGAAACTCAAGAGAAGCATTATCAAAGTATGATTGTTAAGTTTGATGGCACAATGATAGATATCACATGTTAGGAGAACGATGTGTGGTTTCAGTCTTCTTCAGAGGAGGGGCGACATCAACGGTGCCCAAGGGTTCCCACAAACAACCTAACTTTTTTTTGTAAGAACTCCTTGTAGTATAAGGGTTTTAGGGTTTCAGCAGAGTTTATAGAGACATTCTAAAGGAGAGTGAAGAAGACCAACACACAACGACACACATTTTCATGCAGGTGAAAAATTAGGAAATTACAGACCTAGATTCCAAGTACGTCTAATACCATACATAAGGGTCAAGGCCATACGAACTCTTTGGAATGAGCTGTCTAGTTTTGACCATGCTTAGTTCTAGGTTATAGTTTCAACAATGAATCATTTTAAGTCCCATATCTACCTGTTCATACACTTAGACCACCCAGACTCTTCCAAATCCACACAGAATAAGCTAATTGCACTCTTTACCCTTTTTTGATAGTTTCTAGATAAATTTTCACTTTGGAAAGTGTTAATTTGATTTTTGAAATTAATGTTGGAAGTTAATTAAATCAAAATATCCACCTCTAACAATGTTCATCATTTTTATGTATTTTGATTAAAAACATTTAAAACTTAAAAAGGGTGAGATTCACTTTCCAAAAAAGTGAAATCACAAATAAATATATCATGGGGTCCTTAGATAGATCATATTTTTTCCCAACCCTTACTATTGCTAATCTATATTATCAAGCTCAAAATATTATCTTTGTGCATGGATGGGAACTAAGGTTGGTCCCCTACATTATTGATTGTGAGGATTATTCACATGGGCATGTTAAATATGCACTGGGATCAGAAAGTATATGTATATGCCAATTATAATGTATATTGTGACTTCAAATTCAAGATTATGTTTCATTTTTAGCTAATTTTGTGTCTTGTTGACAAAAATACATCCCCAAGTGTTTACATGTGTCTCCATGTCTATGCACTCTTTCCCTCAATTGACTAGGTGTGCCCCTAGATCTATATAAGAACTCATTATAGACACTAAAATTTGGAAATTTACTCTTTGAAATTGTTGTTTTAACAATGCACTCTTGCTAAGACAAACAAAACCTTTTAATTCCTATTTAGCACATTTTGAGGTCTCTTAGCTAGATTTTTTATCTCTATGATCTAATATGTCATCAAATTGTGATAAATAAATACATAAAATACATATATGAAATCAACTTAACAAGATGAAAAATTTAGTTCTTAAGTTCCTTGTCCCTATTCAAAGCTGCATGACTCAGTTAGTTTGTAATATACTTTCTTGGCTAACCTATATGGTTTTGAATCAACATATCATCCATTTTTTATTTTATTTTCATATTCATCATTGGGCCTGTAATTCTCTCTAGGCCGGCCCTTCCATAACATTTTACCTTCAAAACTCTATATAAGCAAGTTAACACTACCTCATTTGCTAACCCATAAATCCCATGATACTACATTGATACATTCTCTTCCAACACTTAAAAAATGCACCACATTCTCCCTAAATATTGTAAAATATCATAGACATTCATTGGGGAAAAAATCACAACATGTCTAAAGCATAATACCAAATCAAGAAATCAATCTATCTCATTTTCAAGCACTCAAACATCCCTTATCCAAGTATTTTATTAAGATCCAAACTCAACTCAATCATTGTCAAAATAAATTCCAAATTATAATTACATTCATTCTTATATAACATGCTAGGTGGAGAATGACATGCAACTTGAGGCCTCTTTGAAGTAGTGGTAACGACGACAGTGCAAGGGAGTTCCCATAAACCAAATAATGTTTATTTTGTAGGGTATCCTACCCATAGATAGGTTTGAGATCTTATTCAAAATATTTAGAGGGATTCATAACATGACCAATAATTAGGGTTTGATAGTGACAAACATTTCTAGGGAGATGACACTGTTAGAAAGTTTCAGATCCAGAATCTAAGTAGGTCCAAGACCGTATAATATGGCTAAGACCATAAAAATAGTCATGGAGGAGTATTACGGTCCTGCCCCGAGTCAATTTCCAATCATAGTTCCAGGAATAAAGAATTATTAGGTTTAGATCTCCCAGTTCTAGCAGTTTTCACACCCAGAACTTCCCAAAATCATCTATAATCAGCTATGCACACTTAGCATATTGTGTTTTCAAATTCATATCTTGTTTCATACATTAGTTGCAAGTATGTTATGCTATTAGATAATTAATGTTGGAATTTAATTGATCATAATAACCTCCTATAGCTTCCCTTACGTCCTTTAGTGTATTTTATTCACTATTCTAGATTTCATAACATCTAATCATGGTGTAAAATTTTTATTGTATATGTTATATTTTGAGCTAACCAATCTAACTTATGTGTCTTGTGCAACATTGATACCTCTTTCTTCACATGCCTCTTTTCATACCAATTATTGTATCATGTAATCATGTTTTGACACTCTTCACTTTCATACATGCTTGCTAGTTGTGTGTGTTACTACTTGCTTGTTTAATTGATTGTGGCTTGATTTCCTTGTTTTATCTCTAATCCTATATTGTGTGCTCTTATTTTCAGGCATATGGGCAATTTAATAAAATTAAATATAATGTAAGGACATTGTTGAGTAAATAGATAAAATAGTAAATAAGAAAGGTAAAGCAAGGGAAATACAAGAAAACATGATAGATAGGGTTTGTAGAATGTCTTAGCTTGTGTTTGGTTATGTACCAATTCTATATTGGAGACCGATTTGGAAGGGGATATTTTGGTTTGTGCAAGATTTATGTCTAGAATTGTGATCTAGAAACTGACAAGATAAAATCGCCTAGAATGGGATAGGTTCACCTAGGTGCTAATGTCTGATCTACGTACTTGCATATGCAGAATGACTTAGTATATGGTTATTTATGTGTCACTCTGTGTTTCTCATTGTTCACTGTAGGTTACATCATATCTGTTATGTCGTACATGCACCTAAAAAATAAACCCTTGCTACCTGCAAAATACTCAAGTGCACATTATATGAATAAAAAAATGCATATACTTGAGTTAGATTGACCTCATTGGTCACCTCATTTTGATTGTCACTGAGTGATACACTACATTTTAGACTTAATGTAGTTCTAGTGTGTGTGTGTGTGATTGAAATAGTTTCCATTGAGCTAGGATTCCCTAAATTCAGTAACATAGAGAATAACTTGATACAACTACTTTGTCCCCATGCAAATGTGTGGTATGAAATTTAGAATAAATCCCTCATATGTAGTGAAGTATGCAGTGCCAAAATGTAGTCCTTGGTGCAGTAGATAGAAAATATTAACTTCTTGTAATAGTAGGTGTCTCTTGAATGCTTCCCCCCTAATGAGGTTAAATAAGAGATGTATATATATGATTATGTTGCTTAAGTTTCGTCATTAACAAGTGAAAGGTTGACCAATAGTGATAAAATAAAACAAGAAAGAAGTAAAATTCAAAAGATCAAAAAAAGAGGTAAAGAGGAAAAAGGCACCCAGAGGGGATGGGAGTACCCAAGCGCTACTATCCCCTCTGGGAGGCCCTATACAAGGACTAAAAAGGTTAGACAATGAAATTAAATTTGATTAGGATGTCGACTAGTATGCAAAACTATAATTTTTCAATCAAACATATAAAATAATAAAAATTAAAAGGATAAAAGAAATGTTAAAGAAAAGCAAAAGGGTGTTCATGAGTAACTCTCTTGCTTAGGAATCATGCATATAAATGGAGTATTTAGAGGATAGATGTACATAGTAAGTACATGATATAATGAATGCATTGGGCCTTGATTGTTTTATGACACCGTGGGTATCCCATGTTTGTGAATCTACACCTTTTTTGTGACACTATTTGTATACTTTTAACTCTAATTTTTCTATTATTCTTACACATGCATTATTACTACTATTGTTGTTGTCTCTAATGTTTATATTTATTGTTATTATTTCTCTTGTTCTATAACATGGTTGCCACCATGTGAAAAACCTCATTTTATAGGTATAGTTTCTTCAAAGTGGCCACCTCTTCAACATCGTAGACTATTCTACAACTTTTCAGACATCTAGTGTATGGGCACACATATATTCTTTTTGACCACTTTATCAACCTAAATTTTTGCACAAGCATCAAAAGATAATCATCCAGATATATTCTACATTTAAAATATACAAGCATAATTATGGGATACTATACATGTGCAAATAAGGTACATGTACTTAGAAACAATGTCAAACACATAAATTAAGAAAACCATGCACAGGTCCAAAAACATACAACTTGGTTAAGAATGTATGGAAGATTGTGACATATTCATATGGTTCTACCTAAGGGTAGCTACATCAAATTTCTTAGCAATTTCATATTTCCAATTACATGTAAAAGTATTTGACATAGTTTCAAATCCACAACACTTAATTTCTACTACAATTTCAGGAAATTTAGGGGCATGGGTTTCCTTTCTTCATCTACATTTCAGCTTATTATAATTTTTATTCATTTTATACTTAGTCGTGAATTACATGGAAAGGTAATGGGGGCATTCATTAGCTTTTCTACTATATGCCCTTATTTATAGAATTAGGCCTAGATCCATATGCAAAAGTGTGTTTGGGGGGTTGTGGAAGGTATCAAATTTGCTAAGTTCTTCGGAGGCATTCCTTACTTTCCTATTACACTCAAAGGGGAAGATATCGTAATTATTGAATGACTATGATACACGGTCTTGTTACTTCATGAGGTTCTTCAGTACTTCACTCTTCTTCTCTCTCCTCCATTTCTATGTTGTATTGCATGCATGTAACACTCCAATTCTCCTAGGAAAATTTGGGTATTGATCACCCCCAATCCTTCAACAAGCTTAACAATGGAAAATTGTAAGTGCAAGTAAAGAACGAGAACTTATCCCTCCATAAAATAAATAGGTGTATTCCATCTATGCTTTACATCTCTTTATTTCATTTTTTACAAATGAAAAATTTTCATGTCACATTTTACATTTGAATTAAAGTTCAATTCTTTACTGTGGACATTGACTGCACTCTGTTTTACATATTTCATCATGGAGCATGCCGACAAAAAAAACAAAGACTCTAAAAAATAAGCTCCAAAGAGAAGAAAAAGTGTTTCTACACACTCATGCATCTTTTCCTTTAAGCATGTAACTTTCATTTCATACTTTAAGGGGGGAAAATATAGACACTTATATGTGGCAATTTACTCTCTGAAACTATTGGTTTTAAAAATCCACTCTTTCTAAGATAGACACAACTTTTATATTACCACTTATTACATTTTGAGATCTTTTTTCTAGCTTGTTTATCCCTACACTCTGATATGTCGTCAACTTATGAGAATTAAATGTAAAAATACATATATAAAGTCAAATTAACAAGATACAACTGCAGTTCTCACATTCCTCGTCCATGTTCAAAACCATATGGTTTTATTAGTTTGTAACATCCTCTCTTGGTTGACCTATACGGTTTCAAATTGACATATCCTCCATGTTTTCTTTTAATTTCATATTATATGTTTGGTCTTTTACTCTCTTTGGATTGGCCCATCCATAACATTTTATCTTCAAATTCCCATATAAATAAGTTAACACTATATCAATTGCTAACCTGGAAATCCTATGGAAATACTTTGATACACTCACTTCTAACACATGAAAAGGTGCCACAAACTCCCTAAATCTTGTAAAATCTCATACACATTCATTTAGGTAGAAATCAATGCAAATATGAATTATCATACCAAGTCAACAAGTCAAACTATCTCATTTGTAAGAAATCAAACACCCCTTCTCCAACTATTTTAGTAAGATCCAAAAACAACTCAAGTATTGTCAAAGAATTTTCCAAATCATAGGTACATTCATTCATATATCACTTGCTAGGTGGATAACAATGTATAGTTTGAGGCCTCTTTAGAGTAGTGCCAACGTCAGTGGTGCACAAGGGTACCCACAACCATACTAAAATGTATTTTGTGGGGTATCCCACCCATGGATATGATTTGATATTTTATTCATAATGTTCATTGGGATTCACAACATGAATGAAAATCAGGGTTTGATAGTGACAAAATTTTTCAAGTAGGTGATACTCCCTAAAAATTGTAGATCCAAAAACCAAGTAGGTCCAAGACTGTACACTATGGTCAAGACTCTATGGATGGTCTCGGCGGAGTTGTATGGTCCTGGACTAGGTTAGTTTCCAATCACAATTCAATGAACAAACAATTATTAGGATAATATCTCCTAGTCCTAGTAATCTACACACACAAAACTTCCCAAAATCGTGTCTAATCAACTAAGTGCACTCATCGTCTTATGTTTTCAAGTTCATATCTTCTTGCTTGCATTAGTTGTAAGTATTAATGATTTTTTATGATATTGGATAATTAATTTTGGAATTTAATTAAATAAAATAACCTCTTGTAGCTTCCCTTACATCCTTTAGTTTACTTAATTCACTAATCTAGATTTCATAAAATCTAATAATTATAAGGGTGTAAACATTTGGGTTCCCATGTTATCATTTAAGCTAACAAAACTAACACATGTGTCTTGTGTAATGTTTACACATCTTGTTTCACACGTATCTTTTTATACCAATTATTGTATCATTTCATCATGTTGTGATACTTTTTGTTTTCATATATGCTTGCTAGTTTTGTGTGTTACTACTTGCTTGTTTCATTTATTGTAGTTTGCGTTCCTTATTTTTCTTGTGACATTGTGGGCATCCCATATTTTTGGCTCTAATCCTATTTTGTGTGCTATTTTTTGTATGTATATGGGCCTTGATTGTTTTGTGACATTGTGGGCATCTTATGTTTTTGGATCTACAACTTTTGTGTACCACTATTTGCATACTTTTGACTTTGAATTTACTATTGATACATGTGTTTTCTTACACATGAATTATTACTATTATTTATATTACATATATTGTTTTTATTTATTGCTATTATTGTGCTTGTTCCGCACCATGGTTACCACCATGTGTAAAACCTCCTTTTGCAAGTACAATTTATTTAAGGTGGCCGCCTCTTCAACATCCTACACTCTTCTATAACTTCTTAAACATCTAGTACATGGGAAAAAATGTATTCTTTTGAGCCACTTGCTCAACGTATTTTTTTGTATGCACCTCAAATGAGGGGGCATTCATTTGAGCATACTCTACATCTACAAAAAACATGGGAATAATTCTTGGATAATATACATTCAAACAACATCAAACACATAAATTCAGAAAACCAGGAACATATGGATGATTTTGACCTATTCATATGATCTATCCTAGGGATAGTTATATCAAATTTCTTAATGGTTTCATATTTTTAACTATAGGTACATGTTTTTGACACAGATTCTAATCCACTTTAATTGGTCCATATCAATTACATGGCACATGAACTACTTCACTCCCTCACCAAGACACTCAATTTCTAATACATTTTGGGAATATTGGGGGCATGTGTCTTCTTTATTCATCTATATTTCAATATATTATATATTATATTTAGTTTCCACTCAATTGTGTGGCACATGGGAAGGAAATGGGAGAAATCATTTTCTTTTCGCTTACGTGTCCTTATTTACAAAATTGAGCTTAGATCCATCTATAACAGTGTGGTATCTAGGGTTAGGAAAGGTATCGAAGAAACTACTTGTTAAAAAAATAATTTGCAACCTTTCCAAATTAGGGATTCAACATTTCAGTGAAATATGGGATGGTTTGTCAATGTAGGACTTGACTATTGAGTCCATCCTCTGGAGAGGGCCAACTCCTCTACCTATTTCTAATGTTAAGACAAAACCTACCTCTAAGATAAGCCTATTCTAACACATCTACGTCACTAGGGGGGGGGAGAGAGAGAGAGAGAGAGAGAGAGAGAGAGAGAGAGAGAGAGAGAGAGAGCGAGAGAGAGAGAGGAGAGAGAGAGAGAGAGAGAGAGAGAGAGAGAGAGAGAGAGAGAGAGAGAGAGAGAGCATAAACAAACTAAGATAAAACAGAGGTGATAACACCAAAAAAGGGTTTATCACTTTCCACAAGGGGAATAAAGGGAATAAAATTATAGGATGAAAGGGAGAAAAAGGTGCCACAAACCCAAAACCATACAATACGAACACCTCCCACACACTTAGAACACAAAAAAATAAAAAACCTTCAAGTAGAAAATACACACAACATACTAGATAAATAATGAAGAGGAAAGAATGCAATGAAACATGAGTATGGGGAAGAAGAGAGCCACCAACACAAGATTTTATTGCTGAAATAATGCACATATAATTAAAATTCATGGAAGAAGGTGAAAATACATTACAGAGACCAAATTTGAGTTCTAGAACTCATGGGAAGTTGGCCACAATTTTGGCATGGTGTCATTATAAAAAATCGGGATCCTTAATATAATGCATGACCTCTATATTTATATAAAATGGGAAGGAGGAAGAAGAGGGAAAAGAGAGGGAGATGTGCCAAGTTTTCACACCAACCACCCACCAAACACCATGAATCCTTGTAAACACATATGGATCACCAAAAAATACATTTTTCTACACCACTTAATATGTAGGATAGAGTATGGGCACCACGAAGTAATAAATTTGGTTGGTTGAAGTGGTTCTATGCATATGAATGTAAAAAAATGTGATTTTAACCTCCAAACACATGTTTTCATTTTTATCCCTAAAAATCCATTAAACTATAATTTTATTGATTTTAAAATGAAGCACATGGAGATACCATTCCAAAGCCACCGATTTTGTGTAATTTGGAGCTTCGCAACAAAATTTATGTTCAAAAAACCATTTCTGCCTTGTATTGTAGGTTTCCCTTGTGTTCTGCTTTGTTATGCGTAATTTCTCTTATTATGCAACTTTGAAATACTCCCACGGATTTACCATTTGTTCGAAGGAATTTTTTTTTTTTTTATACTTAATGTTTTGCGGCCTCATTTATTTTTTTGCAGATATGGGGAGTCCTTGAAAGACTATGGTCATGTTGCATGACATTACTGTCTACGACCATGTTTCTTTATTTCATGTACTTGGGGAGTTTGCAAAACAATAACCTTTGAGAAGCCCACAAAACAATGAGTTAATGTTCCGCGGCTTTAAACTTTGGCCATGTTTAAACTTGTCTCCCATTGTCATGCAACACTTCAAACTTCTTCCCCATGCATTGTGACCTCTCTATGTTTTCCAAACACCTTGAGTGAAATTCTTTGTTCTGCGGACTCTCCAAGTCTGTGAAACACTACAACTTCCTCCTTCGTTAATATATCCTCGTAGAATTTTCTCCATGCATTATGGTATCTATAAAATTTAACCCATATTTTATTTTATTTTGCGAAGAACTATCCAATTTTACCCTTGTTTTGGAAGACCAAGACTTCACCAAATTTTTTCCTAAGTATCAGTGTAATCCCTTTATTTGGAAAGTTAGGAGAACCCAAGGAAAACTAAGTTCCTTTAATCCATGAAACACCAACTTCCAATGTTCCGCGGAATTTCAAACCAAAAAAATGTCTAAGTTTAAAAATGATTTTTTTAGTTATCAAAATAGCCTAGGGGTTATTTTGGATAACAATTTGGTGACTCATGGGGATATATACCTACTAGATAAAATATTAGTGGCCTTTTGAGAATCCATTGAGCATGGAGTCAAGCCCGAAAAACTTGAAAACTGATCAACACTTTTAAAATATTACCCCTAGATATGCATGGGATTAGAACTGATTTAGAACTACTTGGTCTTGCTATTAAAAGCTTATTTCTTGGGAATTTTGATAAAAACTTGGAAATTGTCCCAAAAACAATTATTTTTACCAATGAAGAAGCATAAAGAACTATGATTTGAATGTGATCTTGGGGGTTGAATGAATGTACTTTGGAAAATCCCCACATATATGATTTTCACCATGGAACCTGCTCTAAGTTGGACTTACAACAATAATAAAGGCCCTTAAAAACTATGTACAAACATGAAAATCATATATGTTCCAAATAGAAACATGTAGAGTATTAATAAGAACTTGTTTTGTAATAACCAAACCTAATCTACTCCTACTTAAACTAAATTAAAGGGAGCTAAGAAAAATCTGATACAGGCTAGGAGAAATAGCTTCTCTTTCTTGCAAAATTAGGCCATGTGATCATTTTTACAACTAAATCACATGGTGGGAATGTAATCATAACCCACAATTCATTATTATTAAAAGTATCAACTTATTTAATAGAAAGAACACCTCCTATAGCTGCTTAGAATTTTTTTGGAGGTTTTAAATATGACCTTTGGTTCTTTGATGATCCTCCTCATGTTCCGAAGTGAGCATGACTGGTGGTAACATTTAGATCCAAACCAACCAAATATATGATTGGCCATGCAACCTTGGGAGCAAATAGATTGATCCTTGTGATTTTACCAAATACTTCAAGCTCATCCCAACAAATGGGGTCATCATACATAATTTCCTCATGGTGGAGATTGTTTGCAAGGTCATCTGAAATGTGTTATGCTTCTTCTGTAAGCAACTCTAACTTAACACATGTATCCATGTCCTTATAGTCTAACTGATATCTATTTGAAATATATTACATCCTTTATAAATTTTACACAATATCCCCCTCCCATTTAGAATCATATCAATCTTCAATTGGTCTATAATTTTCATCCTTGGAAACTAGTTGGGGATGAGACATAAGCAAGGGATTGTTGATTGATTACATTATTAGACAGATATGATTTGGAAGGTGAGGGAAGAATTGGGAAAATGGGTATGGGTTTCCTTTTTTCATCATGAATGAGACTCTTCTCATCTTGTATGACAATGTCAAAATCCTAAGGAAGAGTGTTACCTCATAGAACTTTGATCAATACAACTAAATCAACATCCAAAGACCTCAAATAATACAAGAATGCCATACCTTGTGAGGTTCTTAATTCTTAAGGAATTCTAAGCCATGTCCTTGAGAATATGATTTTGAAGTCTGAGATATACTACATCGAATTTTATTGTATTTTGTTGAGGCGTTATATGAGATAAATGGAATTTACATTCTCCTTGAACTGATTGTGTAGTTGCTCTCCCAGCTGATCCCATGTGGAATTGGATTAAGGACCCAAAATACCATACCAATCTCTTGCTTTACCTTTGAATGATGAAATAAGAAGTATGAGGATTTTTTTTCCTCTTTGATGTTGTGAATGGAACAATGGTTGGTTTATGTTTTGAATGTGATCAATAGGATATTGATCGACATTTGCATGGAAAAGAGAGAATTTTAGTAGGAGTATTTTGGGGATATCATGCCACTGCTGAAAATGGATAGGGGATGAACTAAAATGGGAGAATGGAGGATCTCTTTGGAGATCCATGAATGAAATGGAAACATAAAAATGAGTGGAAAGGTGGATGTGAGAATGGAAGAAAAGAAAAGGGTATGCACATGCGATAAATGGGTTTTTTGGATCAGTGGAGTCACCAGATGTGTTGAGAAATGTCTCCAAAGAGTGGATATCACCAAGAAAACATAAAATTGGTAATATGAAGTTGTAAAGTGATTCAATCATGGTCACACTAGGCATGTTAGAACTATTAACACCAAAATTTAGACCCTTGTTGAATTAGGGATTCAACATTTTAGTGAAACATAGGATGATCTCTCAATGTAGGACTTGATTGTTGAGACCATCCTCTAGAGAAGGAAAAATCCTCTACCTATTTCTAATTATAACACTAAAAATACCTCTAAACTAAGCATATTCTAACACATCCAAGTCACCAGGGAGAGAGAAAGGGAGAAAGGAAAGCATAAACAAAATAAACTAAAATAGAGGTGATAACACCAAAAAAGGGGTTGATCACTCTTTAGAAAGGAAAGAAAGGGAAGAAAATGTATGAGGGAAGGCAAGACAAAGGTTCCAAAGATGCAAAACCACAAAATATGAACTCGTACCACACATTTACAATACACAAAAATGGAATCCTACAAGTAGAAAACACACACAACATACTAGAGAAATAATGAAGAGGCAAGAATGAAATGAAACATGAGTATGCGGTAGAAGAGAGTCACGAACACAAGATGTTAAAATTTAAAGGATGCATAGACAATTACATTCATGGAATAAGGTGATAATACATTATAGAGACCAAGTTAGAGGTCTGGAACTCATGGGAATTTGGCCACCATTCTGACATGGTGTTGTTATAACAAAGAGGGGTCCCTATTATAAAGCATGAGCTCCATAT
The DNA here is from genome assembly GCA_019776745.2 of Taxus chinensis. Classification (NCBI taxonomy): domain Eukaryota; kingdom Viridiplantae; phylum Streptophyta; class Pinopsida; order Cupressales; family Taxaceae; genus Taxus; species Taxus chinensis. The sequence continues at coordinate 249,729,129 of CM034152.1, read as the reverse complement.
TTATAGAAAATGGGAAGGAGGAAGAAGAAGGAAAATAAAGGGAGATACACAAAATTTTCATGCCAACCACCCACCAAAAACCATGAATGCATATAAATGCACATGGGCCACTAACAAAGCCATTCCTTTACGCCACTTGATCCACAAGACAAAGTATGGGCACATTGAAAGAATCAATTCCAAAACTTGTAAAAGGCACCACAAGGTCCTTAAATCTTGTAAAATATCACACACATTCATTAGGGTAGTAGTCACTATAGATTCGAAGCCTCGTACTAGGTCAAGAATTCCATCTGTATCATTTTCAAGAACTCAAACATACCATCTCCGTGTATTTTAGCAAGAGCCAAACTCAACTAAAAAATTATATAATAAGTTTCCAAATCATAGTTGCATTCATTCATATATTACATACTAGGTGGAGAATGATGTACGGTTTGTGGTCTCTTTAAAGTAGTGCCAACATCAGTAATGCGTAGGGGTTCCCACAACCACACTAATATTTTTTTTTAATGGTATTTCAACTATGTATAGGGTTTTAAAATTTATTTATAATGTTCACAGGGATTTACAACTTAAACAACAATCAGGGTTTGAAAGTGACAAACATTTCTAGGAAGGTAGCACTCCCAGAAAGATACAAAACTAGATAAAAGCAAGGCCAAGACCATATCATAGGGTAAATACCATATGGATGGTCCTCGTAGAGTTGTATAGTCTTGCCCCAGGTCCATTTTGAGTCACAGTTCTAGGAATGAAGCATTTTTTGGTTCAAATCTCCCAGTTCTAGTAGTCTGCACACCCATAACTTCATATAACCATATTTAATTAGATAATTTCACTCATCCTATTGTGTTTTCAATTTGACATATTGTTTCATAAATTAGTTTTGATTATTAAGTGTCATTATGATATTGGATAATTAATGTTGGAAGTTAATTAATCAAAATAACCTCCCGCAGCTTCCCTTACATCCTTTAGTGTACTCAATTCATTAATCTAGAATTCATATAATCTAATAAGGGTGTAAACACCCACCCCACCTCATGCCTTATTTATGAGTAACTAGTAATTGGTTGTACCCTTACATCTAAATGTCTCAAAGTACTTTAATTCTAATCGATGAAACATGGGACAACTTTTGAACTTGCTACTAATTTAACAAATATAGAAATATATAAATGCTAAAATCCTTATTATGTAAAAACACAGATATAGACAATTAAAGTGCAGATTCGACCCAAGCAAGTAAGCTAGAAAATATGAAATCCTAGTTACAAATGAAGGGATATAATACTTAGATGATTCACAAATAAATCCTAGACTATGCCGAGATGAAGAAATGATGAAACAAGAGGGAAGAATTTCACAACTAAGCCCAAAAAACTGTATGAATGTTGGAAATTCTAGGACTAGGGCACCTAGAAAGGGTCAAGGGCTCCTGGGGCGCTTCATACCTCCTCTCAGAGCCGATGACTACTTAGAACCTCAGAAAATAATCTTTGCAAGGTCATAAGATGTTCACTGGATGTATCCTTTAATCACATATGTGTCGTTGCAATTGATCATCAGATTCACCTAAAACATGAAAAGAGAAATATCACCTGTAAAACCCCCAAAAAACATAAAATCCTTAAAAAGAAAAAGATGCAAAAATGGGGAGTTGGACTAACCCCGATGATCACTTGAATGAGTGAACTTACAATTTTTGTGGTGCAATACATTTTAGATTCAATGTAGCTCTCTGTGTGTGCGTGCATGTGTAGAATCATTCCATATGTGGCTCTTGTGTAAGTTTATTTGATAGCAAAAAAATAGATAGATTTAGAAAATTTAGATAGATGTGTGCATGGAAAAATGAACTTCCCCTTATATGAATGTATGCAGAAAGAATGTCAGTCCCTTGTCCCTTGTGGATGCTATATGGATGCTTTTGATTGCTCTTGAATTCTCTTGGATGCAACCTTAGGTGATGATAAATAGATGCTTAGTGTTTGGTCCTTTATTATGGTCACATAGCTTTTGTATTTATATGATTCCCTTGTTTGAATTTTGTAATTAATACCACTAAAAGGATGAATACCGACTAAGAAAATAAAGATGTCCAAACAGCTAGAAAGGACCCAAAAAATGTGAGCAAGATACAAAGGGGTCAAGGGGCACCCAGAGGGATAGAGGGTGCCTGACGCGTGCTGGCGTCCTGGCTAAGAACTAGTGTCTAGACTCAGAAAAAACTGAAGTATTCCAAAAGTTCATACTGGGAAAGAAGGTGTGTAAGACCAAGAAGGAAACTAGAAATAAAGAAAAGATGCCAAAGAAAAGGGCCAATTAGTACTTTTCTCGCTTAGGAATCATATGAATAGTGGTATGTGATCAGGACCTAGAAATATACCCAAAGTACGTGATTTAGTGTCTACATTTTCCCCCACTTTATGTTGTTGAACAAATTATTGATAACATAAAGTAGATATGAGATGCGTTCATGATAACCATGTAGATCGATGGTGAAAAGCATGTCGAGAGAGACAAGAAAAAGTGTGGAGTGATAAAAAAGTGAAGCGTGAAAGCTAGATAAGAGGAAGTGAAAATGATGATGACCCTATGGGTGAAATCATATGTGTAGATGTCACATTGTACCTTTTGTTGATGTCGCTTTATGTGTGATGTTGTGACTACTGCATCCTATAAGGACCAACCTACAAAAGAGAAGAGTAAACGATTAGTCAAATATGTGTATATGAAAAAATTTTATCAAAATGTGTAAAAAGTGTGTAAAAGGTGTGTGAAAATTATGTAAAAATGTGAAAAAGGAACATATGCACTTGATCTATGATGAGTGAATGAGATAGAAAGGAATCCTGAAGATGTATGTAGAAGAACATGAATTTTTTGGGGCGATCTCATGCCAAGACCTGAAGTTTTTTGGGATGATCTCACACCAGCTACACCAAGTATGAGTTTCTAGGGCGATCTCATGCCAAGTGCAGAAGAAATGTCTAGTGTTATTCTCCAACCTTTGACTACTTTCCAAATTATAAACACCACTATAGATGGTGTGTGCAAATCCAATCCAGTTCGATCCAACGTGAAAGTAGAAAAGAAGGTGTAATGCATGCATGTCGAGTGTTGAAGGACTGTGTATGTCCTGTAAAAGCCATTGTGTAAAACTTTTCTGTGAACTTGAGAAAAAAAAAACTATGTAATTGTGCCCTGGTCATAGGCGCCCAGGAAGGGTCAGGGGAACATAGGCACTATTATCTAGTTATGGGCACTAGTGTTTGTGTTGTGCTGAAGAACCCAAGTCATATTTTGGGCAGTTACTGTGACTGAATGATTGTGTTATACCGGTATTGAATTGTGACTATGAATAAACTGTTGTGTGGGGTGACTGATTCACCCAATTATGCCCCCTCATTTGGGGTGCATGCGATATCACTGAGGAGAATGTGGTCCAAAAGAGGACCTACCACTAAACTGAAATTGATGCCTTATAGGGGGAGGGAATGTGTTTGGTAGAAACCAATGCATGCACATAATCAAAGTGGCTAGGAAAAAAGTGTCAATGCTAACAAGAAAAATAAACATGTAGAAGACAATATGTAAGCTAACAAACAATAGCGTAATGAAGGTAATTCACAAGAAGACAATTTAGACCCCGAAAAGTGGGTTTCAAATATGGGACATCAGTCACGATGTTGCAAAACAAATGAAGGCTGAAGTGGCCACAATCAAAAAAGTAGTGAACAAGCAAGACATAGGGTAAAAGCCCAAAATAATATCATATAAGGCCAAATAATGGAAATCGGTGACAAGCAAAGCATCAGACAAACATGGTAGAAAAGAGACCTACAAATCAAATGTTGCACATGAAGCACCCGTTAGCATGTTAGAAATATAGAAAGTATGTCAAAACGTGTATAATATGATATAGTAGTGTTCTATGAAAAGAATGAAACAATAATAGCAATATGTAGTGTATATGAAAAGTGGATGCCCTTAGGAGCTTGCTGCAGGAATGGTAAGAGGTATAATGCACTAAACATCCATGTTACATGTAATGATTGGTGTAAAATCTATCATTCACAACTAGAAGGAAAGTGAGTGTGCATGTGTATATAGAAAGATAATGACATACAATATATCTATCCAACATGTGTAAAAAGTACATACATGTAAGAATAAGAAAGCAAGAGTAAATGTGACCAATACATGTAGTATGCTATGAGTGAGATGGAATAGAATGTAATATGAGTATGATGGGAACAAGGTGCCCCCGGAGTGGATGTGTGAGTATGCATGATATGAGGTTCATTGTTAAAATACCCCTCACCAGTCAAGAATGAACTATCGAATAGAGTACATCATCGAGAAATAATTTGATTTGTGCGCTAGAAATATGTGATTGAGAAAGCATACAACGTGGAGTGTGAGTGAGTATGGTGCGGTTCATTTTAGATTGAGACCCTTAGTAGTCGAGTATGAACCGTGGAACTAGATTACGTCATAGGGTAGTGAGTGCAATGCGTAGAAATAGATGCAAGAAATATGTATTGTGAATGCATAGAGTGTAGATTGTATATGATGCGCAATAGGAGTTGTGTAGAAAGAGATGTTATGAACGCATGATGTGTGAAGTGTGCAGTGTGTGAGGTTCATGTATGTAGTATGACCCTCAACAGTCAAGTGCTGAACCATAGGACATGAGAGTGTGTCATAGGGTAATGACGATACACATATATCAAGATGTGCAAAATGCATGTGAGAAACTAGATCTGACGTATGAAGTGAAATAGTAGAATCGCACGAGACACATCTGATGATGCTAGAAGGGGCGGAAGAATAAGTGTGATTTCCCCCAACTGTGCAGAGGTGAGTATGTTATCCGATAAAAGTGAAAGATGAGGGTCCTCCACATGATGTTTACAGAGATAAAGGCATGTGATCATGTTCTACGACTATCCATGAATGAGACCGATGATGTATCAGTGAATGAGACCTGTGTGATTAAAACCTAGACACTAATGGAGACTTACAGGAAGGATAACATGGAGGTGATGGACACCTACGTGAAGGAGAGTGTAAAGGTGATGAAAACCTATATGAAGCAGAGCACATAGGTGATGAATACCTATATGAAGCAGAGCATGAAGGTGATGAGTACCTATGATGAAGCAGAGTACAGGAGATGATGAACAACTATGTGAAGTAAAATGAGGTGATGTATACCGGTGTGAAGTGAGTGGTTTGAGTGATGAACCTATATTGGTGAGATGAACTAGTAAACGTGTGAGACCGAGTTAGGCTGTGCGTGAACAAGTGAGCCAGGAGAAGTTTGTGCTTTAGATTCGAGAAGTTGCAAGGGTACCTAGATGCTCTAGCGAAGTGCAATGAAAACCTCAACAGGAAGTTCCGACCATAGTGTAGATGGCGGAACACCATTGATAGTAATGACCTGTCAGTTTTGAATGAAATTTATAGACACAAGTGATTCATGAAGATAATAACCTGAGTTACATGGAGCTAGGGAGGAGCTAATAGCATGTCACACCCTTTTACTGTATGTTCCATAAGAAAAGGAATAAAAATAGTAAGAGGACCAATGGTAACTGGAAAACTTGAACATAACCATATGAATTTAGGAACTGGATATGAAATTTGTGAGAGTGGATAACCAATAACAACAAGAATTTCAATAAAACATGCACTTACGCAAAATGATAGATTAGCCATAGTGTTATTAATCGTAATAAATCCAATATCAATACTGATGTGCAAGTGATCAGAAGAGAATGTAGCATGATAGTCATGATTGGAGAAAACAATGATCGAGGGAGATGCATGAGAAACTAGAAAATAAAGAGCCTCTGAAGCAAGAGGAGGCACTGCGTGATATGTATGATTGGCTGAAGAGTTAGCCGGTTCTTGTCATGCTTTGGAAGAGGATTGTTAAATATTTTGAGCTTGTAATTTTCATTTATCAGTGTAGATTCTGTAGGCTCAATAAGCTCAATTGAATTATTATCGATAATATCTTGAATGAGATTGCGAAGTTTAAAATAACGATTTTTAGAATTCCCAATGCATTTATGATAGTCACACTTGAAATTTTCATTGTAATTATGACCTTTAAGACGAGATGGTTCCAAATTGAGCGGAGGAGGAAGCATAATAATACTGCTCTCAACTAGTTACAGAAATAGAAGATGTGGAACAATAGTAATTTATTAAATGTACGCTTAGGCAGTTGTCATTAAAGCTTTTTGGTATTAGATACAACATTTACAGTAACTTTAGCTTCAATAGGCTTTGTAGATGTCTTGAAAGTTGTTTTGCTTTGAAAATGCACCCAAGATGAAGCTTGTTCATAATAATTAAGATTGCCTATAGATAGGAGTTTAGTTTCACGTAGCTTAAGAGTATGACACAAATGATCGAAGGATGTAGATGTTTTGAAGATAACACTCTCCTGGAGAAGTGGTAATAGAATTTGGACAAATAGATCTTGAAGTTCAGAATCTGCAAGCACATTAGAAATCTTAGCTAAGTTATTTTTATATTGCAAGACATAATCCTCTAGATTTTCGTTAGATCCTTGTTTAAGTTATGCAAGTTGAGAAAAGGAGATCTTAGAGATAATATTAATAGATAAATAAGAGAGAAAAATGTTGGATAAATGTGTGAAAGATGTTACCGATTCAACATGTAGATCATAAAACCAACACATTGCATAATTGTGAAGAATTTTAGGAAAGAGCTTAGCTAACAGAATATGATCATCCACAAAGTCTAGACATGCTACATGAAATTCTTGGAGATGCTCTTGGGGGTCACCATGGCCATTGAAAATGGGAAACTTGGGAGTGACAAAACTAAGTGGAAGTGCATAAGCGTAAATGGCAGGTGCAAAAGGAGTATGATGTAGTAATGTGGAGTCCAGAGATGGAGACGCATGAGAAGTAGCCTGCTATAATTGACAAATTTGAACTTGAAGATCCTGATAGAGAGAAGCTAAGTCTTTGAGTGCCAATGAAAGAGACTTGTCACGTATGAGAAATAAGAGGTGGAGGGAAGTGACTGGTGGGAGTAGGAACAAAAACAAGAACAATAGAAGTAGGTAAAAGAGTGGAAGCAGGAGGTTGAGTAATAATAGGCATGGAAGTAAGGATGAAGGCATGAACATTGAGCTCCGCAAGATTAGTGGCCTCCTTAAGAGCAGTGAATAAAAGCAAGTCTAGATCCTGAGGATACTCATCGAGATTATCATTAAGCTCTTAGAGATGGGCTTCAGTAAATTCTCCATAAGATTGAGCAATAATGAAAAGATGATAAAAGCCCTAAAAGTATAGTGGGTTCGAGCGACAGGTTCACCAAATGATTAAGTAAATATTGAAATAAAATAGATGTAAAATCTTAATTATGTAACAACATAGATATAACAATGAAATCCAGATTTTTGACATAAGAAAGTAAGCTATAAAATATGAGACCCTAGTTACAAATTAAGGGATAAAACACCTAGCCAATTCATAATAAATATGAATTTGTGTCGAGCTGGAAAACTGATGAAATGGGAGGGCAGATTGTCACAACTAAACCCAAAAAATTGTGTGAATTTTGGAAATGTTGGGACCAAGGTCCCTAGACTAGGTCAAGGGCGCCTGGGGCGCTATAGACCTCCTCTACGCATCGGTGACTGCTCAAAACCTCAGAAAATGATCTTCGCAAGGTCACAAGATGTTCGCTAATGTTTGCCTTTGGTCACTTGTATGTCATTATACTTTGTTGTCAATTTCCTGAAACATGCAAGAAGAAATAACACCTACAAAACCCCAAAACACATCAAATCCTAAAAAATTAAAAAGATGTAAATAGGGAGTCAGACTGACCCCTGCGGTCACGCGACTTAGTGAACTTATGATCTAGGTGTTGCACTACATTTTAGAATCTATGTAGTTTTGCATGTGTGTGTGTAGAATTATGCCCCAAGTGGCTCTTATGCAGGAAGCACTTGAATAGAAAGCAAGAACTAGATGTAGAAGATGTAAATAGATGTATGGATGAAAAAATGAACTTCCCCTCCTATGTGTGTATGCAGAAGTGTTAGTCCCTTTTCCCTTGTGTTAAGTTAGATGTATTATTGAACACTCTTATATTTCTCTTGGATGCAACCTTAGGTGGTGATAGATAATGTTTAGTGCTTGGTCCTTTATTATGGTCACATAGCTTTGTATTTATGTGGTTCCCTTACTTGAATTTTGTAATTAACCACTAAAGATACTGGCCCATAAGAAATAAAGTTGCCCAACAACTAGAAAGGACACAAAAGATGTGATAAAGATGAAAAAGGGGTAAGGGGCACCCAGGACGAACAAGGGCGCATGACGCCGACGTCCTAGATGGGAGCTTATGTCCAAACTCACAAAAATGAAAGTCAGATTGGGCAAGAAGCTGTGTAAGACAAAAAAGGATAACAAAAAGAAAGCAAAGTGGCCAAGGACAATTGTCAATTAGTACTTTTATTGCTTAGGAATCATATGAATAGTGGTATGTGATCAGGACTTAGAAATCTACCCAAAGTGCATGATTTAGTGTCTACAGGTACTAATTTGAGGAAGGGTAAGGCCCCTATCTCTATATGATGAAGCATAGCAAACCATTGGATGAAGCATCCCCACTCATCCATTCTGTCTCCTCATATAACACCAAAAACTTGATATGATTCCAAACAACTCCATTGATAAGAACTCTTGGGAGTCATCAACTTGTTATCCCAAGTATACCTTTAATCGGCTAAAATAATTGGGGGAGGGTGGTTATGGATTGTATATAGTCAGTTGGAACTCTCTCACTCTTCTCTCTACCTAGTGTTAATCCTAGATGTGTGTACCCCTATATCTAATCTCTCCCCCAGCCCTATCCTCTTTACAGATATGGGGTAAGCACTGCTATATATAGATCTTATGTGATGTCCCTGTACTCTATCTATTGGAGATATCTATCAAGAAATATTTTTATTTTTTGGGTTTGAGAATGTATATTCATTATCAATAAATCATCTCATATGGGAAAGATCTATGATTCCCTCCCAAGATGAATGCATTGATTGGTGTGGTGAGATAGATAGGTAAGATATACTTCATCTGTTGGCCTTATCTATATAACTTATTAGATATTTTTAGGCTTATAAAGTATTCACTCATCCATAATACGATGTTACCCTAATTACAAGATGAAATTAAGGATTGAATTCCATGCCCACATGGAAAATCATGAGTCCAAATATTCAAGCAAGTGTCATTATCTTTGGGAGTTGTGAGGTTTGTAAAATCTAATTTTGACAAATCTAAACCTCCTACAAATGTCATCAACCATATGGAAGGCCAAAAAACCTAAAATATGAATATATATGTTTCCAAAATAGACATTGATTGCAAAATTTACACCCTAAAATATTTCGGTTCAATGCTAAAACCCTAAAAAATAAGTAAGTACCAGATTGGATTTCGAAAAACTATCTTCTAGGCTGTAACTCTTGGAGTTATGAGACCAATTCTATCATGTACAGAGTGACCCTAATTTCTTATATCCACTACAATAAATTATAAAAATAATAAAATAAATCTTAATAAAATATAATAAATAATAAAAGTATAAATAATAATAAAAGAAATATTATACTTAACAATTATTTTAGTAAATATGTTCCTTGTGTCCTGACATCCCACATCAAGACCATATAAAAAAACCTATAATAAAGCATGTGTACGTGTTAGAGTGTGTACGCATTATTTCATGTACACAGTTTGCGCGTACATGTTACTTTATATTTTCACATAAACCAACAACCTCTAGCCATGAAAGTGGTTTGGTTTCTTGAGGCTAAGGCCTATAACAATTAAAACACAACCACCTACATGTTTTGGACTAAAAATGCATAAGTTCATCTTCCGTCATGATAAATCATACAAAAATGGTCGAGGCCTTTCTTAAAATATGCATACAATGTCAAGCAAACTCTCATCTTTCTAAATATATCAAATTTCATTTTTTTTACTATTCTAAGGTTTCCATCTATATTTATTTCAAAGTATGTCTTTTTTATACCTCTATTTTTAGTGATGATATACGTCTATCTTTCATCATGCATTTTTATTTCATCCGAATTGAATAAAAAATATATAGTCCCAAACTAGGACTAATTCTATACATATTAAAAAATAAAAAATCTAAATTTTGATATTTTTTGAGGTAGTTGGGGGGACACGATCAATTATCCATTATTTTTCAAATTTCAAATTCTTTTTACTTGGAAACTCATTAAAGAAGTCACTAAATGTTTTTTTTTCTAAATTGTTTCCCAAAATAGATGATCCTATCTTTCTACCAAACTGTTTTTAAAAATACTAAATAGTGCTAAAAAATGAGGAGGGGCATGACCGATTCTCTACTATGTTTTTTGAAAAAATAGGAGCCCCTTGTAGAATTTTAGATCTTTGTACCACTTATACTCGACTGTTTAAAAAAAAATAGTAGTTTATAAACTAGACTCAAAATTCTACAATTCATGTTCTTATTAAATCTTCAAATTTTAAGTTTAGCTATCTCAAATGACTCACACAAATTAAGGTTGATTATTTTTCATAAAACAAACATCCACTTAAGAACATGTACTTACTCATATGCATTATTATTTAGGGATGCATATATTCTGTAATTACCTCAACAATTTATCTTATGCTCCTCGAATATGGGTACACTTAGATTACCCAAAATGTTGGATTCATTTTCTCCTTACATAACGTACTAAGAAACCAATATTTATTTTTTATAGCATCATACAAATCTATACACAATGTCATATATGTATATATAGATACACATATGTATATTTGTGTATATATATACATATATACACATACACATATATACATGCACATGCATACGTATGTATGTATGTATGTATGTATACACACATGTTACTCATCATTGATTTCTCACCATAATTGACCCATGAAACATACATAGGCCAACCTAACGAAAGTGCCCACATTTGTAAAATAGTCTTCAGAAACTCTAGGACACTACCAATAGTGAAGGAAATTTTAAGTGTATTGAAATGTCTAGAGGTATATAACACTAATTTCTAAGTTGAGGAGTGTTTGTATAGGATTTATGAGGTGTTTATGTATAGAATAAGATTATTATAAGTTTGACTAGAAGATAGAGGTGGCTAAATGACATATAATAAATGTATATGAGGAAAGTGTGATAAAAATTCATATATCATTTTTCAAAATGTGCCAAAGAGTTCTAGGATCATTGTTTTATAGTGTCAAAGACTAAATCTAGGCATCCACAAATGCCCCATCTTAATCTAGTATTGAAAATGTTATAATAAAAGGATAAAAATAAATTTTGTACATGTAATAACCACTATGGGTGTAACCAAAATGTTGGATTTTTCCTATGTGAAAATTTGCAAGAAAATATGTGTAGAATAATATTTTATAATGATAATAAAACTAAAATATATGGCCCATCAAAAAATATAAGTAACAAATATGATGTTATACAAACCAATTTATCACTTTCTGAACTTGATTAGAGAACGAATTTGGGTGGATATACCCTAGAAGATGTAACTATTGCACTAAAGAGTTGAGGATTGCAAATTTATCAACTAAAATTGAAAAGGGTTGTGCTATAATTTAAGATTAGTGGAAGTTTCTATTGCAGTACCTTGGTGTCTAAAAATTCCATTTGTTATGGAGAAATGTGATCCAAAATTATTACTGTCTTAGAAATATAATCAAACGATGGTTTATAATAATAATATCCTCTTCTTGTGAGGTCCTAAACCAAACTTGTATCTAAAATGTGAATCTCCTGTTACATATGGAAATAGACCCAAATGTGTTCTTATGTCAAACCAACATTCACCATCGATCCCCAACTTAAAATAGAATGTGTGAATATGGATTACATCTATTCTCCATGTGATCAATATGTCCCTAAATATGGATGCATTATCTAAAAATGTGACTATAAAACATCAATATGGATGAAATTTATGCCTCGTGTCATCAAGTGTCCCTCGAAATCATGTAAAATATCTAAATATTTAATCAAATGATCTAAAAACCATATAAAATATCCAAATATATGATAAAATATTTCTCAAAATCATATAATATGTCCAAATATTTGATCATATGTCCAACAATATCATGTGAAATGTCTCAATAAGATCAACATAACCTATTTGAACTATATAATATGTATTTGAATGTGTAATAATTTTTATGACATATTTTTAATATTTGAAACAAGGCGATGATATGTTCCCTTTTGAATAAGGGATGAATCTTATGAAATACTCATCTCAAAATAAATATTTATACACATCATATATTATATAAAGGATTGAAAGATTCTAAACCATTTAAAGTGTGTACATAAACATGATAAGATATGTCATCATATAAATATGTGATCATCACATGCACATATGAAACATTTATTCCAAGGCATGAGAAATTACCTGTTAGTAAAAAATAGTATTTCCACATTTAAAATCAACTACAATTAGATTCCATTGTTGGTAAGATATGGAAATGAATCTCAGAGTAATGCATGTACCAATATATGCATAATTTATGTCATGGAAATGTTAAATAAATACATACCACATAATATAAATGTGTGTGATAAAGATCAAGATGCTAAAAAATGTAACAACATATAGTAACAATAAATGACAGAGGTTGTGAGAGATAAGGTTTTAGTGGAAGACGGGACTTGTATGTAAATCAAAGGGTAGAGGGAAAAGATGCAGTGAAGTGGAGTATTGGGATGCTCTAGAAGGATTAGATATTATATAACATAGGATTATTGTGAAAGGAGATGTGGTTGTGGAAGGAGGTGTTTTCGTGGAAGGAGGTCTCACTGCAAAAGATAGGGTTCTTGTGGAAGAACAAGAGGCTATGGAAAAATTGTCTAAGGTTAATAAAGGGATTTTAGTGGTTGCAGATGTGGTATTGTTGGGGTTTGTGGAAGGAATGTGTATTCTTGGCAAGGTGATTTAAGTGGAATGGGGAGTTGTGGTTATGGAAGAGTTAGCTTTATTAGGCGAGAAATGTTTGGATCAAGGGTGGGATGTGAATGGAAAGTGGGGGAATTAGGGGATTGAGGGGAGAAAGGAGTTAAGATTAGGTATAAATAAATGTGGGGTCTGTATTGGCAAAATAATGTGGTGTTTTTCACCATAGGAATGGGGGAATGGAACTAAATTAAATGGGATATGATGGAGTCATGAAGGTTAATATTTAGAAGGTAATATTTCAGGTTGTAAGGAGATCAATTGTAAGGGTGGATGAAGTCCCCATTCAGTTTTCCTATGACCCTAACTTTAAGGTTGTTAAGAATGGGAGGAAATTTAAGATGATGTAAATTGTAGGGATGATTTGTTGGTACAAAAACATAATAGCTAAAAATGAGGTGAATATGAAGAATAATAGGGAAGTGTGGGAAAAGGTTACCCAATCCATATGGAATGAAGAACTAACATGTTGGAGGAATGATGATTTATTCTTGTGATTGATGGTATAACTTCATAATAAATGATACATATGGGATGCATGAAGAGATAAATGGGACGAGACTTTGATAAAAAAAAATTTGGAGGTAGAGGATCAGATGGGGAATTATATATTTCAAATATTGAAAATTCCCCAATAGGTATGGGAGGATAACATGTATAGGCATGTGGGAGAGGACGTGGTGGGAGGATATCCAAGGATGACAAATGAGAAAGAGGCCATAAAGGATATGGCTTGTGAGCATATGGGGGAATCAAGAAAAGAGGATGTGAAGGAGGAGTATTTCCTTATAAAGCCTAAAAAAGAGGTCTCTCTTGAGGTAAGGTCTAATCTCTTCCTACATATATTTAAAAAATATTTTTCACTAGTAAAATAAGTCTTTAGGAGTGAGGTAAGGGAAGGTATCCATGGAATTATGGGAAATTCAATCCTATGGGGTTAGGATATTAGTAAAAAGGATCTCAGGTGGATTTGGAGAAAGGAAATGTGGTGGTTAATCACTTGGAGGGGTCTTTTGAGTTAACTAGTAGGAAGATGGGATGTAATGAAAAGGGGGGTGGTATGAAAACTAGTTTCAAGACCAATAAGGACAATGTGGAAATGGGATGTGTTTCTTCTTCTATATGGGAAGAGGAACTAGTATTCAAGCCATTTATTACAATAATAATGTCATGCGAGGATGATCATTGAGAGAAATGTCAACAAATAAATCGACACTAGTATGAAGCGGGTCAAAGTTACGAAATTAACAATGGTTGGGAGAAAGAATTGTTCCAATATGGGATTAGCTAACGTATCTGGGAAAATTATTTTTGGGGACAAAGTGAATTTTTTCCTTCACCAGAAGGGTGTAAGGAAAAGTTCATGGGAGTGGGTCCTATAATTTGTTTTGGAATCAAAGGATGACTTACAACATGAGTAAACTAGGTACCTTTAGGGAAAAGAAAATATTGGAGTGACCTAGACACATCCAAGCAATGGGATGGAAAATATAATGTTAGGGAGGTGGTCATTCATAAGAATAAGGTGGGGATTTTTGAAAGGAAAATAGTTTTCAGATGTATTTTTTGAAAAATGAAGGGAACATAGTATGAGAAGGCTTATCTAAAATAACTGACGAGAAAAGGATTAAAAGTTGTGGAGGTGGAATCAATAATCTTCCTTGTGATCATTTTATATTCATATTGGGGGATGGAATATATAAATGGAAGGTTCTTTGGAGGAGAATGTAGGGGTTCAATGATTATGAAAAAATAGAATTGTACCCAAACATTCAAATTTTATGTTCTAAAATCAACAATTTTTTGAAAAAACATTTTTCACTTTTTATAATAAAATGTACATAAAATAGTTGAAATCACCAAAATATACATGTATTAGTAGTAAATTGCAAGTTTTTATTTATGATTCATTTTCTATGCATATGCTTCCTATATTTTAAATTTTAGATTCATGAATTAAAAAAATTGAAAAAATAAGGGTCATTTTTCTCTTGTGAAATGTACATAAAATTGTTTAAATCGCCAAAAGATACATATATTGGTAGTAAATTACATGTTTTTATTTTTAAGTCACATACTTTACATATGATTCCTACTTTTCAATCTAAAATTATTCATCTACAATTAGATACTTCTAATGAATTCTAATCCATTTAAAACTAACTTGATTGTGGATGATTTACCTTGAATTAGAATTAAGTGGTTTTCTAATTAGGATTGGAATCTTGAATTTATAAATGTGGAATCATATTAATAAATAAATACTCCAACATTCATATATAAATGTACATTTAAAATGATGTAAAAATAATTGAATTCAACTAGGGTACTTGTTAAATACATTAAAGCACAAGAGGATGAGTTTACTTAGATTTTATGTTGATTTGCAATATGTTCTAGATCTAGAGTTAGGTAAAATAAATAATGACAGGAATAGGTTTTATTTGTCTCTAAAATGGAGACCTAGATCCTCTCTAGACATTAGTGTTGTATTTAGACACTAGTGTGTGGTGCTTCCATCATACTTGGTGTTAGTTCTTGGTGCTACTATGCCCATTTGTATCAATCTAGGTTAGTCTACCTTTATCTTTTTTACTTCCTATACTTTAACTTCTTTATGATTCTTTGTGCATGCACCTTTAATGATCAAAACCATAATTTCATGAACTAGTACTAAATTAGGCATTAGATAACAAAAAATGGCATGTGGTGGAGTTGGACTACCCTTGGTGACTAAACCCCTTTTTGATTTCAACCAAGTGCTACACTACATTGCCAAAATAAGGGAATCAAACTCCATGTAGTTCTCTCAGTTCTTATGCAAGAGTGAATACAAATCTAGAGAAATCTTCATGTATGTTTTCCCTTGTGCCTTAAAACTAATAGTGGTTATAACTAGGTATACTCCATAATATACCCTTCATCATTTTTGAATAGATTGCTAAAGTAGAGTTCTTGTAAATAGATATTCACTAGAGTGAATCCAGTTGAATTTTATTTTGATGTGTAGATGCTTGATAGTGCTTGATTTGAGTGTTTTATGCTCTTGACTTGGCATGTAATTCTCTTTACCTATTTTAGAGTGCTTCAGAATTGTATAGAAAATGATCCCATTGTCTACTCTTGATTTATGTCAGATTAGGGAAATTTTGCGAAATACTTTATAAGTATTTTTTAGATCTCTTAAGAATTCCAAGTGAGTAAATAAGTGTGTATGACTTGGTTTTATACCACTTTATGGGAAATGATTTCACATCAAGGATGAATAGGAGGGGGAGATAAGATATACATTAAAAATATGATCATTACCCCTTAAAGGATAAAATCACTAGAAAGGGACAAAACCATATGATGGTTATGTTGATATCTAGAGGGTAGTTCCTAGGGAAGTGAAATGTAACAAGTGAAGATGTGGCGAATTCTAACAACATATGTATGTTGTTTTTATGAAATGAGATTAGCCTTTTAGGTTTCTAAGTAATAGAGTGAGATAATAGGAAGTATTTAAAATCCTTAAGAGGGAATATAATAGTGATTTTAAGTTCTGTTTGTGTGCACAAGTTGTTATTAAGGGATATAAGTCAAATCAACATCCACTTCTACATTTTATGCAAAAAATGCCATTATTTTGGTCAATTTCACATCATAAAATCGACCTTTTTTGGGGGTTTGGTTGCATTTCTTTAAATAATTTTCATATCGTGACACAAACTTGACACGACTAAACATTTTTAAATGTGTCACTTTTGCTTCACCTTTCATTCCAGATTTGCACCGCTAATTTTGTTTGATAAATTAATATGAAGTGGCACAAAAGTGATGCAAAATTTGTTCAATTCAATTTTAAAAACATGTAATATAATTATTTGATATATCAAATAATTATATTACATTAATTTTGTTAAATATTAAATATAAATTAATATTACACACACACATACATGTGTGTGTGTGTGTGCGCGCGCGCACGTATTTTAAATGTAAAATGAAACATATTTTAACTTAAAAATACATATACTTACTGAAACAATATTCTATACCATTTCTACAAAAAAACAATAATAAGATTTAAATGAACAATATAAAATAATATAATTCAAATAAAAAAAAATATTAAAATAATATATCACACATAATGTGTCTATTTATTGTGCTTTATTTATGTTTTGAACTGTAGTGAGATTCATGTTTTTCTTAGAGACAAGTGTGTGTGTGTGTGTGTGTGTGTGTGTGTGTGTGTGAGAGAGAGAGAGAGAGAGAGAGAGAGAGAGAGAGAGAGAGAGAGAGAGAGAGAGAGAGAGAGAGAGAGAGAGAGAGGGAATTAAATAACATCGGCATAGGAACATGACCAAGGAAATGGAAATGAAGGAATTTTTAGTGGCCTACCACGATGGTAATCAATCCCAGAAGTAGGAGTGGTGGTAGAATGGACTGTGAGGAGTAAATATTCCTTGAGAAACCACATAAATGCGTACAAAAAATGGTTTATAAATCAAGGTGGTTTCCTCTAAAAAACCATACTATGCACTACAAAAATGATATGGGGGATTGTAATAATGGAATGTAAAAGGCCATGGATCCATTTGAATCTAAGATTAGATTTTTCCCTACCCTTGTCCCCACTTTCCTGACCCAAACTAGGGGAACAAAGAATGTGGTGGTGGATGTAGGTGCAAGTGTAGAGGTGGGTTGGAGAGACGAGGACCTTGTTTTTTAGTCTTGATGATGGTTGGTGTCAGGGTTGTAATATTATTTGGGAAATTTATTAATTATAAAATCCACCAAAGAATAAGAAATTTGCCTTATAATGTGGTAGATTCCCATATCGGGATGGCTCAAGTTTAAATTTAAAATGTAAGAGTGGATCCGGACCACCTATATTGATATAAATCAAGGTGATCTCCTTGAGATTAGACACAAACACACACACACACACACAAATATGAAGATTAACGACTAATCATCGATCGAGAAGAGTGAACAATCATGTGAGCTAGAAGTGAGTTGATGAGTGAATGTAATTGTGTGTAGTTAAGGAAATAGTGGAAGTGCTGGGTAAAATTAATATTCTCAATAAAGATAAGTGATTTTTTTAGTGGGTTTTTTTACTGAAAGGTGTTTCCACTTAAATCTTGTGTCTTGTGTTCATTTACTTTTATGTTAATGCATCAAATCTAATATCTAATTCATTATGTGATGTAATCTATCATAAATTTTTGTTCAATCATAAACTATAATCCTTGGAAATTTATTTTGGTGGATATTTAAATATGTGTTATTATCTATCCTTACATTTCCTAACATGGTATCAAATTTGGTGTTTATGTGTGTGCAAGATATATATGGTTGTTTATGATTTGTAGGCATAAAGAATCTTGTAGATCTGAAGTACTTAGAAAATTTCAAGATCTAGGACATCCTAACCATTATAGCGAAGATGATTTAGTCCTACAAGTTACAAAAACCCTAATTTAATGTGAATTAAGATAAATGTGGAATACTTGGATACTTTAAATTGATTTGGATGATCAAAACCTAGGTTTTTCTTGACTTCCTATATCTATCAAGCCTTTTGTATGATTATATCTAGTTGTTTTAATCATCTGCCATCTTCCTCTATATTTTCCAGTCTTTCATGGATTTCTACCTTGCTTCATGGGATTTTCTTTAAATTCACAGTTTATTCACATGTTGTGCAACATTAATTAATATTTTAATGTTGCAGCTAGACACACACCAATGTTGTATAGATCTATATTCAATTGAAGCATATAGACAACAAACATAAAAATTATACCAAAAGAAAAATACACAAGATATAATGTGGTTCACCCAATGTGGGCTACGTCCATCAAGAAACATCTAATCTATTATTCTTTGCTTTACATAGGAAATAAAATGAAAATTTTCAATCTTTCACACCTCTCATGGATATATAATAATTTTCCTTCACAAGCTTCTCTCCAAGAAAATTTTCTTACAATTATCTCTTATCATACCTTCTAACCCTAGATTTCTAGTTTATAAGCATATATAAACATTAGGGAAAATTAGTTATGAATTTACAACCATCCAATCACCTTTATAAGCAAGGTTCAGATTTAATCCCACGTTTAAAATATAAAACATTAACGCACAGGTAATTGATGTCAGTTACCCGATTGATACTAGTTGCTTCTAGGTGACCGATACCAGTTACCCAACCGACGTCAGTTACTGTGTAATCCTAAAAGTTTGTAAAACATGCTATTTGTGAAGCCATTTAGCTCCACAACTCAACATTTCTATTGAGTGCATGACATCTCTATGTTTTGCTTAACTTTTTCTTTTCTCTGTGGCTCTCTGCTATGTGTCGTGGCTTATTTACTTATTATGTTGTATTTTTGTGTTTTACAAACTCTTCTTTACTTCATGGAACTATTCCCTACTACGGAGATTTTTTATTTTCACCATGGAATTTTCCTTCTTTGTGCAGAACCTCTCTTGTTACGTGGTTTCCAGTCATATTGTGTGGTATTTCAGCTGTTATGCAACATTTTACTTTTCTTCACACACTTTTGCCTTAACTTTGTGTCATTATGTTTTGTTTGCATAGAATTTTGCATTACGTAACAAATTTTTAGGTGGCCTTGCCATGTTCTTGTTGTTGTGTAGCTTCTAACCTTGTTTTATGGTTGTTTGCATTTTCTTTTACTATGTAGACTTTCTTTTACATTGCAGAAGTCTGTTGTTTCACTATCTTTATTATCACTTTAAAAACTTGTTATTGTCTTGTGAAAAATATTTTTCCATGGTCCCTTGTCTCATGGTCTTATTCCTCTCTCTGTGTCTCGCGGATCTCTGTTTTCATATGTGGCATTTTGGTTATTTCATGGACTATTTATGTTTTTTAGCAAACTTCCCTTATCTCACAGATTTTTCTCTTTGTTCCATAAAATATTTCTTTGTTTCACAAAATTCCTTTATCTGGAGTAATTGTATTCTTCCACAGGAATTCCCTTGTTACAAAACTTTTACCTAATTATTCCACAAAACACTAATAGTTCAAAAATATGTAGAACACTATTTCTTTCTTTTATGGCTTTTGAACTTTGAATTTTTTATATCTTATTTGTTCTTTCCTCGCGGATCCTCGTGGCATGTTATTTTTGTTTTACAGTCTCTCTACTGAGTTTACATACCATATTTGAAGGTTTTCTTAGATTTACATATATCTTCATTTTTATAATTTAGTGGAATTCTGTTTCTTTGTTCCATGACCTTTTAAAATTTGAAAAATTTGTTGTCTTGCGACCTCTCACAAATTATTCCTTTTGTTTTTAGGCCTTCCTTCTTGGTTCTCATACCATGTTTGAGTGTGTTATTAAATTGCAAGTAGTTTTCAAATCCACAACTTTATATTTTATTGTTCTCATACCATGTCTGAGTGTGTTATTATATTGCAAGTAGTTTTCAAATCCACAACTTTATAGTTTATTCTAATCACAAATACCTGTAACTGTTAAACTGACATAACACCTAAATCTTGCTTACTCTTTTAAAAATGTGACTAGTTCTTCTATAGATAAATATTAGTTGATGAATGGAACTAACTTTAGTAGTTGGAGAGTTAGGATTAAAGCCATATTTATGGCTAGAAATCTTTGGGATCTAGTTAGTGGTTTTGAAAAGAGACCCACTAGGAGAGAAGCTAACCCTAAAAGCTTGTGTGTCTTCTCTTAAAAATCTTAGGATGCCATGTCAATCCTGTTGCAAAGTATTAATGATGAATTATTGCTGCACATAGGATGCATGGAGTCTCCATATGATGCATGCAATTAATTGAAAACTATGCACGAAGGTAGTCATCTTTCTAAGATAACAAAAATAATCATGGAATTGTTTACAACTCTAATGAAAGGAGATGAGAAGGTAGTCAATTTATTAGATAAATTGAGAAAATTAAGGCTTAGTTAGATGGTTGTAGCTATGAATTGTTTTCAGATAAGTTCTTGTATTTTATTATTCAGATTAACATTCACGATAAATTTTGAAATTATATCTCTATTTCGAATTCTCAATATCAAAATGAATCTATTTTACCTAGTTTGTATACTTTTTCTTCTCTCCTAGTTCAGGAAGAAAGAGTAATGGATAAATTTGACTCAAAAGAGAATGCCTCTCAGGCATTGTTCTCTCAAATTAATAATTTTGGTAATCCGAATATCAACAATACTAATCAAAAATCAAACTTTAAATCTAAATTCAAAACTAATTCTAAATTTTTTGTGAAGAAGAACAAGAATTTCAAGGTTAAGTTTGATGGTACTTGTACCTTTTGTGGTAAATTTGGTCATAAAGAATATGAATGTTATAAAAATTCTCAAAGTAAGAAAAATTGAAAGAATAATAAGAATAAGAACCAAATAAATATTGATGATAAACCCATTGCTTTACGAAAAAATGTTCTAGGTAATGTTATTTATACACATTTAATGTATTTATGACTGCATGTTTCATGGATGCATGTCTGAAACCTATTTTCTTATTCTTCTCATAATGTTCTAAACGTTGGCATGGGCGTTTTAGGAATGTTTATGTTATAGAGAAACCATTGTGTGTATGTTGGTGTAGAATTTTACCCACCTTGTGGTTTTACCTACACGTTCTAATTAACTTGCTTAGGTTAATCGTAGGTTATTAGGGGAATGTACTGTAATTCATTTTCTAAATGTGAGTTGTGTTAGTTACCTTTTTAGTGATCTAATTTATCACTATATAATGTAACCTCATATGTATATTTTTGGCTAATTGGTTTATGCATGAATGAATGAAGAGTTTTTTTCTTCTCTTGAGTGTTTTTTGGATCTCACTACTCCACATAGATTTTTTCTTT
The DNA here is from genome assembly GCA_019776745.2 of Taxus chinensis. Classification (NCBI taxonomy): domain Eukaryota; kingdom Viridiplantae; phylum Streptophyta; class Pinopsida; order Cupressales; family Taxaceae; genus Taxus; species Taxus chinensis. The sequence goes on along the minus strand of CM034152.1, from coordinate 249,707,155 downwards.
GTGCATTCGATCCTATCGAGTCTCAATCCTCAATTATGGCCCACTTCGACATGGTATTAGATTTGATCTAGTATCCAAATGCCATTTCCTTTGTTGGAAGATCTAGCATTCAAGCTCATTTAGTGTTAATTTTTTCATAGATTTTGGTTTTCAAGGGTTTGGAGGGATTTTAAGGAAATCTGTGAAAATATCTTCTCCAGAGTCTCCACATGAAAAACATGTAGAGTCATTGAATTTAGAAGGGGTGAAATCCTTAGGTTCATTTGTAAAATTGACCTAGTTCTATGTGACATGTATTTCTGCATTTTTTTAGGGTTTGAAGGCTTTTTCTTCAAATTTAGCAAATCCGTGCAATTTTGGGCTCAAATAAAAAAATACCTTTCGAGATTTTCAAATAAATTGGTAGGTTATTGTTATTTTATACAAAAAACTTACAGTTTTCTTATATTTGGAGGTTATTTTTTCTCATTTGTAGTGTTTCAGGTTTTTACATATGCTTGACAATCGAAAAAAACTTAGTATATTCTTGGGAATTTCAGGATTTTCTTAGTGCTTAACAAGTGAAATAATATACCCAAGTACATATCAAGTTTTCAGATGTGTTCAAAAGGTCAATAAATCTTCCCAAGTGCAAATCGGGTTTTTGAGCGTGTTTAGTAAGTCAAAAAATCTGGCCAAGTGTAAATCAGGGTTTCCAACATGTTCAACAAGTCAAAAAATCTGCCCGAGTGCAAATTATGTTTTTCAGCGTGTTAACCAAGTCAAAAAATACACCTAAGTGAAAATTGGTTTTTCATGTGTGTTTAGCAAGTCAAAATCTCCACCCTCAGTGTGTCAGGTTTATTACCCTACTTTGCACCTATCGGTTTCCAAAACCTGTTTTACACTTGTTGGGTTCTAACCCCTACTTTGCACATGCCAAGTTCTAACCCCTACTTCACACCTATCGGGTTCCAACACATTTTTTACACCTATCGGGTTCTGACACCTGATTTACACCTGTCGGGTTCTGACACGTGATTTACACCTATCAAGTTCTGACCCCTACTCTACACTTGTCAGGTTTCGACCCCTACTTTGCATCATCAAAACTCTGATTTGTCATAACTTTCAACTGGTTACTCTATTTTAGGTGCCAATTTTTTGAAAGTGCGTGTTTTTCGAGATCTACACATTGGTAATATTATCTCTTCTTATAACCTTGTCACTTATATAGTTTCTGGGGGTTTCACACTTAAAGTATTTTTATCACACTAAGTTCAATCTATAACCACTTGTTGCAATGGATCTGTCTCTTGTTCTGTTTCTTACACCGTTCAACTATCATAAGTGGAAATTCAAAATATAAATCATCTTGAGGAGTAAATGCTTAGACCAAATCACCATGGGTATATAAAAAAAATGATACCAGATGCAGATAAGGTGTAGTGGTATGAAAAAATTGATGAAGCCTATGGTTTATTATGTATGTTCATGTATTCCAACTTGCTCTTTCATATTGAATATTTATATACTCCTAATGATGTATGGAACACTTTAGAAGGGATTTTTGGGAAACATGACATAATGAGATGTCACGAGTTGGAGAAAAAGCTCATAAGTTTGAGCCCATGCGACTTTGAGACGATACATGACTTCTTCACCAAATTCAAATCACTAAGGTTTCCGTTGAAACTATGCGTTATAGACAAAATGGATGATCAATTAGTTCTTTCCATCCTTTCCAAATTGGTTTTGAATTATTATGTCTTTGTCTCTAACTTTCATGCCACGAGGAGTGCCATGGGAGCTACTTGGACCATGCCTTCTTTGGAATTTTTTTTTGTTGAATTCACTCGGGAGAAAGACAATATTATTCAAATGGGTGCATTGAAGTCCTATAAAACCATTCTCTACTTTCTAGACATGAGAAATTGAAGGCTTGAAACAAAGAAAAGAAACAAAGAAAAGAAACAAAATAGTAAGGATCATGAGAACAAAAAGGATCAAAATGATCCCACCTCTAAATAAAACTTTGGAACTTCCTCTTTCAGTGTTAATTCCAAGAAAGAGAGGATCAAATATGGGTATTACACATGCAAGCATGATTAAAGAAAATGTATGAAGAAGAAGATTGATCACCTCATAAGTCTTCTTAAAAATAACAACATAGGTGTTCCTGAGTCTTTCAAACCATCTTCATCAGCCCATGAATACTCCAAGGTAAATGACCATGGAAAAGAGAAAGAGAAAGAATCAAGAAAGGGGAAAACAAAGGGGAGAGCCTTTTGTATAGTTGTACCACCAAATCTTACATAGGTGATTGGTTCTAGTGCATCACATCATATGGCCTCTTTCTAGAATTTGATTGACAATGAAATCACAAAACAATATAATAATTATTCTTACTATGTATCATTCGAGGATAAAATACAAATATATAGGAATGTGATTCCTATTATCTATCCATCGTTTTCTCACACCCAAAATAGTATACTTCAACAAACCACTAAATACGATATATTGTTACAATGATAAACAATATATCTTAACACTATAAATTCTAACCTAATATTTAATATTGTATATAACAATATTAAATATTAACTAATAAACTACTTATTTAGCTTTCGGTAAATATCCCATTATAATGCAAACATTATATTTCCTAACATTCCCCCCTTAATGTTTACATGGTAGCAAACAACTTTCACACTTCCTCTGTTTCCTACCACCCATGCTTGCTCATGATCTTGGTACACACTTGAACTGAAGGTAGAAGAAGGAACACATCACCTTCTTATCGACCATGCGCTTTTGAGAACACATCTGATTGATGAGGATGGGAACACTCTTAGGAATCATCTACTTATCAACCAGTCACTCTAGGGAATACATCTGACCTAGCAGTGTGGGAACTCAAGCAGGAACACATCTGAACAACCTTCAATGGTTTTCCAGAGGCTAACCACAAACCTAGATATGAACAAGATCAAATCTAACTTTTCAACCTCTTCAAGACTCATGATGCTACATTTCATTGTGTTATCTGTTCTTCATTATGTTATTGCATCGAAGAATTTATGTAGGAATAATCACATACTAGTGAACAGGAACATACCACATTTGTTATTATTTTTCACACCACACTGAAATGTTGAAATCCACACTATACTGCAAAACAGTTTCTATGAAACTGAAGCATACAACTGAAAGCAAACTCACACCACAAAATTCCACCAAAACTCTGTGTTGCCCCGTCATTGGTGACTGACAAGAGGTCGATGTCTGACCTCCAATCCTCCATTGCCTCCATCCTCCAATAACATGCTGCTAACTCAACCAGATTTGAATATGAAGCTCAACTGTTTCCACATTGTTTATTATATCTTCCCTCCCGTAATGTGAAACACTTAATTTTTCCAGATGTCGGGTAACACCGAAAATTCATCCGTGAGGAAATTTTTTATTTTTTATTTTCAATATTTTTTCGTTAACTCTTGACACCACCTAAAATCATCTATTTGACATGAATTTTAAAAAACAAGGACTACATAACACATGGTGACTTTATGACACTTTGACATTATAGACTATTACCACCAATTTGATGACAAAAATTATAATTTTTTTTGACATTAATGTACTCCATAACCTATTGTTCACGTAGACACATTTTGACAATACTTTGACGACTTGATAAACATAAAAATTAATAGTAAGACAATGACCTAACTCACAAAATAGACTTAACAACGATAAAACTTAACATGAAGATATGACATCATTAAAAAATTAATAATGAAACTAAACTAAATCCAATTAAATATTGAATTAGTCCATCTACAAACACTTTTGACAATAATCCTAATAATTTTAATTAACTACAATGAAAATAAGAAATATCTCTTTATAACCAACTATATTGAAACATGCCTCAATTTTTACCTAAGACCAAATTAAACTTAGAATAACAACACACTATAATCAATAACTAATTAATTAAAAAACTATGACATAGATAATACTCTGATAATTTTCAGCAATTTGATCTTTGTTGATTGAAACGACACTAAAATTCGAAACTTCAGCCATAATTTTTCTCTTGTCGAACTTGCAAGTGTCTCCTCTTCCCATATACAGATAGTATTTCTCACTTTCTAATCCACGAAATTTTATTGCATATTCATATTCACTTGTCATAAGCCCGCCATTGTAGCCAGAGTCACAATATCTTAGCTTTGAAGGATCACACTCGTGGTCACGGTCAACCAATTTTTTCTCGCTCAAGCTCAACAATTTCCCCGTTATTAAGAAATTCACTCCCTCTAAATCTCCAGTCGTGTTGAACGCCCAGTAGGCTTCAGTTGTGCTATATTTTAGAAATGATGCCACCCTGAGGCCAAGATATTGACTGTGAAACTCCTCCTCCATAAATCAGAGAACTTTCTGACACCATGGACGACAGAGGGGTCCAACTTCTTGTGCTCCAAAAATCTCATAAGATTCACCTTAAAGACGAAAAATCAATGGGCGTGCTCCTCTGAATTCTTCTACGCCACTCTTTTAAGATTAGATATATTAAAAAAGATCTAAACTTAATCTGATTTACTAGGATTAATTGATATAAATACCACTAGCACCTTGTTTAAATCACGTACATGTTCAAACTGGGTGATCAGATGACAAATTATTCCTTGGCTATCCCTGCGCAGGTTCGCATCTATTTAGATTGCAATTTTGATCAACACGATGGAAATGACCACAAGTAGATATGCTAACAAAAAGAGATGTGGGCGGTGTCGACTTTATAAACTGAATGGATTCAATGCATGGACGAAATCAACATTCTCTCTGCGATATGAATTATTTTATATCCGTGGCCAATAAAATATAGTGAAGATGTTGATGCTAACAATGGCGTTTCTATTTAGAAAAAGAATTAAATATATTCCTATTCAAATATATTCTAAACTGCCTAGCTAATAGCTCAGAAAAAGTATAGTAACATTACTTCAGGGAAATGAAGAACATAAAAAACTTCCCATCATATATGTATTAGCTTTCCATGAAAAGCTCAACGGAATAGGATGGTTTCTCTGATACCAAATCTAGAATTTGGTTCAAAATGAACTCACAATATAATATAATAATTATTCTTACTATGTATCATTCAAGGATACAATACAAATATATATGAATGTGATTCCTATTATCTCTCCATTGTTTTCTCACAGCTAAAATCCTATACTTAAAAAAACCACTAAATACGATATATTGTTACAACAATAAACAATATATCTTAACAATATAAATTCTAACCTAATATTTAATATTGTATATAACAATATTAAATATTAACTAATAAACTACTTATTTGAATTTCGGTAAATATCCCATTATAATGTAAACATTATATTTCCTAACACTCTTCACACGTGGATTTCACTTCTTGATCCATGTGACATGTCCTCTATACGATTGGGTTACAACTCCTTTGCATAGGTTTTTGGGAGAGGGTCTGTTGAAGTGAGCGGAGGAACATTCAATAATGATCTCAATATTCCCTCATGTCAACTAATATCCTTTTATTCTACCAGATTATTTACCTTAGTCAAGGATTGTGTGTTGAGTTCACTCCAGATTCATTGTATGTCATAGAGTTTCACAATGATGCTATCATTGTAGTGGGTACAGTTGTTCATTAGACTTGGTTGAATTCATTCTCAAATTTTCCCTCTAGATTTTTCTTCAGATTAAGTTGCACTTAATGTCATTTATAATCTTGAGCACATTTATAATGATGAGGACTTCTCTTATAACATAGATGAGTATAATAGTGATGGGGACTCACTTTCACCATCTCTTTGTCACCTTCCAAATCTCGATGATTTATTTCTTGATCCACCTACTATCGGCCCTCCGCTGACTTTCATGGAGCATACACCTTGATTGAAGAATCATCAAACATTAGGTAGTCTAGTACACAGTTGCGGGGCCTTCTACATTCCTTCTTTACTGCTGATTTAGATACAAAATCCCTTCATGGAGCAGTTGGATCTTCTACTTTGCATGAGGAGAATAATACCTTTTTTAGGAACCACATATTGGATAGAGGTCTATTTTCCACTTGGTGGACTCATTCACTTGTCCATGGTGATCCACTCTTCACTGCATCTAGTTCTTATCCTCGTACCTCTCAACAAATATATCAAAGTTGTCATGAAAGGTCTCGTGATCTAGAAAACAATGTTGTTATTTCTTGGAACATATTTCTAGGATTTGGAAAATATGACTTAGTTTTTCAGTGCTCCTCCTTTTGATCCACAGTCACTTTGAGAGGCTCATTTTCCAGATACAAGATGGCTATAGTTTGTTGTAGGTTCAAGTGGGGATTTCTAGTCTTACCTTGTTTTCCTTTCTCTCTTTTGAGGAGGATATTTTTCCCACTGGGTTTTCTCCTTTTCTCTGCTTTATGAGAGATTTTCATTGTACATGGGTACCTGTACGTCAGAAAAGCGACAGGCGAGCGTGAGAATCAACAAGTAACTCTTCCGCGTACCCAAACTCCCGAGGTCGTGCCGAGACATCCGGTGGGGATGGAATATGCAGACAAACTAGTTAGGTAGTCTAATGTCTTCGACACACACTAGTGGAATTTGTGAATCTAAGGAAAAGAAGGCCCTTCTAACTTGGACTGGTGTGATAGATCGATAAGCAAGGATGACTACTCGAAGGCTCCAATCAATATCGAGCTCTGGCGTGATTTGATCGTGGGAATGGGTTGCGGAATACATGGGAAATGACCTGGGATAGTTTCATGTATTTCTCTGGACAGGGTCATATGTATTCCCTGGGCTCTTGAGGTCCCGTGATTGTCATACAAAACAAAATGCAATCTAACTGTGATGAAACAAATTCTAACTAAGTGAAATAAATCTAACTACATATAACTTTTATTTTTCTATGAAATATTCTAACAATTTTAAGGAAAGCAAACTATTTTAAGCGTATCTAGAAATAATAGCTAAGCAATAATTTAAAATAGACAAGATAACCGAGTGTGGTTATTTACCTGTGCAATTTATAGAATTATTCTAAATAAAACACTTTGTCTAATCTACCCGTAAGATTCTCGATCCTACCTCAGAAGTGAGGAGTGAATCATAGTTTCTCAGAAACTATTAATCCCCACAGCTTCCCTGGCAATGTCGAGAATAGAATGAAATGAAATAAAGCGGTTAACTACTCTATTTGATATGAATCTGACTAGAAATTTGAAATGTAAAACCTGGATTCCGCAGAACAGTGGCGAATCCGATGGTGTGTGTATGATCTCGTCCCCTCAGTATGATCTTCTCGTTCTTTCGTGTTCACTTGGATCCAGAAAAGAGTGTAATGCTAGCACCGATAGGAGTAGATTTTGGGACAAGGACAGCTTAGAATGCAGACCGAGAATGCGAGTAGGAGAGGGATAGCGCAAGAGTACAGAGCTTGGCTTATGCGATTCCTAGCGGGATTTTACTACGAGTCATACAACATGGAGTGACCAGAACCTGTAACTATCCTATATGAAGAGAAAAACCTGCAACTTTAATGGCTTCCCAAGCTATTCTATTCAAAAATAAAGACATCGCTTGCACAAGTTGGATATGTGGCTTACCAACAGCTGAATAAAGCTAACCAGGTATATAATGAATTGAACTAAGAAATCCAAGACACAGTAAAAATAAATCTACAGCAAAGAGGGAATTCAGGGGCAAGCTTCTAACTGGACTGGATGAAACAACAGCACTGCCTACACAAGATGGGTCTGTGGCTTACCAACACCTGAGCAATTTAACAAAAGATGCAAGTGAGTTCAAGCTATGGCTTCTAAACAAGCTAACTAACTAACGCACCAAAATGAGGGAATGAGAGCAAAGATCAAACTTCAAAATCTAGCCAAGCTTCAGACCAAAAACTCCAGACCAAATTCTTCACCAAATTCTTCACCAAATTCTTCACCAAAATCAGTCCAAAAACTCCCCCAAAATCTGACCATTTGCATGTACACCAACCATGCATTTATAGGAATTGCAACTCTCAAAAACCAAAACCAAATTGAACTCCTAAACAATAAACAAAGAAAAAACACTGTTCCAGGGGACCAAAAACATTAATGCATGCTCAATTCGGAAAAGAAAAGCTGCTGAAACATGATATTTCACGCGAGTCATGTCAAAAGAGTGTTCTAGAAAATGTGCACAGGACCGCCGCCCTGTTCAGGGCGGCGGGTCACGAGACGGCTGCCCTGCAGGGCGGTGGTTTCGTCACTGAAGGTCAAGAGGCCAAGGAAAGAGGGATAAAGGGAAAAACAAAGGGCACGAGGGCTAAGCGGGGCATGCGGGATGTTAACGCATACTCCGAGGGCTTTTCCGGATCCCGAACACCTTGCGAGGAGACCTGTATCATTGTTGGGGCATTTATTACACCGTTCCACAGTACAGTACCTTACAATTTTGGGTACGTACATATTGCCCCCTCGGAGAAGCGTTTTAGCCATGAAGAGGCATAAAACGGTGGGTCCGAGTATGGCCGTCCTGAAATGGGGAGTTAGAAGTTATACCTTACACGTCCGTGTGTTGAAATGACGCCATTCCAAAACTCCCGCTACCTGCAAAATGAAAAGAGAACTCAAGTGCAGATAGATACAATAATTTGGAAAACAAACACTAAAATAATAGGGAAAGAGAACGTACCATTTGTGCAGGGATAGAAACTTACCTCCAACAGCACTCTGAACCTGCGAAAAAGCTATTTTAAAACGAAACAGAACAATACATATATGAAAGTGGGCCCATTTTCCTATTCATTTGTGCGAGTCGATTCGATTGATTTTGAGCTCTGGGACCCACGGTGACAGTTTCTTTCGTGAATAGAGTCAAAACGTCCAGAGCGAGATAGCGACCATGCCCCCATGTGCGGAGCACCACCCCGCGAGATCACAGGTCGGTTTTCTTTAATTTTGCATTTCTCCCCCTTCAAATTTGAAATGGCAAATTCTTTGTAATGGGGGGGTTATTTTTGAAAATGTTAGGTTCAAAAGGTCCACCTAGGGGGGGGCGCCTACTGGGTAGGCTTTGTTTTTAGTTTAAATGGTCTATTTTTGCTCATTTTGGGCTTTTTAGGTTTAAAAACCTGCGCGGGTTTTGGACCACGACCGCCGCCCTGGCCAGGGCGGCGGTTACATGACCGCCGCCCTTACCAAGGCAGCAGTTATGTGACCACCACCTTAAAGGCGGCGGTTACAGAACCGCCTCCCTGCTCAGGGCGGCGGTTTTGCACAGAAAGCAAAAGGAACTTGCTTTAGACATTGCACTTGTATTTTTATCATTTCTATATGTTTTTACGACTCTCTCGGGATTGATTAGATACTAACTTGCTCTGTTTTGTGTGTTTTTGGGTGTATGTAGGCGAGAGAGGAGTACATCAGATGGAGTCAAGAGAGGGAGTGTGATTGGTTTCCCGGGGTATTGGATGCCCTCTCACCAGATGAGGAGGACACATTGCAGAGGGCCTGCATACTGCGTATATCGCGCGTGCCTCATGTCGCACCATCTAGTCACATCCTTTGTGACTTTTTTTCTTATTGGGATGCAGATCAGAACACTTTCCGACTGCCAGGGGTCCGTGGTGAGTGGACAATTATTTTGGAGGATGTTTACCGTATCCTGGGGGTCCCGATCATCGGGAGGAGACTCACACTGGAGACAACAGGGTCCCGAGCACAGATTGTACAGTGGGCAGGTTACATGGGGGATGCAGCTATCTCCACGGGACCGAAGAAGGGAGTGAGAGTTAGATCCATTCCTTCTTTTCCCATCCCCGTATTTCGATAGGCTATCATGGGGATCCTTGCCTCGAGGCTGATCGGGGATAAGGGAGGGGATACTTTACTATACTGCTGGGCCCCCATCATTACACAGATAGAGGGGCATGGCCGGATATATGCCTGGGGCGCATATATTCTGGGGACCACCTACCATGACTTATACAGGGTGGTCCGTCTACAGGGACAGTCTTTGAGTCACCCTACTCTAGTTATGAGTTGGGTGTATGAGCGCTTCATTCCCTATGGCAGAGGCGTGGAGGTGGCAGATCCTGGGGGTGTGAGGGCAGCCAGATGGTTAGATATGTCGGTGCTTAGAGCACCTCACCAGCCAGTTTCCTTGCTTACTACAGCAGACATGCATGCCACACCGTACCAGCTTATGGCTGGTATATGCGGAGAGGAGACTCTTACAATGATCTCTTGCTCCACCACAGGGTAGCTTATTGACTGTGTGGGATGAGTAGAGGTACATCCTATTGGTAGGGTTCCTCAGCAGTTCGGCCTCCCATATGTGGGCATGCTTCCTCCAGTGGCACCGGTTTATAGATCAGTCCGCGAGGCTAGAGGGGGGCCTAGAGGCCGTGGTTGGACAGTGGTCACTCCTGGTATTCCTATTGTAGCCAGGGGGATTGTTCGGGCCAGAGGGAGAGCTGGTGCGCCTTGGGCACCTTTACTTCGGATTACTGTAGGTCCTGCTCATAGTAGCGATGACCCTATAGATATTGACTCTGATTCTGAAGAGACCACAGAGGGAGGGTCAGAGGAGCAGACGGATGACAGCGATCCTGAGTGGCATGACACTAAGGATATTATGCAGGCAGAGAGGGAGGAGCAGAGTGCAGAGAGAGAGACTCTAGTTTCAGAGGAGCCACTCTCTCAGGGCCGTAGTGGAGAGGACGAGTCCATTGCGGGACGTCATGTTGCCCCTACTACAGGAGCAGCCCCTCAGTCGGTAGCGGCATCTGCAGCGGGCGCTGGCCCTAGTGACCCGTCTTGGAGGCCCGGTGACCCGAGTAAGTCATCCTCTCTCCCTTTCAGTGTTAGTTTGATTTAGGACTTGTTTTAACTGCTATCTCTTCTTATATTTGTATCTTGTATATTTTAGCCTCTTGCCTAGTTTCTAATTCGTCTTTCTTCTTTGATTTGCAGAGACTGTCGACGAGTAGCGGGATCTAATCCATAGGGTATGCACTGATTCTCTGATGATCCCGATGGATAGGACCCGTGCGGAGCTATCCGTAGATGCCGGGGAGCCCTTGGCAGTGGGCAGGCATATCGACATCTTCGCTCCCGTTTGGCACGTGGCCAAGATGGTGTCGACTCTACGTACAGAGTTGGCAGGCTATAGGACAGCCGAGCGCCTTATGAGAAGCCATTCTCATGGCGAGACCGCGGCTTCCCCTTGAGACCCCGAGCCTTCCGTTCATTCAGAGCGCCGGCATAGCCAGAGTCCTAGGCGAGGGTGCGCACCTTCGGCGGGATCGTGTAGGGGTTGAGAGGCCACTTGGCTCCTATGTATTTTGTATTATAGATTCTTTTGTATATCACGGGCTCTTTGAGCGTTTTGACCATGCCTAGTGCATGATGGCATTGTATATAAACATTGACTATTTATATATATGCATTCATTTTTGGATCAAAAATTTGTCACTCGTGTTTTCCCTGTCTGTTTCCAGCTTCCTCGTGTATACTACGATGTATGTTTTATATGCTTTCTAGAATGTATGCAATGGAAAACAGATGATGTAAATGTTTTCTTTCTTTTGTGTTTCATGATGCTGATGTATGATATTGTAGATATACTGTGATCTTAAATCTTAGTTTCTGTGAGCAATTTGGATACCTCATGACTGTTTTGGCAAAGTGATGAAAATAACCAGTATGATGAACAGATTAACTTGCCCCACTCCTAACTCCACGCAACTAGTAAGATGCGAGGGCTCATCACCAAGAGCCAAGAAGGGCGCAAGTTATGAAAAATGGTGAAATGATAGTGATGAAAGACAGATGAAGCTTTGGTGGAACCAAATTGAAAACTACAAGCTTACTCCACCCGAATGACTTCATAGTTTTGGGTGCAACTTGCTTTGCGGTTTATCCAGACTTAGACCCGTAGATGGCCACATAGTAGAAAAAATCTGGTTTTTAGGATTTTTAACTCTCTCTTGGAATTTTGAGCATCTGATTCATTCGTTTTTGATTCAAAGTTTGAATAGTTTGTTTATGACCTTTTAATGTTTGCATTGTCTAGAGGACCCCCTACACTTTGCCCCATGCTACTAGTAAGAAGCGTGGGTTTATCACCGTGGGCAAGGCATAGGCGAGTAAGGGCATTTCCATCCTTTCCCAACCCTACGTCACTAGTAAGAGACACAAGCTCATCACCGAAGTTTGGTAGGGCAAGGAAATGTGTAAAAATAAAATTTTCTGTTTAATCACTTTTTGACTTGTCTTTTTGAGTAAAATGTCAGTATATGCTTGTTTCCAAAGAGATGTATATATGGGATAGATGTGACACCATGAAGCTTCTAGAACAGACCATAGGCAAGACACCAATCCTAAGAAGAAATCAAAGCAAGAACAAACTTGCAGATCTTGGTATGGTTACTGTTAAGACTTCGTCATGTTCGATTTTATTTGATAAAAGATTCTGAAGTGATTGATGATATCGCGAAAATGGAGAGATATGATTAGAAAGTTTTGTGCCAACAACATCATGAGTTTGTAATGAATTACTTTGAGAATAGATTCCTTGATCACAATTTGTGTAAGAACAAGTGGAAAAAATGATCTAAATCTATATGAAGATGCAATGTAGATAGTTATATAGGTAGTGCTAGCTGCTTATGCATAGAAACACTTGAGGTGCAGGGAATTGACTGTTTCGCCAAATTCCTCACCTTCTAGCGTGCATAAGAGGTATGCACCATTTCCATAGTCCTTCGCGACTCGGTATGGGCCCAACCATTTGGGCCAGAATTTCCTTCCTTCACCGGTCTTCTTGTCGATCCGACTGTCTAGTCTTAGAACTAGATCACCTTCGTATATATCGCGTTCATAAACCTTCTTGTTATATTGCCGGCACATTCGGTCAGCATAAGCTCTATGCCGTTGTTCAGCATCTAACCTAGTTTCATCTAGGCTTTCTAATTGGGAAATACATGCTTCTTTGTAAGCGTCTTCATCCAGAATCCCTTGTAGTGAAATGCGGAGGCTGGGTATTTCAACCTCAAGTGGGAGAACTGCTTCTGCCCCAAATACTAGCGAGAAAGGAGTTGCTCCCGTTGGTGTTCTTATTGAGGTTCGGTGGGCCCACAAGGCCGGGTATAACTTTAAGTGCCAATCCCGTTTGTTTTCTTTTACCGTTTTAAGGAGAATGGCTTTCAATGTTTTGTTTGTTGCTTCAGCCTGCCGATTGGCTTGGGGATAATATAAGGAAGCCGTATGATGGCTTATTTTAAATTTGTTGCATAGTTCACGAACTTCTTCATTCTTGAAAGAAGTTCCATTATCTGAGATAATGATTTGCGGGATACCGTATCTACAAATGATTTGATGCAGAATGAACTTAGCGATCACCGAACCAGGTACGGTAGTAAGAGGCATGGCCTCCACCCATTTGGTAAAATATTCAGTGGCCGTAATTATAAAATTGTGGTCGTATGTGGATGAGGGAGAGAATTTCCCTATTAAGTCTAGGCCCCATGTAGAAAAGGGCCATGGAGTAGCGATTGGTTACAGAGCTTGTGCTGGCATGTGGATCTCGTGGGAGAATTCTTGGCACTTATGACACCTGCGTGCAAACTCTATCACGTCATGTTCTAGAGTGGGCCAGAAATAGCCCATTCGATGTATTTTTCGAGCAGTGGCATGGCCATCGAAGTGGCCTCCACATATACCGCTGTGAGATTCATAGAGAATCCTCTTGGATTCCTCTGTGTCGACACACCTTAGGAGAATTCCATCGAACGCCTTTCGATAGAGAATTTTCTCTATAATGACGTACTTAGCTACGATAATGCGTAACCGCCTTTTTTGTTGCAGTGTCACTGCATCCGGGTACGTATGGTCCATGATATAATTAATGATATCAGTGTACCAAGGGCACTCAGAAATATCAGGTCGAGTTTCGATGTAGTATACGCATTCATCTGGAAAATCCAAATCTACTAGATCGCCTCTGTCTAATGGGTTGTCAGCTAACCAATCCGCAATGATTTGTCCTTTAACTGACTTTTGATTTACAAATGTTAATTCGAACTCTCCCATTAAGGTTATAAAACGTCCAGCCTTTTTGGATAAGGAACCTTGTGTGAGAAAATTCCGTAAATGGTCCGTCTTTACCATGACCTTTGTTTCTTGACTCAGCATGTAATGTCTTAGACGTTTAGTAGCAAAGACTATGGCAAGACATTCTCGCTCTGCTTGTGTATAGCGTGTTTCATAGTCGAGCAGTGTTCGGCTAATGAAATAAATCACACGTTCTCTCTTGTCATCGTCTTCTTGGGCCAACATACAGGCCAGCGAGACATTGGTAGCTCGCGAATATAGGATTAACGGGTGATCCAGCTTAGGTGGCATTAGCGTAGGTGGTGACAGCAAGAAACATTTAACTGCGTTGAAAGCTTCGTTGCAGTCTTCAGTCCAATCAATGCTATAGTCTTTCTTGAGTAAATTGTTGATTGGATGAATAGCGAAGCTTAAGTCCGGGATGAATCTCCGGATTGCACCCAGCTTCCTGAGAAATGATCTGATTCCAGATTCACTCGAAGGTGGGACCATTTCGAGGACAGCCCAAATTTTGGTTGGATCAATGTCGATCCCTCGTGACGATATGATGTAACCTAGGAGCTTTCCTCCTGTTACACCAAAGACGCATTTCTCTGGGTTTAGCGTGACTCCGTATTCTATTAGGCATGAAAGAATGATGCGGAGTACTTCGGGATGGTCACAACGCTTTTTGGCCTTAGCCAATAAGTCGTCTACGTAAGATTCCACGATTTTATGAATTAGATCGTGAAATATGTATGCCATGGCCCGCTGGTACGTAGCACCGGCGTTCTTAAGACCGAATGGCATAACAACGTAGCAATAGGTTCCCTAAGGAGTTATAAACGTGGTTTTAGCTTGATCTTGCTCGGATATTCTGATTTGATTGTATCCCGAGAATCCATCCATGAGAGATAGAAGTTCAAAACCAGCTGTTGCATCAACAATAACGTCTATGGATGGTAATGGGAAATCGTCTTTAGGACACGCTTTGTTGATGTCTCGGAAATCTATGCAAATGCGTATCTTTCCGTTCTTCTTGAGAATGGGAACGATATTAGATACCCATTGGGAGTAGTCAACTGGCTTGACAAATCCTACCTGAAGGAGTTTTATTACTTCCTCTTTTACCATGAGAGCTACTTTGGGTTTCATGGGCCTTGATTTTTGTTTAATTGGCTTTGCATTCGAACTAGTGATGAGGTTGTGTACCGCAATGTGGGGTGCGACTCCCGTCATCTCCTTGTAATTAAATGCAAACGCCTTCTGATGTTCTTTGAGAACCTGAGTATGTATTTCCACTTCTTCTGGTGTCAACGAAGAACCTAGTTTCAATATTCTTGGTTCATCTTCTGTCCCAATGTTGACATCGATTGTTTCTTCGATTAAAGAGGCGTTACCCTCTTCGAACTCAGGTGGTGCTGGAGGTAAATCTAAATCATCCCCATTTTCTATTGCGTATATGTTAGGTTCCCTTTGTGACGGAAGATCCATTACGGGATTTCCAAAGTAGGAGGACGAATGTGGGATCAGGGATAAATCTAGCATGTGATAGGAGAGATGTAATGCTGCATAGGCATTTAAATAATCCAAAGTAGCCGCATCATTTCCAACATGGTCTAGGACGATAGATTCACTTCTGCTTAAAAGAGGATTTGTCATTGTTTTTATTAATGGCTCGTCACGAATGGATACTGTGAAGTGAGTATCTTCTAGCTCATTGCTTGGAGTAAAACGTGATGCTGAGGTTGCTATTGAATCAGCGAGAAGATTTTTCTCTCACGGGATCGCTTCAATGGATATGAAGTTAAACGCCTTGCTTAAATCTAATACAGCGTTTTTGTAGAGTTGTAAATGTTCAGCTTTAGTTTCATATACTTCAGAAACTTGGTTTGTTACTAATTGCGAGTCTCCCAAGACTTTGATGTTATTAATACCAATTCTTCTGGCTAAGGTGAGGCCAAGAAGGAGGGCTTCGTACTCAGCGCCGTTGTTTGTGCATTCAAAGTGTAACTTAAATGAGAATGGGAGGACCTTCTCCTCGGGTGAAGTAAGAATTATACCTGCCCCCGCTCCATAATGACATTTAGCTCCATCGAAATGGAGAGTCCAATACTTAGCCGGGATTGTAGATGTTGGGGCATCTGCCGCGTTTGCACACTCTACTTCTATCATATAGAGATCCTCTGCCAGTAAGGAACCAACACCTAGGGAAAATCCTATGCCTACTGAATCGAATGGTAAGAACATTGGTGAATCTTGTTCTATCAATTCAACGATTTTCGCAGTAGTCCCTAATGATACTGTTTCTTTAGTTTTACCTTTAGGGGTTGGAGTTGTTTTGGCTATGCTGGTAGTTTCAAGATCCGTTGTAGGTATCAACTTTTCCTCTGGCTTTGGGTCAGAGGGTTTATTAAGTTGGTTTGTTGGCAGCTCAAATTCTGAGTGCACCCCTGGTCTTTTCTTTAAATCAGCTAGGTGCAAATCGAAAGGTTTTGGATCGCCTTTGGCTACAAATACCTTTCCCAGATGCAAGAATCTTACTTCTTGAAATAGCGTGGAAGGGATTGCCTTCATTCGATGTATCCAAGGTCGGCCGAGGATCATATTATAGTTAGTTTCCCGATCTATAATATAAAACTCAGTCAAGATGGTTTTGGGCCCTAAGGTGACTGGTAGTATTATAGTTCCTATCGAAGTGGCTTTAAGGCTATCATAGCCTCTCAAGGTATTTCGTGTAGTGGAACAGTTTGTTTCTCCATATCCAAGTTTTTGGAGGAAAGAGAAAGGGACTATGTTAACTGCAGCCCCATCATCAACCATTGCCCGTTTTACATAGTTATTATAAACCCACACTTGCAAGTGTAAGGCTGGGTCACCTCGGCGTGCGATCTCAGCATCTATGGGGCATTTTTATACTTATTTCAAAGATGAATTCGACATCCTTGTCCGGCTGCCCCGGAGGGTGGATATCAAAATCTACGTGATTTACTTGTGTTTCAGGAGGTGGAGTGATGTTAATTAGATGGCCTAGACCTAATGCTTCTAAAAGAGCAGCTCTGTGAGGGGGAGAGTTCTTTAGTAAGTCCAAAAATGAAATGTGTGAAAAGGTCTTTGTTAGGTCACTAATTAAATCATAGGCACCGATGGGTTTTTCAACTATTTGCTGACTCTTATCTGTCTCTGGCAGATGACTTGGGCTTGGTTGAGATAAATACTCTCGTGTTCTTGTTATAGCTTCGATAGGTAGTTCAGCGTCTAATTCTACCAAACTAACTATCTTAGGTCTTGGTTGAGCTCCCAACTGTGGTGCAACTGATGGATTTAATGAAGTCGAAGCTTCATGATCATTGTTTCCCGTTATTGCACCTTTGTTTGTTCCAGTTGGATTTAGCCTATTGCTGTCATGATTTGGGAGTGGATCATTAAAGATCTTAAGGGGAGCATTCTGGGGGGAAACTGCCCCTGCGAGAGTATTTGGTGATGATGAGACGGGATCTGCCAAGAACAGGTATATGAAGAACTATCTTTGTTCTTCTGGCAAACGTTGCATAAATTTATTGTAGTCACAACATGTTCTAGTGTCGTGACCATGAATTTTATGGAAACCACAATAAGAATTGGGATTATAGTTCCCGTTTTGTTGGTTTGGTGTGTATTGTGGCCTAAAATTCCGATCAAATTGTTGCCTATTAGGACCAAAGTTTTGGAATTGTTGTTTCTGGTTTTGACTTTGGTTTTGGTAACCAAATGAGTTTTGGCTTGGCCCTTGTATGGGATTTCACCATTGTTGTTGTTGTTGTTGTTGTGGATGGTTAAAATCCACTGTATTGACGGTCGGGGTAAAATTTTTGTTTCGCTGGTTGTTTGTTTTTGACGGAGTATTAACAACATTTACCCTCTTGGGCTTTTCGGTTACCCAATCCGTTGTTACCCCACGATTTTTGTTAAGGATTTTGGGTCCTTGATTGACATTTGTGGTAGTTGTAGTATTTTGAGTGGAGGTGATTAACCTCCCGTTTGCTCCGTATGTCTTACGACCACTATCTATCGCTGTTTGATCAATTCGAAGAGTGCTCTCGAGTACTTCATCATAAGTCCTTAGTGGGAACTTCTAGACTTCTTCCTTCACTTCTCTACTGAGAGAATGAAGGAATAAATCACATAGTTCCATCTGATCCATATTTGGAGCACTTGCTGATGAATAAAGGACGGTACGCCACCTTTGGATGAAGTGGGCGACAGATTCATTGTGTTCTTGTTTGATATGCAAGAATTCTCTGATTCCTGTTCTTAATAGTTTGTTCATGTCGAAGGCCTTGATGAACTCAAACACAAGTTGTTTGAATGAATGTATGGAAGCTTCAGGTATTCTATAATACCAATCGAGAGCGATGCCTTCCAAGGTTTTGGGAAATATTTTAGCAACAACTCCATCCCAAAGGGAGTAATTCTCGTATGGCTGTAGCGTAAGCTTTGATATGTGCATTCAGATCTCCCTCACCCTTGAACTTAGGCAAATCAGGGAGAGGTCTTGGAAGCATGACGCTTCGTATGGTGAAATCTAAGGGTTCCTTTAGATATTTTGAATACGTCCCTATTACATAGCTTTCGACCATTGATGGTGTTTGGTGAGGGAGTGGTGGTGGGATAGGTTGTTGATACGGTGCAGCGTACGCGTTGGCAGGGGCATAGGGAGGTCCCTGCATTTGAGCAAACATGCCGAGAGAGGAGAACATATCTCCTTGTGGTGATTTAGAGTACATGTTTAAATAGGACGGGGGTATTATCGAGGAACGGACTGTTCAACACTAGACCGGGAGGAATAGTGTAAGAGATGATAGGCCTTGTTGGCGTTTGCTGTGGATATTGAGGAGGCATGCCTAACGTTCCTACTCCTGTAAGGAGATCTACCTGACCAGAGTGGTATGGAGGATTGGAACTTCCTGTTTGTATGAATGGAGAATTTTGACTTGCTTGAGCCAGGTCTAACCCTCTCACTCTTTCTACTAACGTTGAAATGACTTCATTTGGTGAAGTCACAGTACTTTGCCTGAGCGGCGTTTGTTGTATACCTTGGTGTTGTAAAGGTACATGATATCCTGTCATAAATTGATCGCTATTTTGCCAAGTTTCTCCCAGAATATTTCCTGTATGTAGTGGCATAGAGGTATTTTCTTGAAAAGAGATTTCAGGTTGTATTTGTAATCCTCCTATAGATGGTGAAGTAATACATTCCCCAGGAGCGTTGTTCACTCCTAGGATAACGTGTTGACTGTCCATCATCTAAGACCAGGTATGGATCTGATTGCCTACTAATTTTTAGTCTGAGTAAAATTTGAGGAGATGAACCAGATTCTCCTGTAAACGTCATATTGTTGGAACCTGAAGGTTCTGTTTGTTGGGTTCGAGGGGGTTGATCTAACTCCTCAGTTTGAAAAGACGAACTATATCTGATTCTTGGGGTTTGTGTTGACAACTGATTAGTTGAATAGTTTTCACCGCATATTGAGAGCGAGGGTGATGATTCCCTATTCTGTTGGGCGTAGTATGCCTTAAGACCCAGGAGGGGTCTGCCATATGCGTCAAATCCCGACATATTCGGGGGGTATATGAATACCCGCAGAATAATGGGAAGGAGCGAAGGTGAATGAGAGAAGATGAAACTTCTCAAAGAGAAGGTGAAACAATTGTTTGTTCACGTCGGGTTCACCAATTTTGTACGTCGGAAAAGCGATAAGCGAGCGTGAGAATCAACAAGTAACTCTTCCGCATACCCGACCTCCCGAGGTCATGCCGAGACAGCCGGTGGGGGTAGAATATGTAGACAAACTAATTAGGTAGTCTAATGTCTTCGACACGGACTAGTGGAATTTACAAATCTAAGGCAAAGAAGGCCCTTCTAACTTGGACTGGTGTGATAGATCTATCAGCGAGGATGACTGCTCGAAGGCTCCAATCAATATCGAGCTCTGGCGTGATTCGATCTATGGCCTGCAGAATACGTGGAAAATGACCTGGGATTGTTTCGTGTATGTCTCCTGATAAGGTCATATGTATTTCCTGGGCTCTCTAGGTCCCATGATTGTCATATGAAACAAAATGCAAATCTAACTGTAATGAAACAAATTCTAACTAAGTGAAATAAATCTAACTACATATAACTTTTATTTTTCTATGAAATATTCTAACAATTTTAAGGAAAGCAAACTATTTTATGTGTATCTAGAAATAAATAGCTAAACAGTAATTAAAAATAGATAAGATAACCGAGTGCGGTTATTTCCCTGTGTGATTTATAGAATTATTCTAAATAAAACAGTTTGTCAAATCTACCGGCAAGATTCTCGATCCTACCTTAGAAGTGAGGAGTGAATCATAGTTTCTCAGAAACTATCAATCCCCACAGCTTCCCTGGCAATGTCGAGAATAGAATGAAATGAAATAAAGCGATTAACTACTCTATTTGATATGAATCTGACTAGAACTTTGAAATGTAAAACCTAGATTTCGCAGAACAGTGGCGAATCCGATGGTGTGTGTATGATCTCGTCCCCTTAGTATGATCTTCTCGTTCTTTTGTGTTCACTTGGATCCAGAAAAGTGTGTAATGCTAGCACCGATAGGAGTAGATTTTGGGACAAGGAAAGCTTAGAATGCAGACCGAGAATGCGAGTAGGAGAGGGACAGCGCAAGAGTATAGAGCTTGGCTTATGCGATTCCTAGTGGGATTTTACTGCGAGTCATGCAATGTGAAGCGACCAGAACCTGCAACTATCCTATACGAAGAGAAAAACCTGCAACTTTAATGGCTTCCCAAGCTACTCTATTCCAAAATAAAGACACTGCTTGCACAAGTTTGGTATGTGGCTTACCAACAGCTGAATAAAGCTAACCAGGCATATAATGGATTGAACTAAGAACTCCAAGACACAGTAAAAAACAAATCTACAGCAAAGAGGAATTCAGAGGCAAGCTTCTAACTAGATTGGATGGAACAACAACACTGCCTGCACAAGATGGGTCTGTGGCTTACTAACAGCTGAGCAATACTGACCAAGTATGAAATAAGCTATGCTATCAATCCTAAGCAAGCTAACCAAAACACTAAAAATTAGAAGACTCTAACAAGGAAAAATGGTGACTAAAAGCTCCAGCACAAATTCTTCACCCAAATTCAGACCAAAAACTCCAGACCAAAATCAGACCATTTGCATGTACACAAACCGTGCATTTATAGGAATTCCAACTCTCAAAAACCAAAACCAAATTGAACTCCTAAACAATAAACAAAGGAAAAACACTGTTCCAGGGGACCAAAAACATTAATGCATGCTCAAGTCGGAAAAGAAAAGCTGGTGAAACGTGATATTTCACACGAGTCATGTCAAAAGAGCATTCTGGAAAACGTGCACAGGACCGCCGCTCTGAGCAGAGCGGCGGTTACAGGACCGCCGCCCTGTTCAGGGTGGCGGTCACGAGACCGCCGCCATGCAGGGTGGTGGTTTCGTCACTGAAGGTCAAGAGGCCAAGGAAAGAGGGAAAAAGGGGAAAACAAAGGGCACAGGGGCTAAGCGAGGCATGCGGGATGTTAACGCGTACTCCAAGGGCTTTTCTGGATCCCGAACACCTTGCGAGGAGACCTGTATCATCATTAGGGCACTTGTTACACTGTTCTGGCGGTACAGTACCTTACAATTTTGGGTACGTACAGTACCTCATCAACCCTTGTTTCCGGAACCCACCCTTCTTTTCAACCCACCTAAGCAACGCTTAAGGGGGGCGTTAGTGCAGTATTTTACCCACCTTGTGGTTTTACCTACATGGTATAATTAGTTTGCTTAGGTTAATCATAGGTTATTAGGGGAATGTACTTTAAGTCATTTTCTAATTGTGAGTTGAGTTAGTTACCTTTTTGGGCGACATAATTTCTCACTATACAATATAACCTCCTATGCATATTTTTGGTTAATTGACTTATGCATGAATGAAGGAAGAGTTTCTCCTTCTCTTGAATATTTTTAAGGTCTCACTACTCCACACATATTTCTAATTTTTGCATTTGATCCTGTCATGTCTCAATCCTCAATTATGGCCCACTCCGACAGTGTATTGACCTTTGAACTCTCCTCTATTTTCTCTTAAAATAGAAATTCTAGAGTTACATTATCCTTCTTTTGATAATTTGGAAAAAAATATTTAAGAGGATGTCATCCTTCTTCAGTTTTGATGGATTTGGTTGTTGAGGGAGAATCATCTCAAAGTGTGTATCTGCCTAGAATTCCTAAATGGGCTCAAATCTATTTTTTAAAGAAGTCTGTCATGTTGAAATGGGTTGAAACCTCTTTAAATCTTGGTTGTAATTCCAATCAGTATCTCCAATTTTTTAAAGAACTTTACATCAATACTTGTGCAAAATACATGTTTCTTCTCTCATAACCCTAGTTGAGGGTTTTGTAGGCACCTAAGAGAGGAAAAATTGTATATCTTAAGCAATAAAAGGTTTCATGATCTGAAATTGAACTCTAAAGTTTTGTCTCATCCTGCTACATCTATCATTGTTTGAAACATCATGCCGCACATCCATTAGATGCTCTAGAAAATATTTTTTTTTACCAAAACAGAGCATGTTTAATTGTGCTTAGGCTAAGTTTGCTTGGAAATTTGATTTTTCTTCTATTACATAATTGTTAACATGTTCTTAAACATTGAGTATCACCTCATCATGCAGATGTAATTAGAAATGGAGGATTATTTACATATTTGTATACTAATATTGTTTGCTTCTTTCAAGATCTTGCTTTGCAAAATTTGTTGTTTGATTATGATATGTAAAATCTGAAAACAATCATATTTATTATTATTTTCTTATGTATGATATATTGATTGCTTATAGCAATACGAACCTAATTATTTGAATAAAAAAGAGATTAAGATAATGTTTGTTAAACCATTATTTTAAGCATGGTTATATATCAATATCATGAATATGTCATTGCATCTCTTTTGTTGTATGCCACTAATTTACTTCAAAGAAGTTAGAATCATCAATTATAAGCATGCATGTGATTAAGTTATTTAACTATCACTAATATCCTATGAACTAGGAGTTACTCCTAAGATTCAAGAATGATCCTTATGAGGACCATTGAAAAATAAAAAAAGGATTTTGAGGTATAATCAATTATGTTTTGTATTATTTTGCTAGTAATAATTAAAATTATTTTATTTTTTGTGATTCTAACTATGTTGTTGATATTGTAGATAGAATATCTACTTTGGAATAGTAAGGAGCAATCAATATGAAGTACTATGGAAGAAACAAAGGAATCTATGTGGTTGAAAAGACTATTGATGGACTTCATATGGGCATCAAAGCAAGTATTCTAATTTTGAGTGAAAGACATTATTGTATTTCTTTTGCAAACAATATAAATGAACATTAAATAATAGAGCATATCAAGATGGTGTGCAGTTCAAATGAAAAATTTGTTCTTTACCTTTAAAGCTAATGATCATGTGGTAGAATGTGACTCAAATGATCCAATGGATGACTTCGGTATCCACCACTGAATCAGATGGGAAAGAATCAAATGATCATGTGAATGAAATATTCACCTCTGAATCAGACAAGATTTGGCCTTTCATAGTTTCCCTTGAGGGGGAAATAAGGATGAATAAATATGTTTTGCATGAATTTTTACAATGTCACCTCTTAATGAATTGATTGTGCCAATTATAGACTCCATAGATTGTTTCCATTTTGTTTAAGTAAACTGTCATTTTATGTGAAGTTTACTTGTAACACCTAATGAAACATTAGATACGAGAGATACATTTTTTATACAGTAGTCCACGATCTTATGTGAGACTTCATACTTAATCACTTTATCTTGAGAATTTTTATTTTTTCCTATGTATCGCGTGTTTTTGTCTTTCCAAAAACGCACATAACACTATACAATGTACCACTAAGAATTTGTTCTTTCAAAAAGTGTGCAACATTTTTGGAAGTGTAATGTGGTTGTTTATAAAAACTCACAGAACACTAGTTTTGTGTTGTGGCTTTTATAAAACCCACATAACACTAACCAGTATACCACGATTTCTAAAATCCGTATAACACTTAAAAGTATACCAAATTTTTCTAAAACCCAGGGAACACTTGTATTGGTTCACAGATTGTTTAATTCTATGGGATACTACCGTAGTGTATTGCAAAACCTGCAAAACACTACAGTATTGTACTGCAGAGTTATAAAATCCACAAAACAAATGTTTTATTGCATGCTATCCTAAATCACTTAGATGATTTATGGGTTATAATTCCTTTTGTACAAAAAAGTGACTTGGTATGTGTTATTTACAATAAGCTTTATATATTTTCATGCTAGCCTAAATCTTCATATGATGATTTATGTATTGTAAGTCATTTTGTATATAAAGGAAAAGTTGCATGTTTCCTTAACATTAAGGGGGAGTGTTGGGGTTGTAATATTAAGTGGGAAATTATTAATTAGAAAAACTATCAAAGACTAAGAACTTTGGCTTATAATGTGGAAGATTCCCATATCGGGTCAGATCAAGTTTATATTTAAAATATAAGAATGAATTTGGACCACCCACCTTGATATAAATCAAGGTGATCTCCTTGAGATTGGACACACACAGATGAAGGTCAGTGACTAATCATCAACCAAGAAGAGTGAAATATAATGAGAGATAGAAGTAAGCTGATGAGTGAATGTAATTGTGTGTAGTCAAGGAAATAGTGGGAGTGCTGGGTAAAATTCATATTCTCAATAAATATAAGTGTTTTTACTAGGTTTTTTATCGAAAGTTTTTCCCACTTAAATCTTGTGTCATGTGTTCATTTAGTTTCATGTTCATGTAATAAATCTGATATCTAATTCATTTTGTGATGTAATCTATCATAACTTGTTTTTCTATCATAAACTATAATCCTTGACAATTTATTTCAGTGGATATATAAATCTATGGTATTATTTATCCATGTGTTTCCTAACAGTTGGAACTTGGGGGACAGATGCGGGGGGATTTTACAACATGGAACTTTTTAGTACACTTATTACCTATCCTTTGTTCGTGTATTTTGAGGATTACGGTTGTGGTTTAATCCCATTATGGGATGTCACCGAGTTTGATGAGTAGGGAGAAGTATTTTTGGGGGTTATCATGGACATAATACATTTCTTAGTATTTTTGAATAATTTTTTGAAGAGATATTCCTTGTTTTGATGTTCCTTTCCTATCCTTTTTCTCTAAATTTTCCAAAACATGGCCTATTGACTTGTTGTGGCTAGTGGTTGGGTTGGAATATCAAGGACATAGGTAGTAAGGAGTGTTTTCAATCTCTTAATTTATCTAGTCCCTCTTTTCTTGGTTTTTGTTTATTTCATCATATGCAAAATATGAGTTCTAACATGGATATATTTTTGTGGGTCCCTTGGAGGTAGGACGAAGCTTTTGTTTTTTCTAGATTCAATCTACGTTGTGGGATTGAAGAGAACCTATGGTCAAGTGTAAGGATATTCATTTCAAGCCAACATATCATTATGAAGTGTATGGTTTAGATTTAAGTAAAACATTCCACCCTAGCTTTATTGTGACTGTTATCTGATATGTATGGGTGGGGACTTGGTGTACCTTGGTCAAGTCAACCTGGGTTGGTCTTGATTGTTAGAATGGGATAGATGGAGTGAAGTATGATGGAGATGCCTACATTAATTTTCATTTCATTATGGTTTTCCCTATTTTTGGTTGGTTCATCTACTCTAGGGTATGTCCCCCTATCGGTTCACCAAGTATCAGTTGCATTGGTTGTCTCTCAAAGACTCTATTGTTTGGGTAGGTTTATGTTGGAAGTTTCTTCCTTGATTTCAGTTTTTGAACCTATTATGTGTTCCAATAAGGTTAAACATTAGTTGCAGAGGATATTCTAAGATCCTACCTGTTTTTTCTTCTTTGAATGAATATCTCTTAGCTAAAGTAGTATTTCCACTCGCATTTATAAAATTATCATTGTTAGTGGTTAATTTTCTCTTATTACACCTTATGTTTTCATTTTCACCATGGTTCCATATCTTCAAAGACTCATCCACTCATTTATGAAGTATGTTTTTTAATGTTTGAGCACATCTATAAGTACAACAATAACATATTATAATTTTTTCTTTCCTCGAAATGTATTATTGTGACAAACAAAGCATAAATAGAATTTGGTTTCAATTTGGTTTAAGGTGACAACTATATTTATGTCAAAGAGCATAAATTGGTAGAGTTAGGTAGTTGTATAAGATCAAAATAGTAGTCTTGAATTTTAGTAATAAATACACTTGGTTAGGCTACCATATATTATCCCTAGTCTTATATATTATTTGGAAATAAGAGTAAAAATTGTCTTTTCTCTTCAATTAATGGAATTCAATGAATGGATATGGGTCCAAAACTTATAACTACTTACCCCATGCCATATGTACTTACAATATCTTCCATAATTCCATGAAAGAATTTTTTTAGGCCATGCTTTTACTGCATTAATTGTATGAACATAAAATATGTATCAACATAATGTGAAGAATATATATAATTTACTACTGAAATAAATAAAAGGATTACCCACGACCAAAAGAAAAATACAAAATAGAAATCATTATACAATATAACAAGATACAAATAAAATTTACAGTGTCCATTGACAAGTAGATATAACGTGAAAAAAATCATAGGGGGGGACTAACAAAAAATTATACACACTTCAATAGTAACATAAACAAAACAATTTACTTAAATATAATTACTAGTATGTAGAATACTTTATGAAGACCACAACAATGAAGTCATCTTGTAGTTGTCAAGAAGAAGGTTTTAATATCAAAATAAAGACATGAATTATAATTTAATCTACCCTTTTTAAGAGACATAAAATTTTAAATCCATGGCACAATGTGAGGTAATCGATTTTGGGAACAAAACTAAAAAATTATACTTGGAAGCACCGTATATGTCATGTAAACAATGATTCCACTACTGCTAAATTGCAATAAAATAAAATCTAGATATTAGGAAAAATTTATACAACCCATATGCAAACTTATAAATGAATATAAAATTTATATTTATTTAGTTTAACATCACATGATTATTAATATTAAATTATATGTATAATTATCAAGATTACTAATTACCACATCTATTATGTTTGAAATTGTTGTAAAAACTCACAACACACATATAATGGAGTATTCTTACGCATGTAAAACTAAGATTGGGGAGTAGAACTTAGATGAGAAACCTATTTCTGAAACCTATAGAATATTGTTGCCTTCTTATCTCTTTCCTATACTTGTGATTTAGTTGAACAACCCAACAATCATGTACAATTCTCTCACACCACTATTATCCCAAATTCCTAACTTATATAAGTTATTAAAACAATTCATTTGTACAAATATATTAACCCAG
The DNA here is from genome assembly GCA_019776745.2 of Taxus chinensis. NCBI lineage: Eukaryota > Viridiplantae > Streptophyta > Pinopsida > Cupressales > Taxaceae > Taxus > Taxus chinensis. Next base: position 249,679,548 of record CM034152.1, on the reverse strand, counting down.
ATTAACAACCATATGAGTACTAACACACTAATTCTTGAAAAAGAAGTGACAACTTAAAATACTTATTGTCTACAACAACATGACTGCACTAGGTGCGAGATGGAAAGAGAAATTATATAACAAATTATTCTCAATTTTTGATAATACTATATATATTTTTGATGAAAAGGGATCTTATATTATATTATTGCAATAAGATACAAGATAGATTTCAACAAAAAAAGCAAGTGGTATGAGAGCATGCCCAAAAACCACAAACAAAGCTAGGTTGAGCCTATAACAATAAGAGTCAAACTAGGCCGAGCCTAGGAGAGTACAATAAAAAAGGCATTGCCTAAAAACATTTAAAAAAAACACTATCAAGAAGCAACAAAAAACATGCCTGAGGCAAGCAGATCCTGATCATCCGACCACCTTGAACTTGGCAATTCCTTGCTAACATCCGGAAGCTCTCATACAACAACAATTTCTTCCTCCAGGTCCGCTTCCCTTTACGTAGGAATAACAAGGCTAGGGTGAGGGAGTTTTTCTGATGGTGGCAGAGGTGGCGGTGGGTACCAAACATCTTGTTGTGAAGCAGAGGAAGAAGGAGAGCCCCACCCATGTTGGCAAGGTGGCGATCCCTAGTCCTTCTAGCGAGTCAACGAATGTGGAAGAGAGCCCTAGCCATGACGGTGAGATGACAAGTGACTACGTTGATGTAATGGCCCTAGAGAGCGGTGGGTATGGCTAAAAGAACAACGTTGAGATCGGTTGCACCGGCCACCCCAGGTTGAAGGTGATGAGTGCCCAGTGGGAGATGGAGGAACTCAGGCAAATTTACATGGGGATTCCCCCCAATGGTGCAACAGGGTCTGGAGGTGATCCACCTCCAGCGCCACCTTGTTTTTTTGAACTTGAATATGCACAGTCACATTAGAGATCACCATAAATTTATTAATAATCGAGAAAGATTGATCAACTACATAATTAGTAAAGAAGAAAGCATTTCTTTCTTTCCATATCCAAAATAGAATCTCCCTTCTGAAAATATGCCAAATCTGGGTGAACATATGCATAAGTTTGGGATTATATCCCAAGAGGATATGCTACCAAGAGAAACAGTGGGGTCGTGAAGGAAAAAAACAAATGGATCCAGTTACAGGAAATTTGAGCTTTGGGAAAAAATCATAAAACATGCAAAAGTGTTTGCAAATCTCCATAGAAGGGGCAGTTGCAATTTGGGATCCCAATTTGAACAAGACAAGCCTCGATAGGAAGGCCTTGGTGTAGGATACACCAAAGGAAATGAGTAATTTTGGCTCCACACATATAGTCCAAACAGTTTCAAATTGCCTACCCTAGGTAGACAGAGTGGCGTGAATTCCCCAACGAATATTAAGTTTTTCTACCATAGAAAAATGGGGTAAGATAACCTTTGTTGGCTTTGTAGTTACAGAAAGGAGTACCAACATAGTAATTCCAATCTATCCACCATGGGCGAGAGGAATGAACAACAATCTTATGCAACATGTGATTAGGAACTGAATTGATCATAGTAGTGAAAGTATCATGATCATGGTTGGAAAGCCGAAACAGAGCTTTAAAATTTTTCCAAGAGAACCATGAAGGAGCATTTTTGCAGAAGAAGTCCTCGATGGAGCAAATTCCACACTTAAATAATTTGAGCGCAAAGATTCCCAGGACCTATGCTAAGCATTTATCTTGGGATTCAAAAATCGGCCACCACCATAGAGATTGCTGATTGAGAGAAAGCCCATTACAAAATCCATCCCCCTCCCACAAAATCTAGGATTTGAGACATTCTCACGCTTTCTAAATACTCTTAAGCACAAAGGTGCCAACAATTTTGACAGACATAGGAGTGATGAGAAAATTGACAAACCCTAAGCCTTTCCATGTAGGGCAGCCATAAGGATAACCTTCCGCAATGCCATACCGTATGAGAACTTTCCAAGTTTCTTGGCCAGTAATTCTTCTAGTAATCCACTTAGTACAAAGAGCTTTCCCTTAACATTGAATGTGAATAAGCCTGAGGCCTCTAGAATTACAAGGAAAATAACAAATATCCTAGGCTACTCGATGAAAACCTTTTCCAGTAGAAGAATTAGCCCATAAGAAAGCTTTGAATAGTTTGTATAGGTTATGAATGGAGGCCTTGTAAGGAACCCAATAAGACAAGTAGTAAACATGGGTGGATGCAAGAAATTTAGAGCAGATTTGGAATTTTCTAGCCAATGATAAAGGCCTGGTGATCCAATATTCCAATTTTTTTGCCACTCGTTGAATGACACAATGCCATAGTTCAGCCTGGGAGGCTTGAAAAGCAAAAGGAATACCTAAAAATTTGAAAATCTAACCATGTTGCTGAATTTTCCAATCAAAGGTGACAAGCCAGTCTAGTGTGGGAAGGAAATATTGTCGGTAACACTGGGTTTTTTACCATTAAATGGATGACCCAGAAGCTAGGCAGAAAGTATCCAAAAATTTCATAGCATTGCAAAAGTTGGTTTCATCCTCAACAAGCGTAAGGAAGGAATCATCCACAAAATGCCCATTAAGAAGTTGTGAATTGGGCTCATCAGGCTGTGAGATTCCACGAACAAGACCTTGTGCTTTGGCATGAGCTAAGAGATAACCAAAGCCTTCGACCGCCAACACATACATTGTAGGTGCAAGAGGATAGCCTTGTCTAATAGACCAAAAAATCCCAAAAGGCTCTGAGTTAAGGCCATTAATAGAAATTTAAGCAGAGGCATCTGCAAAAATCATATTGAAGGATTGAATAAAAATGGGTCCAAAGAAGGGCCTAAAGCATGGCGAGAATGAATGGCCATTCAATTCGATCATAAGCCTTCTCAAAGTCAATCTTGATAAACATGGTAGATTGATGAGATATGCGAGCCCATTCCATGCCTTCTCACACCGTGATGATTTTATCTAGGATGAAACATCCATGTATGAAGCTTGTTTGCTCTGGCTGAATAATAACAGGCAGAAGATTGCATAATAGCAAAGATAATGCTTTGGAAATGATTTTGTAGGAGATATTCAGCAGCGTAATCAACCACCAACAAGTGATTTTCTCGGGATATCCTTTCTTAGGGATAAATTTGATGTTTCCCTTATTAATGTGTGGCCCTAGGGATTGGTTCTGAAATCCTTCAAGATAGACCTGAAAAAGGTCTTTCCTGACAGGATTCTAAAGAGCTTTATAAAATTCACAAGGGAATCCATTACAACCCAGCGCTTTATCATTAGCCATTTGCAGAGTGGCTTCATGGAGGTCTTCAATGGTGAGAATTATTTCATAGACCACCTTTTGAGCCTCTGATAGTTTGCGTGGTACAACACCCAAACATTGATCAAGAGTGGAAAGGAGAGCTGCAAAGGGTGGATGAGCTTGAAATACGATCTTGTAATGGCACACAAAGGCTTGCAACATAAGTTATGGGTCAGTAATCTGATCTCTGTTGTCCATGATAGATCGAATCTATTGGCTCAGAGAGAAAGAACGAATTCTTTCGAAACCATATCTCCAATCTTGAGCCAATACATCCGAGCCCGGATCTAAGCACCTGTAGTATTATAGTTATCTACAATTTAGATTTGATGCTAGAGTGTTGCAACTTACTATTGTAGAGCGTCAAAGAAGGGATTTCCTTGAAGTGCCACTGTCTCCCAGATGAAAGCTGAGGTGTTAATGGTGTATGAGTGATGCCAATTTTTTTCCAGCTTTTGGTTGTAGATTCTAAGAAATCTAGTAGTCCAAGTCAACATGTCTTACCACCATTGTATCAAACTGGCTTGCATAGGTGGATGAAACTGTTGACAATGACTGGGTCGTGGAATTAAATTCCAAACCCATTTGATATGATTGACAGTGGGGCCATGTTGCATCAAGGTAGTATTAAGAAATATTTGGCCTTTATGACAAAAGGGATGCACATCATGCCAACAAATGCAAAATCATCTAGGAGAGTGGTCCGAAAAGACAAAGTAATACATGACCTCCACTAGCATTGAATAAATGATATCGAACTCAAATAAATTTTGAGCTGACATCATGGCCTTGTCAAGCTGTTTAAGAATGTGATCCATCCCTCCAAAGGTACCAAGCTGTAAAGGTGGGAAAGCAAGATGCATTAGGATAAAAAAATCCAAATTTATTACGCATGAAGTACCATGCTTCCCTTTCACCAAGTGTCTACCTCATAGGAAAGTGGCCAAATTTATCATTAGGGGATTTAACCATACTAAAATCTCCACTTGTTACCTAGTAGACATTGGTAATGGAGTTGGCTATCCACTAACACAGATCGGCCCTTTCGGCTGCATCATTTGAGGTGTAAATATTTGTGAACCTAAAAGGGAAACCATAAATATAAAAGAGGACCCATATGACATGGTTGGTGGGGTCATTACCATGGTCAATTAATAAGGGCCACCATTTTGGAGAAAAAAGAAAAATTAATCCCCCACACCCTACTTCATGATTGCTACAAAAAGCCAAGCTATCAGGCCAGATGGATTTACAAACCATCTGTAACTAAAAACCTATAATTTTTACTTCTTGCAAAAATAAAACATCCACGTTTACACATCGTTGTCGAGTTTCACGCACAACATACTTACGATAGGATTTTGTAAGACCACGAGCATTCCAAGATAGACAATTTATGGGAAACATTGGTCCAGAGACATATCCCCATCCTCCAAGCCATCAAGGGCATCATATTGATTATGTAGGAAACAAAAAAAATTATGATGGAAAAGTCCTTCAGATCAACTTGTTTCCGGTTGGCGTACTCAATGTTGTATTCTGCTTTGGTGGAATCCATGTTGCGTGTTGGGCTATGGTCCCAAGAGATGCAGGAAGGAATTTGGGATTGTTTGGATGGCCCTCGTGAAATTCCTGACAATAGTAGTGGAATAGAGTGTTGGATGGAAACATGAGAAACAAAATTTGTCTGGTCCATGGGAACTGATACTGCAAGGGGTGTGCTGGATTAATTGAGCAACTGAGAAACCAAGATTACAGAAATAGTTGGTTCTTTAGCAACAAATTTAGGCTCCTTAGTGGGGATACTAAGAGATTACTCCTTAACAGTCGATTCCCGATGAACATGGGATCCATAGGCTTTGGATTTTTGGGATTGTTCTTATTTCACCAGCCTCCAGCAACTTTCCAACCTTCCTCCTGATGGGGTTTGACGTGCTTGGGAGTTGTTTTGGCCACAGGGTGGTTATAGGGTACATAAAGCAAACCGTCCTTGATCTTGTGATCAGATGCCTGAAAATGGAAGAAAGTGTTACGTAAATTGATATACATGACCCACTGGGAATAGTGTTTATCTCCCATCTAGATATCAAAAAATTCCTTGAGATCCTGCGAGTGTATACTCACTTCTGCGGCCAATCATGGTAAAACTTATCGGCTTCCAGGCAGACTTCTTGCCCAAGCGAAGCAAAAATTTGTGGCAGAAAGGGCATGCATGGCAAAGGAAGACCAAGAAATTCAACCCATACATGCACTTTAAGGGTGGTATATTCAGATACCATAAAGTCCTTGTGTCATGGTGTTAATACAAGTAGCGAGTTGTGGACATACCAAGTGGCTTGCTTATCCAAAATATTGGGTGCATTAGTAGGGTTAGAAAAATGAAAAAAAGAAAGGAACCCTTGGTCATGTTTTGAATGTTATCCAGGCAGACTCCATGCGGAGTCTAGACTGTGTTAACCCAAGATTTGAGCATGCTTTCAGAGGGGATTCAACCCACAAAATACCCAATGAGGAAAAAATGCTCTAACCATTGAAAAGAAGCATTAAATTCAAGAATAGGCAGAGCTACATTAGGAGGAGAAATATTACCTCATGGAAGACCTTTGGGATGAATTTCCTGGGTCACTTTTCCGGTGATGCCATTACTTGATCCACTATCTCCTTCCATGGTTGGAACAATCAGGTTTGAAGATGACGAGGACATTATATAGGGAACATCCAGAGGGTGAGAAACCCTAGGAGAAACAATAGCAATAAATTCCCGTAGAGCCCAAAAAGTTCATGGTATGGTAGTTGGGAATGTGAAACCCTAGAAAAACCGAGTCCATTTTTGCACCAGAGGTGCAGAGCGTTTTTTGCAACTTTGGTAGTATCTCATAAGAGATAAATTGATTGTAATACTATATTTTAAAATAGTGATACATTTTATTTATGTGTAAGAGAAATTTTCATTGAAGGAAAACATTGATATTTCTAAGACCACCACACTTATCCTCATATGCTAACAAACATATGTGGTATCTAAATTCAAAGTGTTTGAACCGTGAATACATTCTATCATATGAGACCACTTATATAAGGTCATATATGTCATTTCAAGAGCTATGACAACCCAAAATTTAATTTCCAATTATCAATTGCAACTAGAATGAATTCAAATCCAAAATAGAAACACAAGTAATTCTAATATTTGCATTGTTGTACCTTTAAGGTGTCTCTTGTGGTTGTAGCTCTTGCACGAAATTTTCTTTCTTCTACTAGTAGATGTTTTATAAAATTGATTTCTCAAAAAAAGCATAGCCATCATTTCAAAAAATAGTTTTTAAGTAAGAAGTCCTTGGGATTAAATAAAAATGATAAAGACGAGTGGAAAGGAGGCACAATGATGTTCACCACTAAATAACCAAAGATATTTAATATCCACCATAATTATATTTTTTGTATTATCGTATTAATCCAACCAATATGACTATTTTGGTGAAAATATTGTTTGATATTATGTTATTTCTTCTATAATGTCAAGGGTTAAATATGATTTGTAAATTTCCAAGCTATACCATATTTTGATGATTGTTTTAATTTGATTATGTAAATGGTAAGGGTTTTGAAAGGTGCTCATAACCATGTACAATATGTGAAATAGGAAAAATTTCTAGGCTAAAATAAATTATCATACAATCAGGTGGAAAACATAAAGACCCATAAAAAACTAAACATTTTTCACCATATCCATCATAAACAATTTTATTATTCCAAAGATATGAACTAGAGTGGTGGAGGAGCATATTTTCAAAATGGGATATGGGAGTGGGCTTGGGGCCTTAATATCCGTGAAGTGATCTGCATTCATAGCGTCGTGATGTGTTCCGCTTGGTCCATTTGGAGAATTTTGACCCCTGCCTCAAGGCATCCCCATGGCCACTTATTGAAAGTGTCAGATGGACTCAATAAGAATGGAACTTGGGAACTGATGATTACAAACTACTTGTAAATAGTCTAGGACCTCAAGTCCATTTGATGATCTAAAATGTAAAATAAATGCTAATGTTTGATATTTAGTTTCTCAAAATCCTTATAAATTATTTTTAAAATATTATTTGTTGAAAAGTATAATGAAGATTGTTTATTAAAGTCTTCATAAGTTTTTTTTTTTCCCATGATTTCTAGGTAGGATAACACATCAGGTGAAATGATTGATGTGTTAGGTTATTGGTTATTGGCATTCATAGACATGAAACACTTTGTAAAATTAAACTTCATTTGATAGTGAGTCGTGACATGTTTTTTTTGAAATGGAAATAGTGTGCAGTGAGGCATAAAAATTTAACTGGTGTGTGACAAGGTTAAAAAATCCTATTTGGGAATGACTTTCCCCCCAAAAATCCTATTGGCTAAATAACAAAGATTCACACATTATAAGCAAGCTTTGAATTAATATGGTTAATGTAATTCAACCTAATATCTCATTTTCCATCAATTTAATAAACATAATAATGTTTTTAAAGCTTTTAAAATATAGTAAAACATTCAAAGAGATCTTAGTGTTTGCACATTTCACGAAACACTTAGAAAACACCCTTATTTCTGCAATTTGACTTATTTAAAATGATTTCACTATTTTCAACAAGAAATTCATAATTTTTCTCTTTTAAAAGGAATTCTACTAACCAATATTAAGAAAAATACATTTTTCCAAAATTTCCAAAGAAGGGTGAATGTTAAGGACCATGTAAAAGCCTTATTTTCTTACTAATTTTTCTTCCTTCATGCACATTACACTATCTTAGACTTGTTTTGTGGTCAACCATAAAGGAATGGATCTCAATCTGAATTTCTCTTTCCAAATTTAGCTATATTTCTCTACAAACTATAAACATGAAAATATATTTTTAAAAACTTCCGAATTCCATCTAAAAATGTAAAACACATGCATATTTTAGAAGTAAAAATTAAAGAGAGAAATAATTTACTGATCTGGTAAAACCCCAGATGAATTCCTTTCAAAAATTTATTCTCCACCTTTTCCAGTCTTTTTCCCAAAGTTCTACAAAGATTTCATGCATTTCATAACTTTTTAGCCCTTCTCCCAATCACCCCATGCCTTTGTAAGAATATTTTTCATGGCCAAGTGCCCTTCCATGTCGCTTTCTTCATTCTTCTCCTTCCATTCACTCTTTTTCTCTCCTATCTTCTCTTTTTTTCTTTTATGAATGCATAATAATGTAACATAAAGAATGGGAAAAGATGGGCACATCCCCTTTTATTTTAATATTTAGGGGTGGTGGTGGTGCAAATGTGATGTAAAAGTGAAATTATTTGCATTGCTTTTGCATCACATTTGTGTCACCATAATCGCATCATAATTGCATTGAAATTTCCATCAAAAAATGAAAAAAATTTGAAATGTGGATAAATGCAAATTCGACATAAATCGTGACATTTTTTGCACTATATGTAGTAGTGATTAACAAGAACCTTATTTAAAAATTATGGTGTCTATAGTGGATAAGTTTGTAGAGTTAGGTTGAGTTTCATTGTGGACATGTTTCAAAAATCTACGAGACATACAAATGAAATATTTGATAAGCCTTCTCTATAGTAAGAAGGCACATGCAATAACAAGCCAATATCAAGTTTTTTTTATCCGATATTTTAATCCCGATGGTTATGAACATAATTTTTTAAGAACTATTTTTTGTAAATTATATATTTTTTAAAACTCTTTTCAAATTTTAGAAAAAAATGTTCATAAAAAATTCTAATAAATTGTACATAAAGTTGTTAAATTTGCCAAAACATACATATATTAGTAGTAAGTTCTATATGTTTTAATATAAAAAATAACATTCATATACATTTTATAGTATTTAATCCCCTTGGGTAGTGCATGAAATAGAAAACTCAGCTTTCCTTGTTTGTGTCCCAAATTTAAGGTATGAGGGTTGTGGCTAGGATATTTTTTCACACGTTGGCTAACTTTTTACCTTTTTTCAAAATTTAATGTTGTTAATCAATACATTTTTAAGTTTCCATTTTCCAAACTTAAAACACAAGTTTATGAGTCGGATTCCCCTTGGGTAGAACATGTAGTAACACACCCAATACTGGGCCTTGTTTGTGTCCAATATTTAAAGCTTGGGGTTGTACTTATGGATGAGTTAGTAGAGTTAAGTTGACTTTTATCGTAGACATGTAAAATATCTTGGGGTATATGAATGAAATATTGTCTAGGTCTTTTGTAGTAAGAATGAACATATATAAGTACATTTTGTGGCCAAGTTAGTGTCTATATATGTCAAGTTTCATTTTAGAAATGTGTCAAAACAATACAAGACATGAAAATGAAAGATTCACTACAAATTTTCTATAGTGAGAATGAACATGCAGTGGCATACCCTAGACCAAGCCTTGTTTGTATCATCAATTTGAAACTTGATGGTTGTGAACTTGTGGATGAGATGATAGAGTTAGGTTGAGATTCATTGTAGACATGTGTAAAAAAATTGCATGACATATAAATAAAATACTTTCTAGGCTTCCTCCATAGTAATACAACTCCAATGTAATACATTGATAAATATAATTAGTATACACATTTTAGATTTATTTATTTGATATAAAAAAGTTGATTGATTTAGTAAATATAATTAGTAGCCATTTTAAATATATTTATCTAAAAAATGTTGAGATATAATAAATATAATTAGTATACATAATTTAAATACATTTTATTTGAAAAATACATCTTAAATTTGTCACATATAACATCAATTAATACTTTTAGTATATTTTTATAATTTTTTTATTGATTGGTGATAAATGTCCTCACTCTAGTTACACCATTATGTTGGGATGAAAATATGTTTTAAAAAAAGAGCTCTAAACTTTATTGTATATCTAAAGTATTACATTATCTCAATCAAATTTTCTAAGTTTTTAAGTAAGAAAAAAAGAGATTCCATGTGACTATAAAATGGATGCTAAGATTTTACAATTAAATAAGAAACCATTATCTATTAACATACCATACTCATTATAATCCACCCCCATTATAATCCACCCCCACTTTTAGATGGCCTAAACAATAATACACACCAAAAATTTTTATATATTTTTCATTAATGTGTAGATCATATTCCATCATCTATTATTAGGGGGGGAAAATATATATTGATACATTATTTATCATAATATTTTCAACAATGAAAAATTTAAATCTTAAAACAAATAAGTGCCGTGAGGTGGCTTATTCTTATGAAGATATTCAAAGGAAAATGTGTTTTTTTACATATAAAGTATTATTATATTTAATTACATTCAATAAAGGTTATAACAACAGTTACTCTAAAAATACTAGCAATTGTACATGAAGTGTACGATGGAAACGCCGAAGGGATCTTTTAAAGGAGTCAAATTTGAGGGAGAGACAATATCATAGGAACATGGATGTATAAGCAGGGGTTAGAGGGTGGAGAAGTGAGAGGGTGGAAAAAATGGAGAGGGGAAACAATTTCAAACGATATTGTCTAAGAATGTCATGAAAAATATGTCAAAGCACAATTGGCAAGTAATTTTTTTCTTGTAATCAGACTATGGTATATTTTTATTTAATGGCTTCAAGGTTTTCGAATAGCATACGATAGATTTGATTTTTAATGCAACCCTATTATTATTTCATTTTGTAGCACCAAGGTTTCCTATGCAGTGATTTTTGCCCTTAATTTTTTTATCATTTTTCTTTGACTCTAGAGTTATTATGTTGCGAGAAGAATTTGGTTTTATTTAAAGATTAGGTGGTCATACCCCGATTATTTGGGTCTCCATATTTTGAAGCCTCAAAGCTTGAGTCTCTACTCTTGGGAACACACTTTCAACATAAATATGAATGAATGCAAAGCTATATAAACTGTTTATAAAAACATTAAAATAATGTTGAAGTGCATTATCTCAAATTTGTAACATACTTGTAATCAATTAAAATATATAATTTTTATTATGGATTACAATATTGAGAAAAAATGAAAAATATATACAGAGTTCTATATAGTTGGGTGTGGTAGTGAATCGACAATCATTATTGAATCTTCAACGATTTGGCAATCTTCCAATTGTGAATAGGGAGCATGGAATGATTACTGCCCAGTACGCAACATGGATTCTGTGAAACTGAAGATAACAATAGATTCGATAATTGAATTCAGTAGGAGTGGAACTGAATTTGGACACAAAGCCATGCAGAACATCATATCCAAGTAATAAAGGGGTTTTCTTTCTCGAGGAATCAACCTGTACGGATTGTAAACAATAAGAAACTTTTTTATTAATGAAGTCACACAACGGAGAAACCATTAAAAGGTAGCCTATTCCGAGCTAAACAATATTGTCTACGCCATCAGAAATGCCATCTCACTCATGACCGCATTCGAATTAGATCCCTAAATCATAAAATTTGAATCAAAAAGTTCATTTAATGTTAAGTTTAGGACTTTTTAAACTCTGCTCATATTTTTGAAATTCAACAGGGATATTTCCAAATTAACATAAAATCATACATTTTTCCTTAAACCTTATGCGGTCAATTGTTAGAGTAAAAATAGTTTAACAATTAAGTCTGGTTTTAGGTCTCATTAGATTTAATTTCATTGTTTATGGGTGGTTAAAATGCCACTTTCCATAAAATAGATATACATAGCCAACCAAGGGAACATACGACCGTGTTAGGTATATTATGTATGGAGAATGATGTTGTCTTTTCAGAATGGCATGACACAATAAACACCCTTAAAAAAGGCGAGAGCTATCCCCCCAAATAATGCTCATATGTATGTTGAAAAACTCATACGATGACACATCATGGTCATCATGTCCTCCTCTGCCACGTGTCAATGTATTTTTCAACAACACAGACAAACCCAACAAGGATCGAACCGGTGACCTCTCAGTTTCAAGCACACATTCCTAACCAGTCTGCTTACTACATGCCACATGTTGCTTTGTGATTGCATTACACTTTGTTTAATGTCGTTGGCAACACTGGCGTGACAGCTGGTGTGCGGGTTTCACCAAAGCATATATGGATGCATGTGCATGGTTCGTTTTCATTACTTGAGGGCATGCATGCAGTGCATTCTTTGGGGAGATTATCTTCTGGTTTAAAAAACTTAGCCAAGAAAATAAATTAAAAACACCCACAATCTATGCATTATTTTACCGCTTCATGTGACCGACAACTACTCCTTTTTCAAAGCAGAGGTCAACCGCGACACAAATAAAAGTCTCATTAGCTCTCTAGTTGCTTCCACACATCGTGGGTTCAATTCCTCTCGCACATGACTTATTTCATACAACGACATCCCAGCTGACACCTCTAAGGAAACCGACTAGGGTTTGTTGTTTTTCACGGCATCTATGACGGAATCAATCAAAGACACAACAAAAACATAATTAGAAGATGTAATCATTTCCCTATGGAAAAGATTCAAAAATTTAAATCTTAATCCAACAGTCAGGAGATGTAATCGTTTCCCTATGGAAAAGCTTCGAAAATTTAAATCCTAACCCAACAAAGGTATCGTTGTTGTCAGTTGTTCTTCAAAAGAACTCGTCATTCCTAAAATGCAATCACAAAGACCCATTCAAATGAATACATCCACTCGGATGCTTTTTGCGTTGCAAAAAGTATTTTTTTTTGATTAGGCGGTGGATATTGGCGTCTACAACATTTACAACTCTGAACACAACTCCATTCCTCGAATTTTCAACAACACCGTACAAAAATTGTTAGAAAACATCAACTCCAAGGCTATGAAAGATAAGGGTTTTGCTGATGATAAAATGGGCACCAATGGATTGCCGACGCCCCTTTATGGCCTGGCTATGTGCAGGAATAGCCTTTCCACCAATAGTTGTGACGTTTGTATGCAAAAGGCCACCAAAAATATAGATCTCTACCTCCAGCGCCAAGATGAAAAGGCTCTCGATGCCAGCTGTTATTTTCCTTACTCCATCATTCCTTTCTTCTCCATCAAATCTTCTTCCTGTAAGTTCATTGTGTAAGTTTATTTTGTTTAATGACGCTCTCTCTAGTGGATTTGATGTCTAAACTGGAGTTGTTATCATTTTCACATCAAGGCCTCCGAAGATTGTGCTCATCCTGGTTGCAACCTTTGGAGGAGCAACTCTCATTACTGTATTGGGCGTGTTTGTCGAGCAGCAACAAGACGCAGAGCCCACGGTGGCCTCCACTTCTGCTCCAAAACCCCTGACAGATGAATTGAGGGGAAAAAAACCACATGCATTGTAACCTTTGCAAGACCATTCTCGAGGTGCACGGCAGTCTCAGCTATGGATCGCCATGGACCATAAGATTTTCAATGCATATCCTTGTGCAATATCGTCCCTCCATTACCTGACATTTGTCAGAATCAGCCGGCCCTATATCATAGAGAAACGCCTTCAGCGTAATACATAATATAAACTTCAGCAATACATTTGTTTTGAGTCACATAAATTGGGAAGAAACCTTTTTGTCAGATTCGGGGGCGACCATAGCCATCATCGAAACAACATATCACACAGGCAGAAAATTGATCTATCCATTGATATCACGTAATCAATAACTCATCGAAAATAGCAGAGGCTGCCATGTCACTCCACAAACTTGTATTTGAGGAGCGAGGATGAGCTACTCCATGATGCTAGTTGCCAACTGAACTCCGGGAGGGCCATCTCGAGTCTTGCGGATCAACAATGGTTTCGTTTTGAATTAATATTCAAATCAACTCGGCAACATTAAAAGTGTACAACCCTCAGGGAGATCTACATTCTCGTCCTTCACTCCTCGGATGAGAGCTTTCTAGTGTTGTTCTGTAAAAATATTTTTGTCGAATCCGGCTCAAAACTTTATGCCTCTAGTATTCGTGGAGTTGGTGAGCTAGTCGTTTGGGTCCCTGGTTGGCATCGTTTTTTTACGCCGAAAGGCGTTCCTTCAGCTGGGTTCAAGCTGAGGGCTGTCTGACGCATGTCAGAGAGGAGACGGCCGAGATGAGGTCACTCAGGACGACGTCGATCACGGATGCGATCTGGCCCTCGATGCGGTGTACACCTCCATGCCTGGACAGAGACCATAAATTGTTTTAGGCGAAGGCACTGTTGCTCGTTAAATTTCGTCTGCGCGCCAGTAAGGGTTCGGTGAATTTTTTGTACGCGTCCATCCTTGCCCAGAGATTGTAAACCCTGATACGCAAAGGAGTATCTGCTGCACGGATTTTGGCAGTGTACGCTGAAGCATGGCTGCCCGGAGTTGATAAATGTCATTTAGTCGGTCGCCACTGTATGCTAGTTCATGAACTGATTTGCAAAGAAAGTATGCTTAAATCTAGAAAGGAGGCGTTCGGGAAGAGAAAGAAGAGAAGGAGAAAGAAACAGGAACCGGATGTCGTCCATCATCACTCGTGTATTTCCTTCATTCTCTTTATTTGTTGTTAAATTAGATCACTGGTTGTATTTTGTGGTTTTTTGGAAATCAGATTGAAGAGAAAAAACTAGGAATTGAATATGAGCCAATGTGCAATATCTCGAGCTTTCTTTAGGGTTTTGGCCATAGATCCACACCCATATCATCCACAAACTCATGGAGAATGTAATGAACAACAAAGCTAGGGTTTTTTGCTGTAAAATATTCAAAAATGCCCAACTCGATTCACCTATGCGTATTATGCCCATTTTTCTTTTATAATATTTTATGTATAAGTCGAAAAGAGGCAATAGAATGTTTTTTAGCTGTTCTTGCATATTTTATTTGGGGAAATGATGGAAAGGGAGGTGTGGTTGTCTATGATTGTGTTATACCAACTAAAAATGTGCCTTCTGTTGGCACAGCTGAGAAATCAGGCCCCATGACTTTATGCGCTGTGTTTTTGTCATTGGCTCTGCACACATTACAGCAACAGTGATGGTGATTGGGGCTTCGTGGGTATTTTATGTCCAGAGATTTTCTGTAACTGCTTTTACACACAAGATTGGCTCCCAGACTCCAAACATTATTGTCTCTTTAATTAGTACATTTGTCTTACTCTGTATTGGTTGGTTTCTTAAATTTATACAGGCCAGCAACGTTCAGACAATGCATTTCCATCTGAAGAAATGTTCAGCGGATGATGCAGCATTCTCTGAGATGCATGGTGCTTCTTGTTTGGAAGCAACAATAAAGTTTGAATGTGCAGTTCTAGTATAACATCTCCTTGTGTACATTCTGATTTATGAACCTAAAAAAAATCAGTGTTTTGTAGGTGGAGAGCAAATCACACCTGTATACTAGCTAACATATATTTTTCTATTGAGTGGAAGGGAAGAAAAATCTTGAAACAATTCCTGGGATGTAGTGGGGTCAAATCACAAATGGATGCTATGCAACTCCCATGCACCTCTTTGTCAAGCTCTACAACTGTAGGACAGGCTGCTTCTGCAAAAAGTTACTCGCCAGTAAGCATCATCAAGTAAATTTAGATTGGGATCCAGTACAAAAAGTAATGGAGAAAAACATAAATAAGAAATACTGTAGGAGCGCAATGACATCTCTAGAATTAAAAGATTAATGGATGTGGAAAATGAGAAGGCAAGACATGACCCTGAAGGTCTCAAACAAGATGATTTAATGCAAATAGCAGAAGCCCAGAATAAAGTTGAAAGAGGGAAATTTGAGAGAGAGGAGTCTTAGAGAAAATTAAAGATTGAAATAGACACCTAACTAGGAAAATAAAGTGGAAAGGTTCTTACGAGGACACAAGGCGAAATCTTATTCCTCTGATGTTACAGAATATTACTGAAGTCTTATTGCTGAACGTGTAGGCTTTATTTGAAAACATTTGTGCTTTTTACCAAATCATTTCTTTTTACTGAAACCTGTGATACTTGTTGATCTTTTCAGTATTGTATCTTCTTTTGCTTGCCTTCTCCATTTTCTAGCCTTTTTTTGGTAATATAGGATATGGAGACTCACTGTGGTTTGTGCCACATGTTCTGTTGGCACAACTGAAAAATCAGGCCCCATGACTTTATGCACTGTGTTTTTGTCATAATATGCTGCTATTTGCTTTTGGAGCAATTCTGGGCATGATTGATCTTCCCATGACACAATTCTAGCTAGTAAGTGCAAGTCGGGTAAGGGAAATTTTGTGATTATGATTCTCGAACCTCATGTTTTGAATGAAAATCATATTTGCTGGTTTATTACAATGTAAAACACTTTATCTTAATCACCTGATACTTCTACAAATCAGATCTGAGTGATACCCATCGGTTATGGAATCTGGGTCATTATAGCCGTAAGACCCTCACATTTACTGCTAGGTCGGAGCCTGCTGGGCTGCGCAGGCTTTATTTGAAAACATTTGTGCTTTTTACCAAATCATTTCTTTACCTGTGCAAGTCTTAGTCTCATAAGTAAGAGTCATTTCTCGTAGGAAATGGTTGCTCCTTAGCCGAGTTTCAGATTATGCAATGAAATATGAACCCATTGTAGAAAAAATGTCAACTTCACAATAAGAGGGAAGGCCAAAATGACTCGATTGTGTTGATGTTGAGGACTATTTTTATTGTTGTTGACTGAATTGTGTTGATGCTGAGGACTGAAATTGTAGTGTCATTCACAATGGGTTGAAATTGTTTTGCCGCTGTGATCCATTCTTCTGAAATTAATATTCTATCAATTTTTTCAACTATATATCTATTTCCTTTGCCTTTGTTACGCCAAATGAAAAACAAGGTCAACCGTTGTTGTTTTGTCTCCAGTAGGTTAAGGGCTGCTGCTATCCTGATCCATGACTTTGATGTTTGGGCATGCCTAATCCTATTATATTTATATTCCTTGGATATTGTTTTGTTTCTTACATTTTGCCTTTCTATTGCTGGTTGAAACAGGAAAATTGGTGCTGAAATACAGGCTGTCTTTTACCCTTGTTTGCATGCAAAACAACTTACTCTGAAGGTTTTCATCAGCGGCGGGAAAAAAAGGTTGTCGGGAGGAAAGCAAGGTGCAATCATCTTCTGTTTTACTAATGCTTTGTCCCTTTGCTTACTGTTCATTTAAGCATGCCGTGGAATTTAAAAATAAATTGTAAACATGTTTGTTGGAATGAATAGCTTTGGTTTTTTTTGTCTTGTGTGCGTATATATTGCTGTTTTTTTTTGCGCTCCATATCTCTGACTGCTATTTTCATGTTGTGTACATCTGGCTCGCTTGTGATAGTATCGCATGGAACTTTCAATGTGTGTTTTTGTTTTTATGGTTGAGTGGCTTTACCTTTCGGAAATCGTTTTGTGTGCCTCCTTCCTTATGCTTTGGAAAGATGCAAACTATATTTTCCCTGTATAATAATGGCATATAGGAGCACATGCCTTTCTTGTTAGCATGATTCCTAGTGTGCGGAGGGAGTTATCTCCCCGGGAAGCCACTTCAAAGCGTTCCGCAAGCAACCCTTGCGGAGCGTTAAAATGTTCAACAGGAAGGTTTTTGAAGCTGCCTGCCTGGAAAGAAACCTTCTCTTTCGACTCATTGTACATTTTGCTTCGGCTACTGCTTTCCCTAATGTTTGGATGTTTTCCTGTTCAGTTTAAAAGAATGAAGACTAGAAATACAATTATCTCTCCCCCGGTTGGAGTAACTATTACGACACCGCACTTGCAAAGAGAAGAACAGTTTAAGAGGACTCAGTTTGTTGTGAACGTTTTACACTGCAGGCAACCAAAACCGCCTAAACCGGTTATAGCTGATTTGGTTAGAGAGCGACTTTGCCTTTTGCCACATAGCCCTTTGTACTTGTCCAAATTTCGAACTGCTGGGCCTCATTCCCGAGGGTTTGGCTTGGTCTACGATACTAAGGAGGCTGCAATGGCGTGTGAACCTTCCTACAAATTAAGAAAAATGGGTGTTGCTGTTGCGAAACAAGACAGTGGAAAAAAAAAAACAAAGCTGCAAAGAAAATTGCTGGTGCTAGCAAGAAAAACAAAGAAAAAAAACATTTGATAGCCTCCTCCCCAAACACCTTGTAGACGAAAATGAAGTTGTAGACTGTATATAGCTACAGGATTTTTTGTAATACTTTTCTGCAAGTAAACGTGAAACAATGAGCCATATTTTGGATCTGTAAATATTAATTCCAATATACTACTTTGTTTTATCTAACAGCATGTACTTTGTTTTTCCAGCGTGTAACCTTTTGCGTTGTATTTGTTGTGAATGCGATTGTTTACCTTGCCGTATTTGATAGAATATGAAATGAAAATGTTTAACTGAAACTGAAAATAATCGGAGGCCCATGTAGAATTTGAATGGGTCACCATATATCACTCTAAAAAAAGTAAAGCGGCTGTGCTCTTTGAATCCATATTTCTTGACAGAAATTGTGTGTTATAATGCATCTAAAGCTTTGGTGATCTGAGTGATTCTCGTCAATTATAATATTTGGTGCTCGAAATATACATATTCTTATCGGTTATTTATTGGAGTAAAGCTCCAAGGTTTGCAAGCATATTTTCCTGTTGAATTTGATTTGGGTAACAGTTCGTTCGTTTTTTAGATAGACAAAAGAACCTCAATTATAATAAAAAAGTTTCTTGACAAAACATATATAAATGGCCATAATATTCTTGTTGTGGTCATACTTTATTTTGAATTTTTAGCCTTGAATTTAAGGTCGGTTTAACTTGTGCTATCTTTCCATCAGATAATCTTAAGTGACGCGGTTCTATCTTTAAAATCTTTGCCATGTCATTTCAATGATTGGATAATCTCAAAGGACAATAAGTTTTAGATTTTTGAGAGTATCTCCGGTCGCCTCAAGCATATTCGGGTAGGGGTTTTGTCCTTCAGTTTTTTCGATGATGTTGTTGATGCTTGGGTAGTATTCTTTTAAGTTTTAACATCCCACTCTGATTGCTTTTTCCAGACGTGCTCCCTCTGTACCCTACATACGTCTTGCTCACTTGAGCAATTATTTACTCAAATGTGAACTCGTGGGTTCTGAATCCTGCAATTTTTCTTTTCCTTCAGATTTTTTTAAATTTTTTTATTATAGTCAGAAGGGAATTACATTCTTCAGAGTGCATTATACACTTTCAGAAAATCCATGCACTTTGTCAGAAAAGACAATGAGGGATTAGCCTTTCTGAAATGCAGTCCATCCATCCTTTAACTAAGAAAAGATAACAAGAGATTAGCTGTTCTGGAAAGTACAACATCTATCCTTCAACTAAGAAACTTTTGATAGATGTTCCGCCACATCAAAAACATTCCTCCTGCCAACAGTCTTCTTGGGTTTTAAATTTTAACATCATACTCTGATTGCTTTTTCCAGACTTGCTCCCTCTGTACCCTACATACGTTTTGCTCACTTAAGCAATTATTTACTCAAATGTGAACTTGTGGGTTCTGAATTCTAGGCTTTTTCTTTTCCTTAAGATTTTTAAATTTTTTTTATTCATAGTCTGAAAGGAATTACATTCTTCAGAGTGCATTAGACACTTTCAGAAAATCCATGCACTTTGTCATGTGCTTATATAAGAAGACCATCTCAATAAACTCACCCTAGAATGGCATCCTGTGAACTACTTATATAATATCCTAAATAATCCCAAAAAGGAGCAAGCTTTCCTATCAAAGGAAAAACTGTGTATGGAATACTGATAGCATTGTAAAAAAATTATCAGATAACAGCAGGATGAACAAAAGACATAATAAAATCATAAAAAACTAAAAGTACAAAAGAGGTGCGATACAGAGCAGCCTTATCTGATAGATGAGGAAGTGACTATAGAAGACCCCTCCCTAAATTCTTCCAACTCCAAACAGCCATCTGTAAGACCTTGACCTGCTTTAGAAAGAGTATCAGCAATGGTATTAAGCTCCTTGAAAACATGTTGAAGGGATATGTAATCAAAACCAAGACTGATTTCTGTCAAAACATCACCTAAAGGCTGAAGAGAAGTATTGTGCAACTGAGACTTATTCAGAGCCGAATCTCAAAAAACCTGGAGTTTCTTAGCACCACGATCCAGACCACATTTCGTCAAAAGCTTTAGGGCCATACATTCTGCATAGTTGTTTGATCCCAACACCAAGCCAGCTCTAAACTTTACGAATCTCAAAAAACCTGGAGTTTCTTAGCACCACGATCCAGACCACATTTCATCAAAAGCTTTAGGGCCATACATTCTGCATAGTTGTTCGATCCCCACCAAGCCAGCTCTAAACTTTATGAAATGAGAATAAGAGAAATACCCCCCCCACCCCCCGCCCCCCATTCACTACTAACCGCCAATTTTGTTTTTTTGGGTTGCACTGTCAAAGACTAATGCCATGATACTCATCGATAACATGCATCTGTCAGTTGTCTGGCATTAGGAACAGAAGCTTGATTGGTGTACTTACAGTGTTTATGTTTGTTCCGAGTGTAAGTCCGGAACACTGGACATGAATTTTTGCTCATATGATTGAGTTTCTAGCCATCCATATACCCAAAAAAACGATGAATTGGATAGCACTACACCTTTTTAACTGTCTATTATTTAACTAGTTGACAAAGGTACCTCAACTGAAAACGGTGCCACACATTCGCAATGCTAGTAGGTTCCCTCAGACCACTTTCTATGATTCCTTAGCATATGCACAGTCAATGAAAAGATGGACATAAGTTTCAGTCTTTGCATTTGTTTTCTAGACCACTTGGGTTGTGCTTGTTTTACTTTTGACAGCTGGTCCCAATTCTGTAACTTTATCTACAACATAAAGCCACATAAAAAATAAAACCATAATTTCCAGCATTTTCCTCATTGAATATGCACTTGCATCCCAACTTTGTAGTATAAACACCATCGAACTTGTTTTTGGCCCAAGCTATTAAAACTTGCTCATCTCTAATTCTAATATGACATTTCTGAACGCCCAACACATATGCCTCCTGATTGCAGTTATCAGCTCATATAAGCCGTTTCATTAACCCATTTGTTGCTTAAACAACATTTGCAAAGTTTGGGTAAGGTCCAATGGTGAAAATTTTGAAATCTTGAAAGTTTCGGTTCGGTTAACTAAATTTACAAATATGAAATATGTATGTACGCTTACACACAACTGTGCAGATATATATACATATACACACACACATATATACATATGTACATACATATACACATGCGCGCGCAGATACATACATGATACCTGTAGAGGAAAACCAATTACATAATAAAATCTGATCGTAGCAAACCCTCTGATATCATACATTTGATTTTTTAAATAAGATTTATTCATATCTTTGTTCAGTATATCACCATCGTAAGGAGAAGCCCCACTCAATTAGACTTGCAGCTGCTACTTAATTAATTAACTTGTAGTTAACTTCACCTAATAGCACCATTATAGGTTGCGTTGCTCAAGTCTCTAACTGCTTGTGACTGATTCCTGATTATCTGTCAATTATTATTTACCTTGTTTGCGGTCCTTTGGGTTAGTCCTGCAGTTATTCTGATGTATAGCAGCCTCGTGCTTTGCAAAGGGTTCGTTCCAACAATCTTTTCTTTAAGACTCACGAGGAGGCATAGTT
The DNA here is from genome assembly GCA_019776745.2 of Taxus chinensis. Lineage (NCBI taxonomy): Eukaryota > Viridiplantae > Streptophyta > Pinopsida > Cupressales > Taxaceae > Taxus > Taxus chinensis. The sequence goes on along the minus strand of CM034152.1, from coordinate 249,657,669 downwards.
TGCTTTACTCAACCCAACCTCAATATGGGAATGGGCAGAAACTATGTAACATCAACTAGGATATATACCTTGTAATTAAGGCGATAGTTTCATATTTACTCATTATAAAAGGGGTGACATATGCATTAATTAGCATATAATTGAGATCTACTTGACAATTTACTCATAACAATAACCTTGTCCAATTACCATCTAAGTTGCTGCATTCAAATTTGTGTTCGAATTTGCTGAGGATTAAATTCATGAAAAATTTGTTGCTAAAAAAATCAGCGATAAAATTCGTGATTAAATTCAACTGTAAGAAATATACATTTAAATTAAATATATAAAAATGGAAGATAATTTCACATTTCAGTAGAGAAAGATAATATCGCATTTCATTAAGTAGCTATCATAATAATGCGATTGACATGAAAATTGTTGAAAAACATGTGCTCATAGCTGCATACTAATTGTAAAAAAGTTTACAAAAAGTGATGGATGAAAGTCGTGAACTTCCCTATGTAGTATGGACTAAGGTCTACTTATTACATCAAAAAAATCTAAATCATCTAAAGCACTTGGCTCAATCTCATCATTGGAGCTCCTGAACATAGGAATTGCTTTTAGTATCTGTTATGGAAAACCTTGACGTTGGTGCATCATTTTGTGGGAAAAACGGGAAATGTTTGGATGTCTGGTTAGGTTAATAGAGTTTTTAGAGATGGTGTTTCCACTGTTATTATCTAATATTAGTGGCAGCGAAAAGAAAATTCATATTTAGAATGGATGTTAGGAACTGTCCACTTCTTTTTATCTACAAAATCTTAATTATTATTGATCATAGTTATAAGTATTAATGTTCTAATAGTGAGTATTTCTAACTTGCCTTGGACCATGTCCTGGGCTGTGATAGTTGAGGTTGCGGAAACATTGGTTTTAGTTGTGCCAGATTTGACCTGAAGCTAATGCTATTGTAGCTGTTGAATGTCAGAAGTTGAACCTGCTTTTTTGGTTAATTTGATGGTGTTTAAGAATTTGCTGTTAATTCAATAATGTTTAGAAGAGCAACGTCTAAAAGTGCTTGTGGAATACTGGCTTCAATACTTATATTTTTGATGTTGCTGCTGATGTTTGGGCTGGCGTTCAACTTAGTATTGCATTGGATCATTTTCTGCTTGCCTTTTGAAGTGATTGTTCAAAAAAACAATTCCACATCTATCTGTTATTTCAAACTCTTTTGGCTTTGGTGTACCTACGTGTCCGTTCGCAGTTTTTAGATTTTTTCAATAATAACGTATTTGCTTCATCGTTCATTAATTTGTTTATTCCTCCTTTTTTAAAAAACTTATTATACATGCTCACCACAACTTCCTATTTGCTTGTTATTGTTCTTTACATTCGTTTCTGGCTTCCCTTCCACAATGGAATTTAATAACAAAAAAAAAGGGGTTTTGTGATTTGTGACATCGCATTAGATTTTACCTTTTTTATGCGAACTCTAAGCTACTATCCTTTACGCTGGCATCATTCTTTTGTTCCGCTTCAAGCTTCCCTTCCGCATTTGCTTCTAGTGAAACGAAATATCGGGTTCGATTTTCTAGGTGGGGGCGTAGCATTCGGTTTGGTTGTTTCTTTTGGTGTTTTCTTTCACGTTCTTGGTTGATCATTACATTTGTCGTGCAGCACATCCATTATCCTCTAATTTTTGCATTGTAACCATGGACACAACTTTAGCAGAAGGAGGTATTACGCGCCTAATGTCCGGTTGCTCGGAGACGAGTTCCACGTTCTAGCTCCTCAATATTTGTCCTATGCGGTCTCTGTTGAATAGTGGCACTCAGCATCGAGTTGACCTTTCCGACGGTATTCACATCCAGAAGGCATTGTTGCCCTCCAAGTTTTCACAACTAGTTGCAGACAAAACGTTGAAAGAAGGCACAATAATTCAGCTGCACAAAACCGTTTGCAGGATGGTCGACCATGAAATGTAAGTAGCCAACATTTTGGCTTCCCTTTCGTCTTTTCTATCTCGCACAATGTTTCCTAACCTTTTTATTCCTTGCATTACATGCGTGCAGGACCGTTTTAATTACCGATATGGAAATAGCGAAAGAAACTTATCCGCAAATTGGTTCTCCTTCCCGGATCCCTGGCCATGTTGTTCGGGGCAAACAAGCCTGTGTTGACCACCCTGAGGGTGTGCCCAAAACGTTGTTTCCGCAAACGCCGCCTCAAAAGATTTATGCTTCCTCGAAATCAGCATCGAAGGCCATTTTCATAGACGACTTAAACACAACCATGCGTGTTTGGTCCATAGAGGGCAGAGCGGTCACGAAAAACTCCATGCGGACATATAGTAATGATAACGGCAATGGTTGTTTCTTTGGTTTCGACTTCGTGGATAGCAGAGGTGGTGAAATCCGTGTCACTTGTTTCAATGAGATTGCGGAGAAGTTCTATGGCACGATAGAGAACGAAAAAACGTACACCATCTCTAACGGAAGAATTGGAAAAGCAAAAGAAAAGTTCAACAACCTGAACAACAAACTCGAAATTTTCCTTTCAGCAGCATCTATTGTCCGGCCTCTACATGTCAACGATGAAATCATACCTTTACACAACTTCCACTTTGTCCCCATCAAAGACATACCTGGAAGACCTGCCGGATCTTTTGTTGACATTCTTGTTGTTGTTCTTGTTATTTCTCCACGATCCACCATTCGCAGACGTGATCAGACAGAAACATTCAAGCGAACTTTGCAGGTTGAAGACATGTCCGGATTTAGTGTTTCCATCACTTTGTGGGGTCAACATTCAACTGTACTTGGAGAAGAGCTAGAAGAATTCCTTTCAATTCTGCAGAAACCAATTCTTGCTCTTAAAATAGCTCGTGTTTCCAGCTTCAACGGAACATCTCTTGATACTATATCCACTACAAAATGGTTTTTCAATCCAATGATTCCTGAAAGCCTCTCTCTACAGGAATGGATTGCATCTGATGCTTTCAATGTCCCCGCCCCATCTATCACAAATAGGGTTCTGGGGCCTCCATCTGCCTTGTCCTCTCCGGAAACAATAGCTCAGGTCCTGCAAATGGGTAACACAGATAAAAATGAATGGGCTACAATTACAGCAAAAATCACAGACATTTCATTGGACAATTTTTATTACTTGGCATGCCCTTTAGTGAAAAATGGTACACAATGTCGCAAGAAAGTGCAAGAACTGGAAAACGGGTCCTGGTTTTGTGGGAAATGTAATATTCCTATCCAAAAATGCGACTACAGGTATGCACTCCGTGTCACTTTAAAAGATGGCACAGGAGAACTTCAATCCGTAACTGCATTTGATGAGACTGCTGAAAATATAATGGGCGTCAAAGCTGAAGACTTGCAGTTTTTGAGCATAGATGATGGTGCTACAACTGAAATTGCAGACCAAGTTATAGGCCACGAATATCAATTTACGCTTTCCATCAAACTTGAAACATACCGTGAGAAGAAGCAGTTTAAATGTGTCATTATAAAGTCGCACAAACTTGAAGCTGCGGCTTCCCTTCCCTGAATTACGTTTGTGTAACAATGTACAGGCTTCACTGCATTTGTGTTCCCCCCTTGTAAAGCTCTCGTGGTCTCTTGATATGCTAGCACCCTTTCCAATAACTCTTTCTTGCACAGACGAATGTCTAGTTGTTCCTTTTTGCTCTACTTTTGCTTATGTAAACTCGGATTCAATGGATATCGATATATATACGTTTTGTTTTGTAATTTTTGTCACACTCTCTATGTTCTTGAATATCAATAATTGGAATTCCTAAGCCATTTCCTTTAAAAAATAAATACTAGTGATGGTCTTTTATATTGTATGGACATGTTCTTTCCTTCGAACACTTTCCTGTATTCATAGCTTTCGTTGAATGAGCTTTGTTGGTGCTATGTTCCTTTACTTGTAATATACATGCGCAAAACAACTTTCGTATTCTTTTGTTTTACTCCATGTATGGCTAGATGCACACTTTTTCCTTTACTTGTCTCATACTTTTTCTCCTGCTGCAAAGCGTTGCAGGATTCCCCATGTCTGCAGAGCAACGATTAGCTCGAAGAAGAGAGATCTACACCAAAAACAGAGAGCAAATAAATGCGGATCAGCGCCGGCATTACCATGCTAGAAAAAACACACATTGCACATCTTTCTCCCCCCGTCCCGCCCCGTTCCGGCCCCCGGCACCTGCCCTTCCATCGCCCCATTCTGGCTCTCACGGTGCCTCCTCATCCAACGCCGCAAATGTTTTTCTCTCCCCGCCATCCGCTCCACATTGCCCTTTCCTTTCGCACAACACTTCCACCCTTCCCTTCTATGAGGCCCATGTACCCTGGGATACACAACACTTCCCTTCTCGATCGACGCATTCCTCTTCCCCCCCATCAACCATGTACTCTCCAATGTCCTTTGGTTTCTCCCATCCTGTTGATGCTCTGTCGACCTCTTCGCATTCATTTGTGCTACCTTCCCCAGCTTCCAATACATGCCAAAATCTTGACGGGTTTTGTTCTGCTAGAATGTTCCCTTCCGAGCCATCTGCCACTTCTTCGTCCTCCTTCGCAGATGCACAAAGGCGTTTCCGCAAAAGGATAGATTCCCTTTCCGGTGCAAGCACATGCACAATCTGTTTGGAAAATTACCCTGGCATTCTAACTAAGTGTTGTTCAGGATCTATCCTTTGCTCCAGGTGCAGGCTTGAGAAACAAGGACACCGATTTTCTTCTTGGAACAACATGGACCCTGGTGTCCAGCCATCCGTACTACAATCTTTGACACAAGTTGAAGAAATGTTGATTGCTAGAGTTAACCCAATTCTCCAAGTAACCCATGCACGTGGTGGACAATACAAATACTCTGGGCACACTATAAGCTTCCCCCAAGATATCTCTACCATAGCAAAGTACCTCCCTCGACGTCTCGGTGATTTGGATTTGCTTCTTGTGCAAAAGGCAGGCTCCCAACAAACAAAATACGATTTCTACGTTAGTAGATCTCGTGTATGGCTGGCACTTCAATACAAAATTTTGCATGACCCATACTACAAGGATGTTCTTGTTGACAATGAAGCCCTCAACGCTCTTCCCATACAACAAACAAATATTTCCTCCTCCCTCAACTCCATACCGATGGACATCCCCGCCTCTTCAGGCACTGTCGCACCTGATTCCAGCGATGATCCTTCTCTCTGCAATTTAATTAACGCCCACTCTTCTTCTTTCGTCCCTTCTGCCCACAACTTCGGCACCGAAGACGAGCAGATCTCACAGTTCCTTCTCTCCCATGATCAAAACATGCCTTCTACCATGCCTTGGCCAGACATAAGTCTTTCTCCCATAAATGAATACACCACTGAGGGTCTTTTTTCCATGGCATTCCCAACTTTGTTTCCTGAAGGTAAGGCTATGTTTAGACAACCTCGCATGAAAGAGGTACTTTTTCATGAATATGCCCTCCATTTAATCCGTTTCCACGATAACCGCTTCGGTTCCCACCCCCGGTTTCGCTATTTTTTGCTTAACCTCATCATGCGGCATAGGAGCCAGTCTACAGCAGCGGTTTTCATGCAGCAAAACCTAGAAAATGACATACCGCCAACTATAGCTGACCTCCGAAAAAAATTGCTTGAAGACCCTGCATATTCGCTTCCAGATACCTTGATGCGGTTTGGTAATAACCTGCGCGGAACATGCTCCTTTTGGTCCAAATACAGAGGAGAGATATCAGACATGGTTGAACAATTGGGTGCACCTACATTCTTCTTCACTCTTAGTGCTGCAGATACTAAATGGCCTGATTTGCATAGCTGTATGCCTGGTGTTCCGCCTCCTGATCATCGGTCCGCGCAGAAATTTAGAACAGAGAGCATTATCGCCCACCCCCATCGTGTTTCTGCTTACTTGCACCAAAGGTTCACGATATTCCACGAGGAGGTCCTGCAGAAACACCTTGGAGCCAAGGACTACTGGTACAGGTAAACAAAATTAAATGGTTCGTTTGCCGCTCTATTGATTCTCTTTATTTCTAACCGCCTTTTTCCTTTAGGTACGAATGGCAACATAGAGGGTCCGCACATGTTCACAGTTTCCTTTGGCTGGAAGGTGCCCCCAATGTTGACACAATAGATTGGAATGACAATGCTTCTGTTGAAACAACAAGACTATACTTTGATCAATATGTTTCTGCATGGAACCCTAGAGCTCCTGCATGTAGACCTACATTCTTTCAAAGATCTCTCGAGGATGATCCCTGCTTGCTTTCCTCTTCAGAGGTTCTAGCTTCCAACCCTCTGCACGATGTCGAGGAACTTATAAACCGGGTTCAGCGCCACACCAAATGTTCTACGCAGACATGTCTTCGAAAAAAAGGTTCCAGAACTATATGCCGTTACAGTGCTCCTTGGGAAACACAGGCTTTTTCTTCCTTGACCATGGATGCCAACAAAAGCGTTAAATACCTTCCTTTCAGGAATGATGACAGATTAAACATTCACAATAAAGCCATGCTAGCTATATGGAGAGCCAACATTGACTGTCAGCCTGTACTATCTCGGCACGCTGTTCTTAAATACATTGCAAAGTATGCCTCTAAAGCAGAGCAACGCTCTGAGACATACCACCAAATGTTGTCTAGGCTTTGTTCGCATGCTAACCCCGATTTCCCTTCGTCTTTTGCAATACGGAAGATGCTCACTGAAAGTGTTGTTGAACATGACATAAGTGCACAAGAAGCTTGTCACTTGCTTCTCAAACTTCCTCTTGTTGTGTCCAGCCGGCAAACCGTCTATTTAAATGTGGGCAAAAAAATACTTAGGTGCCTTTCTGCATCGGCTACTCAGGAACAAGATACATCACAGCTTCTTGATGCGTACCTTGTCTGCCCACCATCAATGGAATCCCTTTCCCTTATCCAAATTGCTCGAGAATGGAATTACAGCAAATACCGAAAAAAAGAGAAATGGAAACAGCGCACTACACCAGCAATTGTCCGCGTGTACCCAAGGTTTTCCATCATTCCACCGGCTAATACAGAGGCTTTCCACCTTTTCTGTTGGTCTGAGCTCCTGCTGTACAAGCCTTTCCGGAACATTCCTTCGGATGTTGGTTCCTCGCCAGATGTTGTTTCTTCCAATTGGCACCTGTTCAAAAGCTCATACAAACCGTGGGATGTTAGAAGAACAGACACGGAGCTTGATACATCTCCAGATGAATCGTCTGAATCTGACACAGACCCAATGCAAACAAGCGAGAGAATCTATGAATGGCAACTTTTGGCAGGCCTCCGTCCGGGACATTCTGAAGGTCTAGACCACTTGCAAATGCTTGGCCTCCGAGAATATGACTCCTGCTATGATTGGTCCTCAAACAATGTTCTGGTTCACTTGGTTGACGTCGCCCCCTCTTTTGTCGAGAATAGTAGGGTGAATTACTGCCCTGACCATACAAATCCATCTAGTTTGCCTTCTTTGTCAACTTTTTCCGATAGCCAGCAGCGAGCCTTCACTACAATACTCCACCACTTTTCCTCGACACACAGCCTATCACCCCTTCTTCTCATTGTTCAAGGAACTGCAGGAACAGGCAAATCATTCCTTATCCACTCTCTCCGATCTGCCTTCTCCTCCCTCGCTGCCCCTGCCATTTCACCCCTTCTTTTGCTTGCCCCTACTGGTGTGGCCGCTTTTAACATTTCCGCATCGACCGTTCATTCTAGCCTCCGAATTCCCGTTTGAGATTTAAAACCCCTTGAAGGGCAAGCTTTGGCCTCCTTTCAAGACTCTTTAAAACATGTCACATACATTTTGATTGATGAAATGAGCTTCATTGGTCCTAAAATTCTTGCAAAAATTGACTTCCGCCTGCGTGAGGCCTTCCCGCACTTCCGTACTTCCCCCTTCGGAAATAGATCAATGATTCTTGTTGGAGACCTTGGTCAACTTCCACCCGTTATGGACATTCCACTATATGCCAGTAATTCCTACGGTGGATCCCTTTCGTGCAAATTTCCTAATTCAATCTCGTTAACGTCTATATTCCGACAACAAGGCTCTGCTCCGACTCAAGTTTCCTTTCGAAATTTGCTTCTCAACATCCGAAACGGTGTGGCCACCCTTCCAGATTGGGAGACTTTGATGTCCCACACCGACTCATGCCTCTCACAACAAGAACTTTCATACTTCCACAATGCCCCCCACCTCTTCTCAACAAATATTCTTGTTAAAAACCACAATTTACAAATGCTGAAGGAACTCAATTCTCCAGTTGCCTTGTCCATTGCTCTGAATACAAGAAGAACTGACTACAATGATCCTGATGACGACCAGCTAGAACAAATAGTGCTCCTTTGCAAAGACCAAAAAATCATGCTCACTGCTAATTTGTGGATTGCTACCGGGCTTGTTAATGGCGCAACTGGCACTATCATTGATATTGTTTATTCCCCTTCCTCCGCTCCACCTTCTTTGCCTTCTTTTGTTATTGTTGACTTCGATCGCTATTCCGGTCCACCGTGGAATCCATCAAAGCCCACCCACATCCCCATTCCCCCCATTTCGAGAGGCTCTCGTACACAGCTGCCTTTAAAAATGGCATGGGCGTTAACGATTCACAAAGCCCAAGGGCTCACCCTTGGTCATGCCACCATAGACATTGGATCCACCGGAGACCAGACCTTACTTTTACTTCTCTTTCACGTGTGCCCTCCTTGGATAAGATTCGTATCTCCCCAGCTTTCTCCTTTGACCGTTACTCAAGAATTTCTTCAGCCTCCCTCCTGCAGTTCCGAAAACAAGAAGAGCTTCGCCTCCAATCCCTTCCGCCGTCCCCCTCCTCCTAATTCATCCCCTGTAACCTTCACCGTCTATAGCTCCCCGCCCCCGTCACATCCTCCGCACAATAACAATCTCGCCATTTCCTATTAACCTTTTTCCGGGCCTTCCCCTCCCCTTCTTCTTCTGCATCAAACACCTATGTACATATTTAGTTTGTTATACTAAACAATATTATCTTCTTTGCCGCTCTTCATTACTCCTTACGTTCTCGCAAATGGTCTCGTTTTTTATCGCATTGTTTTCTGTTTTTTCCTTCTCTTGGTTTCTAACAATTCTTAGTTTGCTCTTTACCGATATCCGTTTCGGCGTTCCCATCGCACACGCTCGCGTGCGATTGCTAGTTGTAGGAGTAGACAGGAAAAACGTTTACGGAAGGATACATAAAAATTGTGGACCGAGAAGAATGCTACGTAGTGTCAACGCTTCTACGACATCCCTCCGATTTCAACACATGCACAGCTAAATATTTGTAGCCGTCAATTCACTGTAAGGTGTCAGAACCAACCACTGGTCTTCCAACTGGTATACGATTCGGCGAAAATATAAAGCGAGAGTACACAATATTATTATATAATTAAAAAATATTAAGTGCTATATTCTTAGTTTTTTAATGTATTTATTGATTAATTAATTATTACAATATTTATTTATCTATGTTTTTATATTATAATTTTTTACATGATAAATGAATATTTATAATAAAAATAAAAATATTTATTGATATAATATATTTTTAACATATAATAATAATAAAAATAAATATATTAATATAAACAAATTAATCACTATAAATATTAATTTGTTTATGTGTTTGTTTCATAAAATTTTAACATAATAAATAAAATATTTAAACCTAAAAAAAAATTAATTCTTAAATATCAAAATTTAGAATTATATTGAAGGGCCCTTGTTCTATTGGTGATGTTGTTAGGTTTTCAATGAGCCCACTAGCCCACTAGGGATTAAGTCTTGCTGAGGCAAGACTTGGAGATACTCGACACAGAGAGTCAAAATGGTTGAGGTTAGGATCGTGCCCTGGGTGACTTTGATAGCATGGATGCCCCTTACTCGTAACTACTTAAACTGAAGGTGATCACTAGTTTAGTTGTACGTTTACTCGTAATTGTAAATCCGCTATATACTTCCTTCGAAGTATGAACAGAGATGCCGACAATCTATGTAATCTAGTGCCCAATTAGTTCGCACTAGTCATAAAAAAAAATTAGATTTATTAATTAAAAGCATAAATTATTGTGAACACTAATAAAAATGTAACCAAGTATCGAAGGGCCCTTGGTGTATTGGTGATGTTGTTAGGCTTTCAATGAATCCAGTAGAGACCAAGTTTTGTTGACTGTAAGCCCTGGAAATCCCTGACACAGAGAGTCAAAATGGTTGAGGCCAGGATCTTGCCCTGAGTGACTTTGACGGTGTGGATGCCCCTTGCTCGTAGAAACTTAAACTGAAGGAGATCACTAATTTAGTTATATGCTTACTCATAATTGTATACCGCTATATACTTCTTTTGAAGCATGAGCAAAGATGCTGACAATCTATGTAATCTAGTGCCCCAATGAATGTACTACTCATAAAAATATAATAAAAAATCTAACCAAATTGTTAGGTAAAAGGTTATATTTATTTATTTATTATTTATTAAATTTGAAAGTCGTCTACATATCTTGTTTAAATAAAGTATAGTCAATAATTTACAATAAAAAGAGGTAAGTAGATATTCTCAACGTATAAAGCATATTTAAATGAAACAATTTGTTGGGTTTATATAAAATTATTAAAGTGGAAAGGAACCCCTTTACTTTAATGTTTGGCGAGGATTCGACGATTCCCATTATGAAATATATGAGTACTTAAAAAAAGACATGGTTATAAAGCAAAGTAAATACAAAGCACTCAACCTCTCTATAATGTTGATGTTAGCTGGATATCATAAAATATTGTTTACCTTAAGACTTTAGGGACTCAAATCATTCTTTGGTTGATGTGATTTTTGTACATTAATGGGCACCTAGAGAGGATCTTTTGGCATTTATTAATTGTTATTTAAATTGTATATTTCTAATTTATATTTGTATATTTGTTTATTGTTGGTTTAAGTTAAATTTTACTAGTATATTTAACGATTTTTAATGGTTTTGATTTCATAATAGTTTTTTAGTTTTCTATTCTTTTTTTAATTCATTTTAATCAAATTTTTTTGTTTAGAGTGATTGTACACATGTAGGACTTGTGGAGAGCATAAAAATACTCCAAATAAAATGTCGAATCAATGAAAATTCAAAGGAGAGTGAGAAAACGAGAGTTAGAAGAGGATAAAATGGTCAATGACTGTTAGAGGTCCATCTTTTTTGTGGGTACTTTTAGATTATGTGTCACCGTCCCTTGTTCTTCCATTTTCTTTTTTTCGATAGTTGGAGGTTAGTTCGGATTCCAATAGAGTTCTAATTTAGATCCAATTTGTCCATAAATACACAAAATAGTAGTTCATTCAGAATTTAAGAGGAAATCTAGAAGATTCATTAGTTACATGATTTTATTAAGCAATTACACACATTCTATATGAAATCAAGATATCATTAGAAGGATGTAGGACAAACACTACATACCATATGAATTATTACAAGTATTAGTGTGATATTTTCTATATTATTATTGTCTACATCACTAACAAAAAAAGATAGTTATGTTATTCTTTAGTTTATTACATTGCCTAAAAACACTTTTTTTTCTTTATGGCAATTCTAGATATTATTGCCCAATTAGGATAAGAAGAAAGTTTTAATATATTACAAAAGATTTAGAGAGGGAGTGAAAAAATCTAGTCAGGGTTTTTTAGTGTAGATCTAGATGAAAGAAATTGGTTAACAAGTAATGACATGTGTGCAACTTTGTATAGATCATCTAGATATTTTGTACATTGCCAAGAGAGTACACAATGTTGTACTTAAAGTTATTTGTTTTTTTCATTTTTTGGGGTTATCTTTTGCTTACATCTCAATGCACATTTCCACCAACTCATAAAAACTCTCACCTAATTTGGTGATATTTAAAATACGCCTCTAAATCTTCCATGCCACTAGTTTTGGAATTAATTAATTGGATCTAATTTATTGTCTTCCATATATTAGGCCTAGCTAAATGATATGGGTATTTGTGTTGCAATTTAACTAAAATCCATTTATTTACGTTTTATCTTTGTAATCTTGCACTCTCTTAGACCCCTTGTACGATTAGATCTTGCTTCATCATGAGTCGAATTCGATATATCTATTTTTTTCTCAAGTTTATTCCATTACACTATATTAGATAGAATAATCTTCGCTTCATTTTTTTAGTTTGATATTTTTCTAAAGATATTTCAAACTCTAAAGTATTTTATTTTGCATATATTGTATGTTTTTTATATTATGCCACATAAATTGGCTAGATACATGATTACAACTAGAAAGAATGTTCATATTGATATTGTGCCATATTTTGTCATTTTTTATACACCATAAAAATATTCCTCACAAATAAAACTTGACCAAACATATATTTTTAAGCATTTAAATATACAAACAGATAGTACATCCATAATTTTTCTAAAAAATTAATGTTCATCAAGTATTTTTAAGATTTATTTAGTGGTTAGTTTTTAAAATATTTTTGGCTGCCTAACGAGACGTAGTATTATTCTTGACCCATTAATTTAAACCTTATATATTTCATTTAATTCCTTTAGTTGATTATATAACTAGCCTAAAAAAGAAAAAGGAATGAGAAATTATAACCAATATTACATTTAAAATTATACTTTCTATTACAAATGATGGGAATGGTGTTCATTTAAATGATAATGTTGCGAATGCTGCAATGCATCATTGATAATACATGTGAAGTAAATCGTGATCAATAAGATTTCTTAGAGGAGGAAGATATAGCTAAGGATATTACCCATTTTATAAAACATTTTCATGGAAAATCCTGATGTGCCAACACTATTTATGAAAATAGTAAAATAGTAAAAAAGGGTTTGAATTGAGGATGTTCCATGCATACCATGTTAGTTTTGAAACTTTCTTTCAAAGCATCCAAATCAAATTCATATTCTAAACAATGTCGTTCAATACTTGCGATTTATGCCTTCCCGTGTGGTCCTTTTCCATGTTTATTCTTAACTTACAAGTTCTTAGGATTCTATTACATCTAAATTTTTTTTTATTGTTCCACACGCTTCTTCTACTTCTTAAAATGATATTTCTTCTCACCATGTTCAAATTACTTCTCAATATGTTTCTTTTCCTTCTCAAGTTACCCCGCTTTATCAACATGTTCTAATCACTTATCAAATTCCTTTAATGTCTATATTATAGACACCTAAATTTTATAAATTATCACTTGATAATGTTAATATTGATCGGATTCCTAAATCATGACTTATGAACTTATTTTAAGCAGAATTTCTATATGCTTACTCCTACCACAATACTTTCTCTCCTCATTGTAATAATTTTTCATTCACAGAAAAGCTCATGTCATTCCAAAGTATTCCAATCATCGTAACTATTATGCACATAACTTTAAAACATTGCATTTCTCTCCTAGAAAAAATTTCTAAACACAGATCAAACTGTAAAATTGTTCAGTCTGAAAGAAACTATTTTTTCAGTGCTACCTAATAGCCATGTTCTCAATTTGATATTTTTATGGGTCAATATTTTAACTATAGGTCATCATTAATGTAAAAATATACCTATATAACCCTATATAAGTAATTCATGTGCACCTAATTACTAATTTGGTTATACCTAGCACTGTCAAGAGTTTCACTATGTTGGTGAAATATTTTTTTGTAGGACAAAAAATGGGGTTTTCCACCAACGCTCTGGGACTAAGTTCCTCCTCTTAGGAATGGGGAGGCTCCCATTTATTGAAAGCCTGATATTTTGTACACTAATTATATTCTCAGGGTGATTGAAGACATGGGATCACACATGAACACTCCACTGAACTTGTGGCAACAATGTATGGAGGAAAATGAGTGTGAGGTATAAGTAGGAGAAGAGAAATGGAGAGGGGGTTTCAAGTAGTAAATATGATGGTGAGTTTATTAACCACAAAACCAAAAGTATTTCCAGATTCAATGAGTAGCACCAATATGCAAAGCAAGACGAAAAATAAATTCAACACAAAGTTTAACTACATTATATTCATCACAAGATTCAGTATTTTGCTGGTTGTTTAGGATAACAATTCTCTATTGGAGTAGGAGTTGAGAAAGAGAGGAATACATTAGGCAAGAAATAAAAGAAATACAACTTGCTATAGGAGGAGCAAAAACTGATCCTCTTGAATGGAGATAGCGTTACAACTTATATCCAAAGTAAATGACTCTTTGCATTGCCATGCGACTTTTCAACTTAAAGTACAATCCCAACAACTAAATAGAAAATTTAAGTGACTTAAATCACTTTTATAAAATTTGTTTTACAATGGAGAAATACAATTCTAGAGAAAGAATGTGTGATCAGATGAAGACGGTCCAGGATGAAGTTATGATTTTACTTCATTGTGGCTTGATGAATGTTGAGACTGAGTATAATCTTCCCATGCTACTTCTTTGATCAAGGAATTTCTTGTTTGGGACTAAGAAATGATGTTCCACCTCTTATCCAGAATGATTAACTTTGGTCACGTTTGGGAAAACCTCTTTCAACTCTCCATCATCACAAGAAATGGTAGGTTGCATAAATCAACTCTTTTTCATGAACATGATCTCTTGTCTCTCACATGAGTGAACACTCATCTTGTAATCATCATGAAGAATGAATTTACACCATGTATGCCCCGAACTTGGTAACCATGAGCTCTCTTGGATTTGATAGTATCAAAGATCCTTGAGAATCCTCGGTGGCAACATATCAATCCTTTGAATGGGAACACATCCTCTTAGTGAGATGGAATCAAACAATAACTGAATGGGCAATGTCTTTAAGAACAATAGGAGCACTCCCTATATGTATCTTTAATAGAGAATGATGAGGAGATCAAGAATACACTACAACCATGGTTCTCATCATTAAATCTTTTAACTGATTCAACCAGATGTTTCGTAATAAAAATACTCCCATGTACTCTAAATCAAGTTAGAAAATGATTTTTCATTCTACCATCCCATGCTTTAGATCATCGAAATCCATGTGTTCCATGTTGTTGTCTCTAATGTATAGGCATTCAGAAACCAAGTCTTAACTGGGCTTGTATCTAGAGTGGTGGAACTTTATTATGTAATTTGTGGTTTCACGAGTCTAAGAATGATGGTGGAATTAAATGGGGCAAGAACAATGGGATTTCGAGATGGTTTACAAAAACTTGAGATTTTGCATGGTAATGGCAGCTAAATTCTCGTTTAGGCCATTTTTAGGTAAAAACAAATCTAAATTCGATGAGAATTAATTCATTGGTAATGTAATCATGAGATGAAGATAAGCTCAAAATTTTGTGAATATCCCTTGTTAAAATCAACAGGAAATGGAAAAACAAGTTCTGGTTGAGAGGCGAACTTGGAAAATGTGTCAAATAGAGTATAGGAAAAAAAATCAGTCCTTCATTATGGGAGAATTTTTTTTCCAAATGGATTGGTTTTTGATTCATTAGAGAGGTATATAAGAGGGGAACCAATGCTCCAAATTTGGCGAATATATCTCGCAGGGTTTGGGAGAAAATGGTGAAACAATTTCTAACGCAAATGGGGTTTCTGAGTGGTTTTGGAGGTAGAAAGTGGTTTCAAAAACATATCATGCATTTATTAATCATAGCACGTGTTTGATAGCTCTAAACAGAGGTTTTTGTGAGGGGATATTTTTGGCAAAGTTTGAGAATTTTCCTCCATGTGATTTTTGCACATTGAGCAAAACAAATTTGAGGGGTTTTGGTGAAGCAAGCTTAGAATGGTTGAATCCTTCAAGAGATCATAGGAAATAAAATAATACACCATGTGAAATTATCTTATAATAAATGGAAAGGAATTTTGGAGAGGATTATTTCATTAAAATTTGGGTAGGATTCGACCATACGGTCAAAAGATACAAGCAAAACAAGTTTTGGACAAGCTAGGGCACAAAGGTGGTTTTGGTAACCGTGGTTTCACATGCTTCACTTGGTATTTTTATTTGTATTTTGGAGGAAAGTGGAGATTTGAATTGAATTTACATATGGAGGTGGAGAATGGACTTTGCAAATGCATTGTGAGTTTACCACCAAATAAATTCCAATTCCAAAATGCACATCCACCAGCCTTGGGCACACTTTGGTGGTGCGATTACACCTACAAATTCCACTAAGTACAAATGAGGTTCAAAAATATGCCTAGGGAGAGGAGTGGGACCCACAACATGCAAAAAATTGACAATTTTTCTATTTTTACATTACCTTTTGTATTTTCTTGACTAACCAATGAAAGTGAGGCACACTTTTGAAGGTGGAGTTTTAATGTGGAGAATGAAAATTTAATTTCACCTTCAAAATTTCAATAAGCTCCCAAAGTGCGCCATGCACACTTAATTTGACATCATCATGTCAACGAAGAATTAGATCGTGGAGTGCATTTTTTCCACATGGTCCAAACTTAACCATTCCATGATGTATAATATATGATTTTAATTGGAAACATGAAAAAAATCCAATGAGAGAATATATAAACTTTTAAGATGATATGTTCACAAATGTTTTCTCAAATTACCACTTTTTCCTAGGAAGATGCACTAGTGAGTTGAACTACTATAGGAATTTGAAACAAGTATTAACCAAAATATCACTTAGGTCGTGAAGGGGGTTCAATTTTATTCAATTTGGATCATTATTAGGCTCCTAAATCCACTTGAGGTGCATGAAACCTTTAGTGCAAGGTCCTTTTTCAAAAAGACCATTGTGTTTCAGTATTGGGAAGGTTTCATCTTTATATACTCCCAAAATTTTATATTACATATTCCATCATGTAGTAGACCCCGTAATATTTTCATGGATGGTATATAGCTCTTAAAACTAATAAGAGATCCTATAACATTTTCTAGAAGTTCACCCTTTTATAGTGCTCACATGGTCGTTTTCCTCAAAAATCATCTAGAGAGAAAGATTTTTCAAGACCACTTTGAAGCTCAAAAAATATATTATAAACCATATTGTAATGGAGAAAATTCTAATACCTTTCTATTGACTGCAATCTAGGTTCTTGAAACAATCCGAGGCTCTTGAAACCTTTCCCAGAAGTTAACCTTTGAAAAGGGGCAATTTGGCAATATTTGACAATTTGATTGAAAAGTGACAAAATTTTAATAGGGTTGTCAAGTAAAATGCCTAAAATGTTTACATGCCAACAACTGGGTCTAACTTGGGGACTTTTCTTGGGTTGCAAAAAGTACAAGAAAGGTAATAAAGAACACCATAATCTCATGACATTAAGCATAACATCCTAGATTTAATGAACGTCTAATCGGTTTGCATTATTCCTTGAGTGTTTGGTGATGATGTTAATAACACACACACACACACACACACACACACACACACACACACACACACACACACACACACACACACACACATTTTGGCATTGTTGGCATATTAATGGTCTTTAGACCACTCATTATTTGCGTTTATGGAGTTTAGTTCTACCCCACCATGCGATATGTGGCATTGTAAATTAGTTAATAAAACTTAGGTTGAAACCTAAGTCACATAGCATATTAGTAGCATGGTTAAACGATTGTTAAGCCAGAACATGGCATGGAATTAAAGGAATTTGGTGTGAGTTTAATGCAGACAAAAGATGCCTTGGGAAACATTAGCTTCATTGAGAATTTAGATCATGCATGTAATCTATTTATTTCATTTCATTCGGTTGTTTTTGGAGCTCTGTTTGAGGTTGAGGATGGAGCTTTTGGAGGGAATAACTTTTTGGTGACTATTGCATGAAGATTTCATTACTGTTATCTCTAGATATCATGGCGTTTTTACTATTAAAATATACTGTTAAAATATTTAATGAGAAACGTATTGTTTAGAAGTTTGCAACTTGGAAAAGTGCAGAGAAGTTTGGCAGAAAAATACACAGGCATGGGTTTTTCTACTCTTAATATATGTTGTTATTTTAATGATGTAGCTAAATACATTTTTGGTTTTGGATTATTATGTGAAATCTGGATAAAAATAAGGAGTTATTTTCACCTCCTTCTTAGAGCATTGTTGTTATCATTCTGGATACGTTTTAGTTTTGGATTATTATGTGAGATAGACAAAAAAAATAATGAGTTGTTGTGAGATAAAACGAACTTGATTAGTTAGTTTTACAACTCCTTAGAGCATTACTGTTCTCATTATTTTCTTGTTATGAATAAATGTAGAGGTAAACCATGTTGAGTGCATGGATTAAATGGATTTTGGGTTATTCTTTTTTATTAAAAAAATAGGTTCGGTTTTGGGAAATCTTGTTTTATAATTGTATGGATTGTTTGTTATTTTGCATGGAATCTCTTCCCTCATGGATGTATTGGAGTTAATTTACTCTATTTTTGTGTGGGTGATTGAAAACTTGGGGAAATAAGGTTGGAAAAATAATTGGATTACGTTTTAGTACACTTGTTTTTATTTTGATTATGAATAATTTAACTCCATTGATAGTTAACAATAGTGAAGGAAACAACCTTTTCATTCTGCATGTATGTGTTTTCAATTGGGTACAATTATGGGATTACTAATATTGATATATATAAACAATGGCTCGATTCTGAGCATGATTGTTTTAAGCTAGTTGGGGGAAATCTTAAGAAGGGGATAAAGGTTTATGTCTCTTTCTATTATTTGTTTCTAATATGTGTAATATAGTTGATGATTATTTTTTATTATTGATGAACTCTCTCTCCCTTCTTGGGACTAGACATTTGGTTAGCTTTTGTTATGATTAAATGAGTCCCTTCACGGATTGTATAAGTTCTTGTCACAACGATAATACATATGTGTAGACAACTTAGAAGGGTCTCTAAAATATAAGTACTTCATTAGTTTTCAGTTGATTGAGGTTTTATTTGGGATATTATTCATTGTTAGAACCTTATGAAGTTTAACTTTGCTGAAATATGAGTTGTTAGATAGATTTTGTCATTATTGACTGCCTGTCTTATGAAATTTATAGTTGTTATTAATAGCGGGAAAGTGGGAAAAATATTGTGAGTTATTACATCTTTAATTGATGTTTTTGATGCAGTAAATGATCCATTATTGTCTAAATGTCTAAGTCATATTAGGTTGGTTGTATACAGTAACAATGGACATAATGTTTTATATAATTAAGAAGTTTCATTAAGATATGTTTATAAGGTAGATTTCATAATATAAACTATGGAATTTACGATTATAACTCATTGATTAAGAATAGTTCTTAGCCTATCTCTTATTTTGTTATTTCATTATAATTACAACATAGAATAAGAGTATGCAGACTCATTCCAGTTCTTATGAATTGATCCATATATCTCTCTCTCCTACAATTTTGTAGGAAATGCCGACATACTTGAAGTAACTACTTGGATTAGATTTTGTGATTGTTTTTACGTCTTGAGTTTATGGGAAAATAAATCTGAAAGGATTATTTGTAATCAATTTGATTATGTGATTGAAATATCATCACATCTTAAAAAGGGAATTATGGCCCAATGTATTATTCTTGTTGATTATTGTAAATCGTTAATAATGAATATTAGAATATTTTTCCATATTATAAATCTGGTCTTTTGACTTATCTTATTTGAACTGAAAATGTAGATATTTTACTTATAAAGCTGATTTATTAATTAAGATGATAATTTCTTAAGTTATGTGATTATTTCTGATTTCACTAATTCAGATAAAATAATCAAGGAAAACTGAATATCGATAGATAAACCTAAAGGATAACATAGGAAATGAAATAAAAATGTTTATGTACATTATAGTAATAATGGACTAATCATGAAGATTAAATGCATTTAAATGACTCGGTATGAAAAAAATAATTAACCTACACCTAACGACAAGTATTAAGTTGTAAAGTACGATAAGAGGAACTAATATTAGTTAGTAACTCATTTAGTTACTATGACCCTCTTATGGAAACCTATTAAGTATTGTGAAATAATACTTTTAAAATGACTTACTAAGGATGACTTAGTTACATTACTCAACTAAGGTAACCTAAGTATAAGGAGCATGGGGCATAATGTTCCTATGTCATCTCACTAGAATCTTAGCTTAGTGCCAACTTAGGATGGCTACGGGAAGGGTAGTGAGGATGTAATGATGGGTAATCATTACATGGTCCCTATGTTTCCCTTAGGAATCCTAAGATGGTATGGATGGGATTATTTACATATAGGGAAATGAGAAAGTAATGGACTCTCCCTCTTCTTAGCTAATTCACCTTCTTAAACAATAATGAATCCAAATAACTATATTGAGATGGTTGTGTGGTGATGGAAGACAAGTTTCATAGGCTAGTGTGTAGTCTCAAAACTAAGCTTGTAAAGAAATGCTTGAAACTTTGGCCAAAGTAATGTATTAGTTGACTACATTGTATGATCACCAATCCCCTAAATAAACAGTGTCAGATACTGGATGGAATTGAATGAATGTCTTCTAGGTAGGAACTTAGGAGATGCACATAGTTTTCATAACCTATAAAAGGTTAAACCAAGTATACAAAGTATACACACTCGGTTAGAGTGACTTAAGGGAGATTGTGGAGATATGGATATACCCTTACAGTTGCACATGGTTATTATATGTTATCAGATGGATTATGAATATTTTAATTATGTTGGATTATTTAGTAGTAAGCTAAATAATAATGTTAAACATTGGTAACATTGATTGTATATTAAGGGTATGATTTTAAAAAAATCCCTTAATTTGGTTGATCATAACAAGGGTGTTACAATTTGGTATCAGAGTTGTAGGTTTATCAGCTCTTGGACTCAATGGGTTCATAACACTAATGTATATAGTATCCTTTCATTAATAGGATATGATGGTTAGAAGAAGGGTGAACCATGAAGCTAGAACCAGTTCAACTAACACTGAAGGTTTGACGACTGATAAGTTAGATGAAATTCTCATAGTCTTCAAGACACCCGTAACCAGGATAGCTTCCTTAGAGCAGCATGTAGGAGGTGAAAATGAAGAGCATGAGGAAGAACAACTTAAACAACATGATGATGATAATGAGTGAGGGGATAAAAGAGCTCGCTTGGCTGTTGAACTGTCTAGAGACATAAAAAGGATCAACCCACCCAAATTTGATGGAACTACCTTGGGGGTTGGTGCTAAAAAGTGGTTAATTAAGATGAATAAGTACTGTGAAATAAGGTATTTTTCATAGGAAACTAAAGTAGTATGGGGTGCTTTCCAACTCTCTAACAAAGCATCTTCATGGTGGGATAGTCGTAAGATGGAATTGGGAGTAGATACTTCCTCCATCACTTGGGATCAGTTCAAAGTATATTTTCGTCAACATTGGTTGCCTCAACTTTATTTTGATTAGAAAATGTCAGAATTTCAGAACTTAACTCAAGGAAAATTGAGTGTTGTGGAGTATTGGGAACGTTTTACAAGGTTGTTAAAATATGTGCCCCAATACCAAAAATATGAGAAGTTTAGGATTTGTAAGTTCATCATGGGATTAAACCCAAACATAGGAGGTGAGGTGGATGTTCATGGACCATCTACAATGGAAGCATTGTTTGAAAAGGCTATAAGGCAGAACAAAAATTGCAAGCCATTTCAACCTTCAGGGAAGAGAAACACAAGAAGAGTGTTAGCTCACCTGCACCACTTGCTCCTAGGAAAACTTGGTGGAAGAAAGAGGGTAGAAAAATGAAGTCTTCCAGGAAAAATACAACAACTAAACCTGTTGTAAACACAAGAAAGAATGAGAAGAATGTTGCTTCGTTTGGAGAAAATAAATTTGAAAAGGAAAGGTCTGTTGGGGGATGTTTCAAATGTGACGGTGATCACTATGCAAACAATTGTCCCTAAAATAATTAGGGGAATAACCAAAAACAAAGAATTCATGCTACAGTGAGTAATCACGAAGCAAGATAATAGGCTAACCCAATAAAAGTGCTAGGTAAGCTTTATGGTTTTCTAGTTACTATTTTGTTTGACACCAGTGCTACCGAGTGTTTTATTTTAATTAAGTTAGCTAAAAAATTGTCTAAGAAAGTTGGATTTATGGAAAACACTTAGACTATCCAATACATGAATGATGTTATTCATACAGTGAACAATTTTTTGTTTAAAGCAACGTCAATGAATTACCCAATTATACTACTAAACTTAACCTTTATGTGACTCCTTTAAGGTCTTATGACATTATTATAGGAGTAAACTAGCTATCCAAGAAAAATAAAAAGTGGATTGCTTTGAGAAGCGTACAGAATGTCTTAATGAAATGTAGAAAACAACCATCATTTAAGGCACTAAGAGAGATTTTGAAGCTAGAAAAATATCTACAATGCAACTAAAGAAGGCCAAAAAAACAAAGGTTGCATGTTATACTCTATTAAGATCTCATATTTTAGTGAGGAAGGTAAGACTTCTTTGGAATATTTTACACTTTTACATGAGTTTAAGGATCTTTCTAGAAAAATTTCCTGGACTTCTTCCTAAAAGAGAGTTTGACTTCACAATTGACATTAAACCAAAAAACACCATCATCAAAAGCACCTTATAGGATGATGACAATAAAGTTGGTTGAACTAAATTTTCAACTATACATGAACTCTTGTCAAAAGGATTAATCCAACCTAGTATGTCTCTTTGGGGAGCACCAACCATTTTTGTTAAAAATAAGGATGAAATGTTAAGGTTATGCATTGACTATCACATGCTTAACAAAACAATGATAAAAAATATATATTCTCTTTCAAGAATTGATGATCTCTTTGATCAGATGAGAGATACATATGTTTACTCTAATATTAATTTATGATTTGGTTATCATTAGTTAAGAATAAAATATGAGGATATTCAAAAAAAACATTTAAGAAACACCATGGGCATTATGAGTTCATTGTTTTACCATTTGGAATCACTAATGCACCAACAACATTCATGAACCTTATGAATAACATTTTTCAAGAATACTTAGATAATTTTTTTCTAGTCTTTCTTGATGATATTTTGATTTACTCAGGGAACATTGATGAACACAATGAACACTTAAGAATAGTGTTGGAAGTATTGAGAAAAAGGAAACTCTATGGTAATATTTCAAAATGTTCCTTTTTATCAAAGTGAAGTACAATATCTTGGCCATATCATAAATAGGGATGGTATTTCTATTGACCCATAAAAAATCAAAGCTATTACTGAGTGGCCAACACCTAAAAATGTGCATGAGGTAAGAATTTTATGGGACTAGTTGGTTACTATAGAAAATTTGTTAAAGACTTTTCAAGAGTGGTTGGACCAATTACTTCATTGCAGAAAAAGGATAAAAATTTTGTATGGACTAAAAAATGTGAGAGTGCATTTAACTTGCTGAAATAAAAACTTACATTTGCACCTATATTAAAGGTTTTGGTTCCCAATGGAAACTTTGTCGCGGTTATTAATGCCTCAGGTGAAGGATTGGGTGGAATACTTCTTAAAAATGACCACGTAATTGCATATGAAAGTAGAAAATTAAAGGAGCATGATAAGAACTATGTTCCCCATAACTTAGAGCTTGTTGTCATAGTCCATGCCTTGCAAGTATGGAGGAATTATTTGTTAGGAAAGCCATTTGAACTGAAAAAAGTTCATTTGGGGCTGAAATATATTTTTTATGCAAGACAACGTAGGTGGATGGAATTTCTATCCCAATATGACTTTGATATTAGTTACATCAAGGGAAAATAAAATCAAGTGGTTGATGTGTTGATCCACAGGAAGCATATTTCCACAATTATGACCCTCAAAACTCAGTTTAAGGAAGAAGTTAAGAAACAACTTCAAGTTGATTCTTACTATCAACAAGTGAAAACTGCGTTAGAAACAAATCCGAATGATAGAAGGTACAAGGGTTTTAGGTTCAACAATGAAGGAATTTTATGATTTAACAATAGAGTATATGTGCCCTTGGGAAGTGATCTTAGAGTGAAAATATTGCAAGAATTTCATGATGCACCATATTCTGGGAATCTAGGAGTAACAAAGTTGTTGGTTGATGTTAAACAACCATATTTTTGGAAAGGGGTGAAGAAGGACATGATAGAATATGTTGTACATTGTTTGGAATGCCAATGTGTAAAGGTAAAACACTTACATCCCACAAGTCTACTATATCCTCACAGTATTCTGCAATATAAATGGCAGGTAATCAACATGGATTTTGTGCAAGGAACACTATCCAAAAATAAACATGATATGATTTTGGTAGTAGTGGATAAACTAACCAAAGTAGCTCATTTCATACTGGGAAATCTTAAGGATGATTCCCCAATACTTGCAAAAAGGTTTGTATGATATTTTTCGATTGCATGGAATTCTGGAACTAATCATTTTAGATAGGGATCCAAGGATGACCTCTCGGTTTTGGAAAACATTGAACTCTGTGTTGGGAACAAAATTGAATTTTAGTTTGGCCTACCATCTTGAAATAAATGGACAAACAGAAAGAGTGAACCAAGTTTTGGAAGATATGTTCATAATGTATTGCATGGATCAACAATACAAATGGGAGGAATATCTACCATTGGTTGAATTTACTTATAATAACACTTACCACTCCTTGCTGAAAATGTCTCCATTTGAAGCGTTGTATGGTAGAAAGTGTAGAACTCCTATTAGCTGGGATAACACAGAGGATAGAGAGGTGGTGGGTCTAGAAATGTTGACTTAAATGGAAGAGTAAGTTAAGCTCATTCGTGAGTGGTTGAAAAAATATGTTGATCTGCATAAAAGATACACTTAGTTAAATAGGATTGACAGAAAATTTGAGTAAGGAGACGAGGTATTTTTAGGGTAAAACCCAAAAAGAGTTCTATTTCATTTGGAAAAGCTTCCAAGTTATCTCCTAGATATGTAGGACCCTTTGAAGTCCTAGAAGTTATAATTCCGGTGGCTTACATATTAGCCTTACCTCCCACATTGTCCAAGATGCACAATGTTTTTCATATATCTTTTCTTAAAAAGTATGTTTATGATATATCACATATTATTAATTGGAACTCATTACAGGTTCAGGACCTGGGAATCATCATAGTTGAACCAATAAGAGTGTTGGAAACTCACAAATTGTGTCTCAAAAATCGAGAAGTTTCTCAATGTAAGGTCCAATGGGACCAATATTTTAAGAACAATGCAACTTGGGAGAATATGAATGATATGATGATTGTTTTTCTTTTCTTGTTCAAGTAAATCAGAACTGTTTTTTTAATCATTTTGTGTTGGATTCGTTGAAAACTATTTGATACTTAATATAAATAAATGATAATTTAATCCATACTATTTTTTTTGGGAATTGTTTGCTGAGATAAGGATGATACAACCAAGTTTTAAAACTTTGATTGGTTAAATTCTTGAAAAATTTCCAATTGATGAGAAAACTGAATTGTATTCTACAGTGTTATTTATGAATTTTTTCTTATGATTGATATGTTAACAATGATTATAATTAAATCATCGGGATGATGATTATTTTTAGAGGGGAAGTATGTAACATCCCATTTAAATAAATTCATTTATGAAATTATTAAGATCATTATTGTGAAAGTATAATCGGTTTGTGTTATTACTTGAGTGATTGGTGATTATTTATTAATAATTAATTAATATACATACACATATATGTATATATATTAAAAATATGCCATGATATACATATAAATAGATATATATGTACACACTTACACACTATGTGTTTAATTTGGTGGGTACTTATGTAATTGCGTTAATTTTGGTTAATTGGGCATGTTAATTGGTTAATTGGGTGAGGTGGAAATTCGACCCACCCCACCATACGATCTATGTGGTTTTTAAAGTTATTAAAAGTTAGGTTGAAACTTAAGTCACATGGCATATTAGTAGCATGGTTAAACGATTACTAAGCCACAATGTGGCATGAAATTTAAGGAATTTAGTGTGGGTTTAATGCGGACAACAAACTCTTTAGGAAACGTTAGCTTCCTTAAGAAGCCAGGTCATGCACGTAATATTTGTTTCATTTCATTCGATTATTTTTGGAGCTCTGTTTGAGGGTTGTGCATGGATTTTTTGGGGGGAATAGTTGTTTGGTGACTATTGCATGATATTTCATTTTTTTTATCTCTAGATATCATGGCGTTTTTACTATTTCAAAATTTTGTTGGAATCTTTAATGGAAAACTTATTGTGTTGAAGTTTTCAACTTGGAAAAATTGTAGAGAAGTTTGGAGGTAAAAACACAGGCATATGTTTTTTTAATTTTATTCGTTGTTGTTATTTTGATGATGTAACTGAATGCATATTTTGCTTTGGATTATTATTTGAAATCTGGAAAATTTTTGGGTTTTGGATTATTGAGTGAAATTGGAAAATGCTTTACTTAGAGTATTTGTTTTTTATTATAATCTGTAATATACGTCTTTTGTTTTGGTCATTTGGAAAATTATGGAGATTTGTTAAAAAAAATTATTAAGTGTGAAATAAAATGAAACTTGATTATTAGTTTACAACTCCTTCTTATAGCATTGTTGTTTCATTATTATTTTTGTTATGAATAAATGGTAAAACCCTGTAGAGTGTGTGGATTAAATGGATTTTGGGTTATTTTGGTTTTGGGAAACTGGTTTTGGTTTGGGGAAATTATAGATTTTATAAATTTATGGATTAGTTGTTGTTCATGATTGTTGTACATCCTTTCCCTTAAGGATAGTTAAATGGAGTTTCATTCCTTCTGGTTATTTTATTGGGTGATTGGGAAACTTGAAAAGAGGAAGGTTTTGGAAAACTGTAAACTGACTTACATTTTAGTTGATTGTAGCTTTCAATTTTCGAATATGGTAATTTAGGAACAAAGTTCAACTCCATTGATTATCTAATAATAATTAAGGAAAACAACCTTTTCATTTTGCATGTATATGTATTTCAGTTTGGTACATTTTTGGGTTATTGTTGTTGATATATATGAATAATGGCTCGATTATGAGATACCTAAGCATGATTTTTTTGAGTTAGTTGGGGAAAATATTAGGAAGGGAATAAAGGTTTATGTCTCCTTCTATTACTTATTTCCGATATGTGTAATACAATTAATAATTATTATTTTTATTATTGATGAACTCTCTCTCCCTTCTTGGGACTAGACATTTTGGTTAACTTCAATAATGATTAAATGAGTAATTCCATGGAATTGTTGATTTTCTGGAAAACAACGATTATATGTGTATTCAACTTAAAAAGGGTTCCTAAAAATATAATTACTTCATTAATTTTTTAGTTGATAGAGGTTCTATTTGGGCTATGTTTGATTTTTTCAACCTTATGAAGTTTAACTTTGCTGAAATATGAGACGATAAATAGTTCATTGGCGTTATTGACCACCTGTATTATGAACTTTCTAGATGTTATTACTAGTGGGAAAGTTGAAAAATATTGTGATTTATAACATCTTTTATTGATGTTTGTGATGTGGTAAAATATCCATTATTGTCTAAATGTCTAAGTCATATTAGGCTGGTTGAATACAGTAATAACAAACATAATGTTTTTATATAATTAAGAAGTTTCATTAAGACATGTTTATAAGGCATATTTTCATAATATAAACTATGTAATTTACGATTATAACTCATTGATTAAGAAAATTTCTTAACCGATATCTTATTTTGTTATTTCATTATAATTATAACATAAAATAAGAGTATGTAGACTCATGCCAATTCTTATGAATTAACCCATATTTATCTCTCTTTCCTAGAATTTTGTAGGAAATGTCGACATACTTGAACTACTTGGATTAAATTTTGTGCTTGTTTTTATGTCTTGAGTTTACTTGGAAATAAATCCAAAAGGATTATTTGTAATCAATTTGATTATGCGATTGAAATATCATCACATATTTAAAAGGGCATTATGGAGCAATTAGTATTCTTGCTGATTATTTTAAATCATTATTAATGAAGATTGGATATTTGTCCCTTATTTGAAATCTGGTCTTTATGACTTATCTTATTTTAACCGAAAATGTAGATATTTTACTTATAAATCTGATTTATTAATTAAGTATGATAATTTCTTAAGTTATGTGATTATTTCTGATTTCATTAATTCAGATAGAATAATCAAAACAGACTGAATATCGACAGATAAACCTAAAGGATAACATAGGAAATGAAATAAAGATGTTTAAGTACCTTATAGTAATTATGGACTAATCATGACGAGTAAATGTATTTAAATTATTTGGTATGAAAAATGAATCATTAACCTACACCTAACAAAATTACCAAGTTGTTAAAAGTAAGACAAGAGGAACTAATATTAGTTAGTAACTCGCTAAGTTATTATGACCCTCTTATGGAAAGCTATTAAGTATTGTGAAATAATACTTTTTAAAATGACTTACTAAGGATGACTTAGTTATATTACTCTACTAAGGTAACCTAAGTATAAGAAGTGTGGGGCATAGTGTTCCTATGTCATCTCATTAGAATCTTAGCTTCGTGCCAACTTAGGATTGCTATGGGAAGGGTCATAAGGATGAAATGATGGGTAATCATTACATGGTCCCTATATTTCCCATAGGGAAGCTAAGATGGTACAGATGGCATTTTTGTACATATATGGAAATGAGCCAGTAATGGACTCTCCCTCTTCTTAACTAATTCACCTTCTTAAACAAAAATGAATCCAGATAAATATATTTAGATGGTTGTGTGATGATGGAAGACAAGTTTTGTAGGCTAGTGTGCCATCTTGAAACTAATCTTACAAAGAAATGCTTGAAAATTTACCCAAAGTAATGTATTAGATGACTACATTGTATGATCACCAATCCCCTAAATAAACAATGTCATATATTGGATGGAAGTTAAATGAATGTATTTCAGGTAGGAACTTAGGAGATGCACATAGTTCTCATAACCTGTAAAAGGTTAAACCAAGTATGCAAAGGTATGCACATTCGGTTAGAGTGACTTAAGGGAGATCAAGGAGATGTAGATATACCTATAGTTGTACATGGTTATTTTATGCTAATAGATGGATTATGAATATTTTAATAATGTTGAATTATTTAGCAGTAAGCCAAATAATAATGTTAAACATTGGTAGCATTGATTGTTTATTAAGGGTATGCTTTTAATTTTTTTCTCCCTTAATAGGTTGATCATAACAAGGGTCTTACATAGCAATTGCTTATCCATTGGGAAGAATAAATTCAAAGGGAAACACCTTATTGTGGAATATTTATTGAACACCACACACACACACATAACAACAACAACAACAACAACAAAAGGGAAACACAAAGGAAAACATCACAAACCTATCTCACATATGTACATGAGGGGGATATGCCTCTTTCGTTGTATTAATTGTTCTTTTCCAGATGTTACTCATGTACGTGTAACACCAAATGACATTTCTTTGCAAACTCATTCATTGGTTTAATGAAGTAACACCCATTTCTCAATTGTTTTGGAAAGCCAGCTACTACAAAAGATCTCCATATACACGAAAAAGAGAAAGTTATGTATTTCTTCTTGAGGAATTTGGTATGAATCCTCTTGCAAGTGAGGATCCACTTGGAAAAATAATTGTCTTTGTTGTTTTAAAATTTCATTTCCATTTTCTATTACATTTTTAAATTCAACCATGCTTTTGGTTCCTCATTTTCCACTTCACTGCTACAAGATTGATTCTTGATCATACCATACTCACCATGTTCACAACTAGGCTTGTGTTCTTCGATGGTAATTTCCCCCTTTCTTGTCATTTGTTTCCATGAAATGGTTCTTGATAGATATTTTTATACTTTTAGCATCATTATAGGTTTTTTGATGCATCACATTTACTAGCTTCTCCAAATGTTTCTCCTTTACACACATCGACTCATTTCCGAACTGTTGTTTTCTATGATGTAACTTGTATGGTGCATCATCTTCTTGAAAGGAGAATGAACATAAGGTTGGGGATGAGATATGGAGCTAATCAATTTCTTTGTCAACTTTTTGGGTTGCAAAAATCATCCTCGTGATGGAGATATCTTCTTCTTGAGTGGAATCATCCTTATGAGATTCAAGAACCTTCATATCCATAAATTTATCATTGAGAAGGTCCTCTTCTCCAAATGGAAAAGAGAATGCTTCATATTCACAATCATAATCGTTGGGTAAGTCCTCATGTTCGATCTTGAGAAGATGATTGGAAACCTAGGCCTCATATTCCAAGAAGTCATTTGATATCACTTTTTCTTCATGGTTTGCAATTTACAATTTAAAAACTTGGCATTATAAAAATGTGTATTGGAAAACTATTTGAAATATATTTTATGCTAATAATTTTTGTTTCAAAATTGGGCGTGTCTTGTATTTATCCCATTGTAAAAATATTTTATACTTTGTACACTTTTAATCTTCCCTAATTCAATGCTTTCCAAATTTTAATTAAATAAAACTCTATCTCCCCTTCGTTGAGCTAATTTTGTTTCTTTTCGAGGAAAAAACAAAAACCAAAAAAAATAAGATGTGGATAGTTTAAAGATGGGTTTTTTTAATCCTTGTTAGTTTACTAAATTGTATGCATGTCGTACTTGTTTTAAGGGGGTATAATTGTTGTTTAGAAAAACATGTCATAAATTGATCGAAGTTGATTAATTCTCTGTTATATAACAATGCTTTATATTCAAAAACAATAATATTAAAATATTTCATATTTACAAAACAAATAAAAATCATATTCCTTAGTCTACTCTACACTTATAATAAGGTAATTGCTCAAATAATTTTTATGGAATATAATTAAATATAATAATGTTTTTAATAAGAACACTTCACATTTTAAACATAAAAAACATGACAATCATTGTAACAGATTTCATATCTATTAAATACAATTAAACATATTAATCGGAAGATGGCTCAAAATGAATGGAAATTTGTTAGAGGAATTTATATTTGTTAGTTCGAATAGAATTTGTTCGAGGAGAAGCTCGATATTAGTGAGAAAAAAACAGTTAAAATTACTTTAGTACAAAGTTGTGAAAAGTGCCATGTTCTTAATTACTTTGTGTTGTCATGAGTTATAATGAAATTTAAAGTTGTCAAAACTAATCACACTTTGAGATGAGACCACTATCAAAGTACATGTCATTATATTGTACTTCAAAAAAAAGTGAGTGACTTACAACCTTAGAATCCCCTTAAATTTGTGCCAATGTTATTGAGTACGTACATACCATGTCTATAAGTCCTTGTCTCCCACCATTGTTGGGTTTTAATCATGCCCATGTTTGTTTCTTGCGTGAGGTGAATTTTCAAAGGTTATTTCAACTCATAAACATACTATTCTAATATAGTTATCTTAACCGAGATATGGTAGTGACACTGACTAATTGAAGTTGACAGGCCACTGTCCTCTGCTGCAGAGCTGCTGTCTGTTTCATCTTCTTTATTGCCTTGATTTTCTTTATGCTGAAGAAGTGGATACTGAAGTTCGTGGCTATCCACATTGAACTTCTTAGACAGGCCAGACCTTTGATTTGGGCTATTACTACCATCATCGGCTCCATTTCTTCTTATAGTCTTTTTCTACATAGCAGCTAACATGTTCCCTGCAACTGAATCATCAGCTTCCATTCCTCCACTTGAATTGTACTCCTCCCTTGTCGGTCTCCTCTCTACATTTTCCACTCTTTCAATCTTGGAATTAACTTTCAGATTCTCATCTTGGCATTTTTAAGCTTTACTGATGTGGTCAAGTAAGCTACGTAGTAAAGTTCATGAAGTAGTTTTATTGTTGGTTTTGCGCTGAGATATGTCTAAATTTTTTGTTTATCAATTCTGTTGTACTTTTTGTTTATCAGTGTGGCGGCCTTGCTTCACCCCATACTGCCTTTGGTAATCATGTTCAATATATGGCATTACCATTTCTGAAATTTTTATTTTGTTTAATAGCAATCACTTGCAATTTGTCATTCTTCAACTTTAACAGTTTCTCCAATAAACATGAAGGTGATATATCAATATATGACAGCCTCTGTCCCTTCACTTAACAAGAAGCAGTCCTTTCTAAAACTCTCTTTCATCCACGTATGGATGAAGTGTTCTAATTAATTTATTAAATATCTGGTTTTGTTTAAATTTTCTTCAAACGTCCTTCCTTAAATATTCTTAAAGCTGTCATTTGACTAGCCTTCTAATTTTGTATTTCTATTTTATAATATAATAATAAACTAGCAATCACATGTGTACAATGCAATGTGAATGTCGAATGGTATATGTTATTTGATTTAGAAGGATAGTTATTACTTTTGTAGTTGATGTTGATAAGGGGTGTGATTGATTTTGTAAGTGTATGAATATAGATGAAGCATTACATTTAAAGGTTTTCTCTCTACATTTCAAATTTGTTGCAAATTCGTAGATATACATTTGCATATCTTATATCATGAGGAGTAAAAAACATGTCTTATTGTTCTGTGTATATTTGAGCAGTTTTGAGTGCATGTAATTGCACTTCTGTTTGAGTACTAACAAATTTAAAAAACTGGTTACAAATTCCACTTCAATCACCAACTACTATCATTCTTGACTTCACAAAATTAATACAATAATCAACTACTATACTTTTTTTGGTTATATCAGTTTAATCCTCCAACCAGGTGGAAGTTCATCACAAGATTCATACTAAACCTACATTCATGATTTTCCATGTCAACATGACATAGGATCATGCAACCAAAGCATTTAAAGAGAACACAAACCCAATAAGCATATTATTCTTGTCATTTATCTGTAATTATATCTACAATTAAGTTTATTTTTGGTTTGAACTACACACGATGCTCTTCGTCCAATGTAGCAAAAATTATATCAACATGAGCTTGCTTGATGTCATTTGATGAACCCGTACCCGTATCCGTAACCTAGCAACATAGGGTATGAAAGAACCCAATTATGTAGTTTCAACTTTTTAGTAAATGAATTACTGGTACTGTATTTTCCTAGTAAAGAATGAACTTGGTAGTGTATTTTCGTAGAAAAACAATGAACTTGGAAGCAGTGTGGCAGTCCCCATACACACATAGATTATCAAAGAATTTGATAGGTGTTACAAGTAGAATGCTAATTAGCCCAAATGCAATGGCCAGTTTGTCACCATGATGCTAGAGAAGTTTCTTTCTGTTCTTCATACACATCATGTAGAACAAAGTTTGTGTTAGGTGCACACCCTGTTGCTTAAGTTTGCACCGACAATCTCTCCAATGTTGCATATGCTCTCTATTTGTGGGTGTGATCTATCTTCACCATACAAAAATTTATAGTATTGTTGATTCAATCCACTTAGTACTGGCTCCTTTCTAACTCCCATGTCTTTCATCATATATCTTACTTTTCTTGCATCATTTCACATGCCATCTGGAGCATTGATATTTGAGTAAAAATTACACATACACCAGGAAAAAGATCCATGTCTCAAGGTATAAGAGTCAAATAATTACTGGAAAACTTTTATTTCGATTAAAAGCTACACATTTTCTAATTTTAACTACTGAAAACAAAGAATTATTTCTCATACCTTGAAGTATTTGTACATGGATTTGGTTCATGTACTTGTTGTTTGCATTCTTCACAACAAAGAGAATGTATAAGAACACATAAAAATTATAACCAAGCCTTCAAAGCTGTGGTTATTTTTCTTCCTTTACTATCACCAAGACCAAGACCACTCACAAGAATCCAACTCGTCCTTGAAATGATGGAAATGATTGTTCTCAGCTCGATGAACTTGGTAACAAGTATGAAAGTCACCCCATGCTCGAAGATTCTTAATATTGTTGGTTGGTGTTCCATGCACGTTACTGATTAGACCAAATGTAATGCTCAACTGTACACTATGATGGCAGAGAGAAGTTTCCTTTGGCTCCTGCTCCATTGATGAAGAGGAAGTTTGGGTCAGGTACATACCCTGCTGTTTTAATTTGTTTCATTAATATCTCAAAGACTGTGTATAGGTTGTGTGTTTTGTGGGTGTGATATATCCCCTTACTGTAAAACAATTTATTATATTGTTGACTTAATTCTAGCTTAGTCCTGGCTCTTTCTTAGGTCCCCTATCTTTCATCATATTTCTTATTTTTCTTGAATCGTCCAACCTGTTGGCTGAAGCATAGATGTTTAAAAGCAAAACATATGTGCCAGAAGTGTGAGGTTCAAGCTCTATGATGCGTTCTTCTACACGCTTACCCAATTCCAAGTTCCCATGGATTCTGCTGGCTGCGAGAAAGGCACGCCACACAACCGCATTGGATTCAACTTTCATTTCGTTAATGAAGTGTTTTGATTCATCGAGACACCCAGCATGACCAAGAAGATCAACAATACATGCACAAAGCTCTACTTTTGGTTCAATGCCATGATCTCTAATCATGGAATCAAAGTATTGACAACCTTCATCCACTAGATCAACATGGCTGCAAGCAGATAGAACAACGACAAAGGTGATGTGGTTTGGTTTCATTCCTTCTTCCTGCATTGGACAAAAAAGTTGGAGAGCTTCTTTCCGACATCCATACTGAGCATATCCTGAAATTAGCACACTCCATGAAACTACATCTCGCTTCAGCATTCTACCAAAGAAATTCCTTGCATCATCTATGCTTCCACATTTTCCATACATGTCAATGAGATCATTTCCTACAACTACAAGCAATGCATATCCAGTTTTGATACTGTGGGCATAGATTTTCTTGCCTTGTTCCCGAGCTGCTAAGATGACAGATGCACTTAGGACAATAAATTGAGTCAATTGATCTAGCTTCACCCCTTGCCTAAGTACTTGGAAAAAGAGTTCCAGGGCTTCTTCGTATTCCCCATTCTGTATATATCCTGAGACCAAAGCAATCCAGGAGATAATATCTGGTTTTGGCATTTTACTGAACCATTTCCGTGCTTCTTCTACTTATCGGCATTTGGCATACATATCAACAAGAGCACTTCCCACAAATTCATTTAATTCAAGTTTACCCTTTATGACATGGACTTGTTTACCATATTCAAGAAATTCTAGGCTGTTGCAAACTCCAAGAATACCAAGAAAGGTAAAATGGTTAGGCTTCATCCCTATCCGCTACAGTTGAATAAACATATTAAGTGCCTCCTTCCCATATTTTCGACTCAACTCAACATCTGTAGTCTGGAAAACACTTGTAATCATTACATTGCATGTAGCCACATTTCTCTCAGGCATTTTGTGGAACGGTACAAGTGCATCCTCTATACCCTCACATTTAGCATACATGTCAACTATTTCAAACCCAACATAGACATCTGATTCAAATCCAGTTTTAATGATGCACGAGCATGGACCACTTTGTCATGCTCTTGAATTCCACCACCACCACATGCCTTGAGAATGCTACCAAATGTGAAAAATGAAGGCTTCAAACCAACTTGTTGCATTTGGCCAAATAGTTTTAGTGTCTCCTCATCATGTCAATTATGGGCATATACTGTAATCAATGCATTCCAAGAAACTCCATCACGTTCAAAAGCTTCATCAAACACGCCTTGAGCCTCATCTAGCCTCCCCCACTTAACATACATGTCAACCAGTGCATTTGATACAAAGACCCGAGACCTGAACCCGGATCTAATGATGTGGGTGTGAACTTGTTTTCCCTGTGCCAAATCACCAAGTTTTGCACATGCACTCAACGTGCTAGCAAAGGTGAAGTGGTCCACCTTCATGTCCAGCTTATGCATCTGTGAAAATTCTCCTTGAACATCCTTATGATGTCCATGTTGGGCATATCCTGAAATCAAATGAATTCCATGAAATTAGATCTTGTTTAGGCATTTTGTCAAACAATTGGCGTGCATCATCCAAACTACCACATTTCGCATACATATTGACAAGATTAGTGCGGACAAAAACATAAGGCCTAAATCCAGTTTTGATCACATGTGTGAGTATGAATTTTCTTACCTTCTTCCAGTGCTTTCAATTTGATACAACCTTGTAATAGAGAAGTATATATATTGGAATTTGAATGTAGGCCATTTCTGTACAAATTACAATCATGTTCACTAATGAAAGAGTAGCCATTTTGGCGTTGTGTATTCTCTGTTGAAGCTTCTTCTAAATAATCTTCACTCCTTCCATAGCTACTGTGATACCCAAGAGAAATTTGGGTTTTAGTCACACACCTGGCAATTCTCACAACACTTGTGGACATTTGACTTTCTAAAACTGCTACTGCAGATTTCACAAGAGCAGTGAGATTCAAATGATCCATAGCTGAACCTGTCTGTGCCAATGCCATGGAGGAAATAAAAACCATCTATTGAACGAATATATGTATGCATACATGCAAATTGGTGTTTTCTATGTAAGAACATCCTTTCAAAATTTTTCGAATTTCCCTGCTTTACGTCTATGTAGAAAATTTGCAACAAATAACAAAAACCATCTTCCATAAGTGCGAAAAACAAGCAGACCTTGGGGTTTTGACTTTGTGGTATGAAGACGAGATGCAGTATGAAAAACCCCATCCACGCCATTCATTGTTTCATCAAAGCTGCCTTCTTCTAGTAGGTTTGCTTTCATTATTTTTAGTCTCTCCTTTGCGCCAGGCATCTCCCACCGATACCCAATCTTCTCCACAATATCTAATTACAAGAAAATATAGGATTTTAAAAAGAAAAATAGAGTTTTCGTAAACCCAATATAAGTGTTTTTGAACAGGTAGCTCGCTTAGGCAAATCGGTTGTTGTGAACCCCAACCAATTTCAATTATGTGTGTGGTTGATTACCGATTCATAGCTAAATCTGTAAATATTTAAATGTACAACATTGGCATACCTGAATTGAGAACGGTAGTACGAACTATGTAGCCCTTTTGGAGCAAACCACAAATGAGATCACCCGAAATCAATCCTGTGTCGCTTGTCACACACATCTCCACACTGTTGTCTGCCATTTCTCACAGCCAAATTAACAGTGCTAGATAGACCACGGCATGCAAGTGCTAAAAAAAGGAAAGCTAAAAACAGAATTGCTACAAACAGCTCCAAAATAACCAAAAACGTCAAAACGTCCGTCTAAAATGTCAAAAAGACCGGCAAAATTAATCCCTTGAGAAAAACATCCAAAAGACTGTCAAATTTAACATCGCTGCGGAAACGTCCGGAGGTCCTTTACCATAGGGGGAATGCCTTCAGCGTAAATATAGAGCAAATAAACAACTCACATATTAAGTAAATATATTCCCTTGAACGGCTAAAAAATCGTGCTCACAAGTTTTTATATTTGTGCGCTTCGCATGAACTTGGTAATTCTCTTTCAGCTATTCTATCAAGCAATTGGCTTGAATATTGTAATTCTCTTCAAGGTTTTCTGTCAATTGTGCATCAAAAGCACTTTGCAATTCCCCTTGAGACATCTTATCAAACATGTGGGGTGCATCCTGTGATTCTCTACCAAACATTTTGGCAAATTGATTTTCCTGAGTTTTGACTGAAAGCTTCTACGGTGCAAACTTATAAAGAGAACTTTCCTAGCCGCCAAGGTCGCAAGGCCACATCCAAGACACATTTTATACAATATGCAGAATCTTAAATTAAACCTTCCCTGTGATGTTTACAATACAACACCCTGAATCTATGGCAGGAGAAGACTTAGACAGTAGTTCTTGAAAACAGTAATTATCATTGATATAACAAGCAGCATTTTATTTCCCTTTATACATTGATCAGTGATAACTGAGTAGTTTGTAGTTCATCTGAAAACTAAATGACTCTTACAACTTTAACTAGTGCAGATAAAATAACCATTAACTAAATGACGCTTTTGTTTCAGTTTTTAGTTCTCAAAAATTAAAATTTGTTGTTTCGACTTCATTTCAGGTTAAACTTTCCAATTGCTAGGTTTTTTGTTTTTTGAAGGCTTGAAAGAATGTACTGTTTGTTGAGCAATTAATCCCAAAACTTTCAGATTCTCCATCAATCTCAAGATATGCATGGACAACCACAGACACTGATAGTACTTAAACAATAATAAGCATTTTCTTTGAAAATCATTAAAGCCGATTCACAACAACAAATTCAATTGAAAAAAGATACCAGAACCTTACTTCATTCTTTCTATGAATCCTGCATGAAAACACACAATACAAATTATTCTTGTATTGATTTGTCAGATTCTGCATTGCAGTGACATTCTGTGTTGCAGCGAATGAGTGTGGATACATATAAGTATTATAATGGATATTGAAATTGACAATCCTGTCAACTAAGGTATAGCTTATACATTTGGAAATGAGCTTGTGTCAATCAGACCCATAATGAAAATATCTTTAATAAATGGCGTGTAAAACTCAACCAGCTTACAAGGTACACTATTGAAATTCCTTCTAGGAAAAAAAACGCAGCATTTGAATTACAAAAATCTCCATGTAATGTAATAAATTTGTTATCAAACAATATATTTACACAACTTGAAACAGCTGCACTCTTTATGCTAGTGCCAGCTTTTGATTAGACTCCAAAATTGAAAAAATCAGATATATTCTTAAAAGGACTACTTCCCAAATGAAGCTATATAGACCCAATACTATTGGTTGTCATTTACAATACCAGAAAATATGGGCTCACAAAACTAAACTCTTAGGTGATATTTCTGTCTCTTGTGCTCCAAGACAATTGCGGTGTAATAAACTAGTTGATTATTCATTTCACTCTACTTCAAGCTACATGTTTCAAAGGCTATTAAAATAGAAGTATTTTCCAAAAATTAAAAACACTTTTCAAAGGCCTATTTTGCAATAACATTCAACTCAAAGTCAACATTTTACTCAAAATATTTTTTCTTCACCCAATATTTCTCCTCACCTATATTTCACAACAAATGTATTAGTTTTGGCACGGTTTGTCATATCATGGCCTTGTTAATTTTGAAGTGTTGATTATAAATATGTCATATGTCACATTAATTAATAGTTTTATTGGTTTTTCTATTTAAACTTCTAATTATTAGATTCAATTTTGATGTATCACTACAAAAAAATAATTGGGAAAAAATTAGATAGGAAAGGGGCTCCAAACTATATCATATGTCAATGATATCATGAATTTCAATAATCATTTTTAAGAAAGAAGAACAATTACTTCAAGAAGGTTAATTGAAAGTCAATTTTAAGATCATAATTTAATCGTCAACACTCGCAAACATTACTATCCACCACTTTAAGAAGGTCAATTAAACATCAAATTTACGATCACACATAAATTGTTAAACAACTCACATACATTATAATCCATCACCAATTGTCATTATAAAATACCTATCAATGTAATAAATGGATTGGACATCACCAACATTGGCTCACTTGGCCTTACCCACCGCTTTAGGTGGCCCAAGTCATGGGTTTGACTCCTGATTTACTAGTGAAGGCAATGAGTGGTTTTATTGTACTCTACCCAAAAGTTATAAAAGGGTTACCTCTGTGTTAAAGCTCCACAACTTTAGCTCAAACATGTTGGGAAAACCTCAATGCTTCCGAGGTAACAATAAATAAATCAATCAATAGCACTTGAAGGTGAAATAACCTAATAAACCATTCATATATACTAGAGTAATAAAGTTGAGGCATGTAATGCCCATGTTTGTAATGTGTGTGTATCAAGGGTTTTTGTTTCATCCTATGATGGATGTGAGCAGGAGATTGTGTTTTCTGCATAGTTCATGGTAACAAAAAGTCATAATTTGTAGTGAGTTTGTATTATGGTTATTTTGGGTTTATGGGCTTGTTGGCCTTGGTTGTATCTCTCTAATGTTTGTTAAATGTTTGCTAACCTTTGAGTAAGATATGTATGTATGGTAGGTCTTTTGTACTCTTCATTGCTTATCCTTGGT
The DNA here is from genome assembly GCA_019776745.2 of Taxus chinensis. Lineage (NCBI taxonomy): Eukaryota > Viridiplantae > Streptophyta > Pinopsida > Cupressales > Taxaceae > Taxus > Taxus chinensis. Next base: position 249,617,690 of record CM034152.1, on the reverse strand, counting down.
TCTAGTTGGTTTGTTGTAAAGGGGACAACTTTCAAAACCCCCGGTTTATCCCTAAATCTAAAAATAAATAACATGTAATTTTTATCTCTAAATTTAATAGTAGGTTATTTACATATAATTTATATATTGTTTTACTACTTATCTTTTCTTCCATTGTAGAACTTAATTTAATTTGACATTTCTATTTCAAATCCAACACAATAATAATTATAATGTGCAAAAAACATTTCTTTTTCCAATAGTTGAGGGCTTAAGGTAAAGGTGAGCTTTAAGAGCATGTAGTAAATCTATTGAATACTAAAGTTATTTTTGCATTTGTCAAGTCCTTAATTGGTAAGAATAAGTTGAATAAACGTATATAAAAAAAAGTGAATTAGATTATTGAAAACAATTCTAGTGATAGGAAAATCCCTCAGGCATATGCCAAAAGTGGCCAATAGGAAATACTAACTTCAATAATGATAAGGTGTTAATGTTTACATGATCTATGTTAAATGCATAATAATTATCATTGTTAATATAGATGGTTGTTAAATATTATATTAGACACAATCACCCAAATTTTGGTGCAAAGCTTGTTTGTGAAATGATTTTGGTGTGAATTTTCACATGTAGACTCTCACTTCATATTAGACATTTTTTGGCATATTTTTTGGTGTGAATACTTTAGGGATTTTAGATTTAGCTTTTACTTCTAGGGTTATATGTTTTCCTTAATATCACATCTTGTGATCTTGTTCCTTATCTATATGGGGTTTACACTCATCTTTATGTTTGTGCATCATTCAAACCCTAGGGTACCTACAATAGATTATCCCTTAGATATATTATTAGACACACATGTTGTACTTTAAACATATCCCAATGATGTCCAAATGATCATATAAAGGATAACAAATCCAATTATGGCAATGTTATGCAAACGATGATTATATTTCTAATGATGGTGAAGATGAACTAAGTCAAATGTATGTTATAGATCAAATTCAAAAGACTAGTTCTCCCCCCTTCCTTGGACACTCCTAATATTAAGGAGGTAGAATTTTTAGATAATAATTCAACACCAACTAATTCACTTCTTGATATTATTAAAATTATGAATTAACAGATCATTGTTGTTAAGATACAAAAAAGTAATGGATGTGGATAAAACTCATATTTGTCACATTATCAATGATTTTCCCATGCTTCACGTTTCTATTAATGTGTTATGTAATCATGTTTTAAATAATATCTTGTCCAATAATGATATGTAATTATTGTGTGCACAACACGCCTGTACTTTCTTTAGGAACCCTCTTGAAATTTTGAAGAACTTGATTTTGTGGAAAAAGAGATGTTAAATCAAATGCAATAAAAAACACAAGAAGAGAAACATGGATGCAAGTAAATTGAAATTAAACCTCCAAATTTTGATTAATCCATTATTTGCATGTTTTCTTTAGGTTTTTCTCACATTTGTATAATGTTTTTATTGATCATGTTCCCAATGGATGCCTAAGTAACTTAACATAAAACAATCATAAAAATTAAGTACATTTTAGTATTAATTTGGACCCAAACCTAAGTTTTGAATGCCACTAAAGTTGTAGTCTACAATTGATTGTAATGAGCCCTTTTATATACTTTGAAAATGAAGAAATTCATTTTAAATATCGACCAATCACGTGTTTTGGGGGTTTTTTCTTTTCCTTTTATGTGTTAATTTGATGAAAACCCTCATAGAACTTTGGATCCCATGGCAACCAACACATTTTATTTGTCATATTTATCTCAATTTTATTTCCTCACTTCACTTAACATTTTAAAGGTCTTTCATGGTGTATTTTTTGTTTGATTGAGTATATCTAGTACGTGGGACACACAACATAAAATTAAAAACTCAAGTCTTTGACTGACATCTAAGGTATAATCAAATTAAGAATTGTTAAACCCTAAGATTTTAGAGAACATAAGTTTTAAGGATTTAGACACTTGTCACAAGGTTTGAAGATTTGGTTTTCATAAATGAAACAACGATTGGTTGAAGATTCAAAATATTTTGGGACTAAAGAATCTAGAATTTGGACACATGGATCAACCATGGTTCAACGAGTTCATGGGTTTCCAAACCAAGAAATTTTTTAGAGAATCCGAGGATCCCGAGAACTATAAAACAAGATTAAACACCACATGGATCCAACCAACGTTTAAAATTGAACCCGTCATAGCCCTTTCAAGGGCTTCAAAACCCATCAAAAAAGGGCAGGTCAAAATCTGCCTATAAAAAAAAAATCAGAACTTATAAATCATTTGACATGTAATACTTTTTTCAAATTTTCAAAAGAAGGGCTATGTGGAAAAATGACCATCAACCAGAAATGAGATTTGACGCCCGTCCTAGGAATTTTTGCTTGCTAGTCTTTACGGTTTTTGTTTTTGAAAAACTATTTTGTAAAAAAAAAATTAAATTTTTATTTAACTGTCAAAGTAACGTCTTGTAAATTTGGTCAAACGTTATTTTGGTTAATGCAAGTTTATAGTTAGCACCGCCACTTCCATTGTAAATTACCATTTGTCAGTGCAACAACACAATGTCATAAATACAATACCATTTCCACATAAACTTGCCCTAAGTATTTCCATGTGCGTTCATAAAGACGAGTAAGTATTGTAGTTAATTTTTTCAATAAATTTTTTGAATCTCCCTCCACTTTTTGAGTACCTGAAATTTTGTATTTGTTTGTAATATACTGCTCGAAGTTTTCTCTTACAATTATGGATATGGACACCTAAATATTAACATTTAATTCATGATATTCCAACTTGATATACAAAAGTTCCAGATAGCTGGAGTTTTTCCTACATGCCACCGGTTTTCTTCAAAAGTTGCAAATAGCCAGAGTTTTTTCTACATGATATTCTGGTAGGTTCTACATTAATCATCTCTCTCCAATTTTTAAGCAAGTTCAACATCTTCTATTATACATTTTTTCCTTCAAAACATTATGGGCCATGCTTCCTTCTTGTTGTTTGTTTTTTTCTGCTTTGAATTAAAACGTGATTTTTATTATAATAGTAGTTTAAACTATGTTCATGAATATCATGCTTCCTAAGAATATATACAAGTTACAACGATAAATGTGAATCTATAGAAAGCTTCAAAAAGATAGTGTGTTACACAAAAAAACATTGAAGGATATGGGTGTGAAAGACATGTCATATGAGAGTATGGAGCAAATTTTTGTTGGCATGCAATATTACAACCCTTTGTAGTGAATGGATTTGACATGTAGACTTGATTTATCCTTGTCATGTGAAGTGTGAAGTATTAATGATAATTTTCATCATGGAAGGGCTGGGCAAATATTTGCCCTTCAAAATAAAATTTTAACCAACGCTTCAAATTTGATCACTGGATCCAACCATAGATCTTCATATGCTTGGGCATATGGAAATCAAATAGATAAAAGGCCCGAGAATTTCAGAGATATTAGTAATTAGTGATATAAACACATGTACCAATCACGATCCTTAAGTGCGCCAAAGACCTAAATAGAAAAAAAAAAAAGTTGAGTCCAAGATAATTTATTCTTATGGACTTAAAACACGTGAATGGTGGAAAACAAATTAAATTTGATTCACAACTCAACTCCGAGCGAATAGTACAACACAAAATCAATATTAATGCCACCTAAGGTATGAATAACACGATGTGAAATCTCCAAAAATTGAAATCACCCCATCAATTCATAGAGAAAATAGCTCAAGTTTCTACCAAAATGAAGGGAAAATAGCAACAATGAAGGAAGAATTCATTTTCCAAAGTATCACATCTGTAATTCAAGGTTTTAGTAGAGAAAATTGGGTTTTCATATAGCACGTTGTCACAAGTTCATAAAAGGTGGTTTTTTCCATATTTTAATGGATTCTTCAAGTGCAATTCCATCTCATCTCATATTTGTAGACCCTTAGTTCACGTAAATTTTATTGGTCACCTTCATGCTAAATCTATTTCAAAAGTTATAATGATTTATACTATGAAGTGGAGAACACAGGGTAACCAACCAAAAGAAAGATATAACATCCCAGAAAGAATAATTTATCATATTTAAAGCATATTGAGGCTTCTGGGCTCCATAATTTGGATTTGAATATATAAGTGTTCCTACGCAAGGGATGTAAGGGTATAATGAAGTCTGTGTTAAACTATCACTTATGGCCTTTAAACCTTCTCAAGAGCACTTTATGAATACACCAAGACAATATTTAGCTAGACAAGGCTCCTTTGTATTGATATATTGTTGTTCCACTAACTATGTTGATCTATACTTTTATTCAAAATTTAAAATGTAAGAAAATCACAAAACAATGTTATTGTGTCTAATTGATAGGTCCGAAAACTGAGAAATGAGGATAAATTCTCTTATAGGGAACCAAAACTCTTAAAACCACTTTCAACATTTAGATGACATCCTAATGCATATTTCTATAAAGTTTTATCTATTTTGGATTGTTCATTTTTGAGATATGGCTATTTCAGGTGACAGAAAATCCTAATCTAGGGTTTAAGACAATGCACAAACAATGAGGGAAAACATAATGCAAATTCAACTTATACTATTTGTTTTTGACGTTTTCAAGATTTGAAAAGGGTATAGACACTATAGACAACCTCTGATACAAACTCAACTATATTTTTATCCGTGAGAGTGATCAAAACCCTTGTTTCTAAATGTATAAACCTTGTCTCAATATGTTAGGTTTGTAACTTAAAATAAAATATCATTACAAATATTAACAAAGTTTGCAATCCATTAATTAGCATAACTTGTAGGTGAATACATGATCATTGAAACACTAAATCCAAAAGATCATTCTTTCCTTTTAAAATTTCTTGATTCAAAATTGAGGATACATTGCTTTCAAACCTTGTTTTGGTATACTTCAAAGCTTTTCCTCCTTATCTCTGAATCAATTTTGTTCTTGGACTCATTATTGGTATTATTATATTGTTTCTTAATTTTTTGTTGAAGAAAATAATTTCCCTCTTCTCTTCTCCTTGAATCCTTCTCTCAAAACTCCTAACTAACTCAATAACTCAACCTACGCCTTAACCTTCATTGAGTTTGGAAAGTTAAAAACAAGTCAGGTAGTTAAGATCACTCAAAACATGTCCTAAGACTTCATTAGACCACTACATGGAGAATAAGGACCTTACAATGTTAGAAGAGAATAGGAAATACCAAGATTGTGCCTTTAAAATTTTAAAATTTTGAATAAGTTGTTTTAGAGGGAAATACGAAACAAACATTTTAAACCAAGTAAAAGGAGGGTGAAGCATCCCATAACTTCTTATTGAAAAAATATGACCACCTAATCTTATTTAAGACAAAACTTTGTAAAAATTTCCTTACTATGTACATGCAACTGCATCAGGCTCCCTGAGTTGCAGAAACGTTCATGAGCTCCTGCTCATGAGATATTCAATGATGGTACCATACTTATATATTTATGATGGAGTGAGACAAGTAGTATCCTTAAGAGGGAGATTCATCCATTTGACAAAATACTGGAAGTACTCATGAGCCCTAGTTATTTTGACCACCTTTTAATCCAAAATAGCTTCTATCTCATCTGGTTGTGCCTTAGGCATATATTTCTCCCATTCAATGACCTAGTCATCAACATATTCAGGTACCTTTGTTGTGTATTATTTTCCTATGAAAGGATAAAGGTCTACCATATTAAAAATAGGTGAAATACCAATGCCAAATGGTAGTTCTAGCTAATAAGCATTGGTAAAAAAAATCTTAAGAGATTACAAGGTCCAATTTTCTTCTTCTTTAATTTGTTATATTCCCCCTTAGGGAATGTTTCCTTTCTGAGATGTGCTAGAACTAGATCACCTACTTCAAAAATGACATATTTTATTTTCATATCAACACTCCTTTTATATTTATTTGTGCTTATTTCCAACTATTGTTTGACTTGTTCATGTAATTGTTACATTATTGTAGCAAAGTCTTCCCCTTCGCCACTCCTCTTTTCTTTCTTTCCTAAATCTCTCAACTCATAAACACCTCTTGGATTCATACCATACATAATCTAAAATGGAATGAAACGTGTACTCCTATTAGGTGAGCCGTTATAAATTTTTTTAGCTTGAGTTAAAGCTAGGTCCCAATACTTTGGTTTATTACTTATTAAATACCTTAGTATTTTTCCCAGACTTTAGTTAATAGCTTCAGTTTGACCATCAATTTAGGGATGGATAGTTGAACTAAAACTCAATGTAGTTCCCAATTTCTTCCAAAGTGTTCTCCAAAAATGGTGAACAAATTTTGTATCCATGTCAGATACAATGCTTTTAAGATGCCCATGCACTCTCACTAATTCTTTAAAGAATAAATTTGCAATGTTATTTGCATTGCTTGTTTTTGTGTAAGCTATGAAATGTGCCATTTTAGAAAACCTATCAACTATAAAAAAGGGATAGAGTCGTTATCTTTTTGTGTCTTTGGAAGCCCAAGTACAAAATCCATGCTAATTGAATCCCATGGCCTACTAGGAATAGGAAATGGCTGGTATAGGCCTACATTATAACTTTTCCCTTTAGCATATCGACATATTTTGTAACTTTTTACAAATTTCTTCACATCACTTTATATCCTTAACCAATAATAATGTGCATTTAATTGAGAAAAGTTTTTATTTGTCTAAAATGCCCTACTAATTTACCATCTTGTTTTTATTTTAATATATTTTCTCTCATGGATCCTCTAGGTATACATAATTGGATACCCCTGAATAATAGAACCTCTTATATGTTATATTCCACCCATGTAATTAATGTGGGAGCATAACTTCTGAAGGCCATAACTTTTTATCCGACTATTGGATTGTCTTGAAATTTTACTAAGAGTTAGATTGTGAGCTATAGTTTACCGTTCCAACCAAGATTTGATCATATAGATGACATTTCAGAATTTTTCGGGCCCAAATTCCATCATCTAGGGATCTAAAATGGGCTCATGACCCTTTTTTAGGATTGTCTAGAACTTACAATTTTAATAAATTTTGTTCCACTTTAGGGAATAAGTCAAGACTTGGTACAAGACTTAATTTAGGGAGTTAATTTATGTGGGTAAAATTTTGGGTCCATAAAAGGTTTTTTACTTTTAGTTTTTTTTTTTGGAATTTTAGGGTTTTTAGAGTTAATAGGGAAATAAAAAGTTGATTGTAATGAGGGAAAAGATTAGTGCAAAATCTAGAATGAGAAAGAAGTTGTTTTGAAGTTTCTTGAGTTTTGAAATATTGTGTGTGTGTTTTGGAGGCAGTTCGACCTCTTACATCTTAATCCACATCAAGAATCCTATTCCTACTTATAGAATTCTTACAAGCTTCATAGGCCTCCTTGAAATCAAGATCTTCTCTATATAATTATTTCAATTAATCAAATCCTAAGACATTCACTTCAGACTCCTACATAATAAAATTTCTCCTACTTAAAGTATTTGCAAATTTGTTAGCTTACCCACTTTTATGCTTAGTAACAAAATAAAAACTCAGCAAAAACTCAATCCACTTCATATGTATTTGATTCAATTTAGTTTGGCTCTTAATGAATTGTAAGTCATTGTTGTCAATATAAAGCACAAAATCTCTAGGCATCAAATAGTGTCTCCATTTTTTAAGGATTGAACATTAATATAAAACTCTTGGTCATAAGCTAAATATTTCTTTTTTGCCTCATTTAGTTTCTCATTGAAATAAACAATTGGTTTTCCTTCTTAGCTCAAAATTTCCCCTATGATATTTCCACTAGCATCACACTTTACTTGGAATAACATGTTAAAATTAAGTAAAGTTAGGATATGATGCTCTATAATTTTCTTGTTTAAGAACTCAATTTTTTTTTTCATCTACCTCATTCTATTGAGACTGTTTTTATTTTCCTTTGATAGTTTCAACTATTTTTGCACTTTTTGTCACTAAAATTCTTAATGAATTTCCTATAAAAATTGGCTAAACATTGGAATCTCCTTACCTCGGAGGCATTTCTTGGAGTAGGTCATTCTACTATGGCCTTAATATTATTTTTATCCATTTTCAATCCTTTTTTAGAAGTGACAAACCCCAAATAGAAAAAAATTGTCTTCATGAAACTACACTTCTTGAAATTGACAAACAAATTTTCTTCTTGCAACTTATTTAATACCATTTTAAGGTGTTCAAGATGTTATTCCTTTAACTAATTGTAAATCGGTATATCATCTAGGTAAACAATGAAAATTTTACCCGTGAAACCCTTGAGCACCTCATTCATAAGCCTCATAAAATTACTTGAAGCATTAGTCATCCAAAATGGTATTACAAGCCATTCATATAGTCCATCATTAGCTTTAAAATTTGTCTTTCATTCATCTCCTTCTCTGATTCTAATATGATGATTGTTATGTTTGTGGAACCTGTTTTCATGTTAGAGTGTGGTACACCTTCTATGTGTTACACTCGGGTATTTTTATGGTGGTCCCGCTCGCCTGTGAGCGGGTCTAGGGGGTTCGGGGACGCAGCCCCCGAAGCAAATTTTCATGGGTGGTTTATTAACTCATGGGTAATGGATAACCATTATGGGTTGTTTTTGGGCCCATGGTTTTTTGGTACCCATTGTTTTGATACCCACGGTTTTTTTGCCCATGGTTTTGATACCCATAGTTTTTGCCCATGGTTTTGATACCCATGTTTTTTATCAAACTGCTTAAGCAATTGTCTATTTATATGGTCTTATGCATATGATACATAGACAAGAAAATGTATTGCATATGTGTTTTTAATTCGGGTGTGAATTTTGTAGAGTTTGTTGAGCATAGCTCCAAACGGATCTGGGTATTGTATTGAGAGAGTGGAGGCTTGTAATAAAATCTGAGCAAGTGATTCTTGGTGGATGTAGCCCAAATTGGGTGAACCACGTTAAATCTTGTCTCTCTGTGTTGTGTTATTTATTCTGCACTTTTATTTGAGATCTGTAATATTTTCTACATATTAGTTTCTACTGTTGCGATTCTGTAAGGGATTATTCCACATATTTTATCTCTTATTTCCTAACAATGATAGCCATGTTCAGAGAAGTTTTTATTTTCCAACTTTAAACTATTGAAGTGAAATAACAAAAACAAACTAACCTCGAAAGATGGCGGGGTTTACCGATACCCGCGAGGTGGCTGATGTTGATCTTGATGAATGAATGGAAGTGTGCACACAACTTCTTATTTCCAATAGGATAAGCTACCTACAATGCACAAACACTCAAAAAAAGATAGGATTAGATAGATATATGGTGGATTTCCTAGCAAAGGCTAGTCCTCGGAAGTCAATGGAATTCCTTGCAAGGATGTCAATCCATGTTCAAGAAATCAATCTGATAATGATAAGATAAAATGATAAAACAGATGATATAACCAACAATGCAAAGGAAAAGGGACTGACGCAGTCCATGGCTATATGATGGTCTGATGGTGATACTTGATCCAAAGGGAGTCTAGGAATCACAAAATGGCTCAAAGGAGCAAGGATGTAGATAGGTTGTGTACTCACAAAGGTGAGCAAGATGATAGATTTGATTTAAGATAACTGATAGTGTGTTATATATGGCTCAAAGGAGATTGATATGTTTGAGACACTTGAAGGGCCTTGCAAAGGATAATCTGGTAATAAATCTGATGAGATATGGATGTCTAAAGGATGAGATTTGGACTTAAATGATCTAACAGATAGGGATCATCAGTGATTGGAGACTGATCATGGGAATCATCGATTAGATTGTTGTGGAAATGTACAGGATGATAATAAATGAAATAATGTTAATTTAAATCTTGTAAATGATGAATAAATGAGATAATAATGAAAAAGGGAAGGTACTTACCTTGTATAAATTGATAAATAAAGACAAGAGGGTGATATTACATGAGAGAGGAGATTGTAGATGCAAGAAGATTGTTGATTGATTCCTGGACATTTGAATGGCCTCCAAAGGCTAAAGAAGAGATATTGATGTCTTTGAATGTTGTTGTGATGATGTTTGGCTTTGTGAGAGGGCTATGATACAAGAAAAATGCAATATGAAGTCCTTAAGCCACATCTAACTGCAAGTTATCAAGCTAAAATGGAGAAAGTTAGCCTTAAATAAAGTCCTAGAAATTTTTTTATATAGGGTTGCCAACAACCAAGGAGAATAGGTGGTGATTGGGATGAATCATGGGTGATCCAAATTTTATGGTAAAGAGGTTGAAACTACCTCCTAAATTGATTTTTTTTTAGACGAATCGCTAGTGATTGGGATGGGTTGCGGGTGATCAGGGTTTTATAAGAAAAAGGTTGGAACCACTTCCCAAATTGAGGTTTTTGTTTGTTTTGACAAAGGGTGTGTGTTGGAAAGAGGTTATGTGGGTTAGGGAGGTTGTGAAATGGTTAAGAAGTTGTTGATTTTGTTTTGTTTTATTTGATTTTGGTTTCTAAGTGGTTTTGGGTTGTTTTAAGAGGAGTAAAATAGGATTTTACAGCTATAGAATGATATTTACGGGGAGTAAATATAATGGGGAGAAATAAGACTTAGGATAAGGGTTTAATAGATAATATGATAGTGATGTGATAATGAAGGGGTGCTAGCAGACGCAGACATGGGGATTAGTGGTGCTAATTTTAGGTGTCTACATTTTCCCCTTTTTGTTGAGTGGTTTTAGACAAGCCGTGAGACAAAAACGAGATGATGTGACATTTTCCCCCTTTTAGTGAATAGATGAATGATGTAGAATTATATGATGAGGTGTTCCCCCTCAAACTAGGGATTGATGACCTAAAAGGGAATCAATCACGAGTTTGAAAGAGATAGATGGAAAGATGCAAGGATGGAAAGATGAGAGATGATGCCCCAGGATGAGGTATAGAAACAAGATGGGTGTTGTCAGAAAATCAAGTGATAGGGGAACCAAAGGGATCATATGAATTAATGATGTCCTATAGAAAGGACCAAAGATATGACAAAGGTGGGCTAAGGCCAAGAAGTTCAAGTGATAAACCAAAGGGTTCATGTCCTATAAAAAAGGATGTGATTTTTGACAAGGTCAAAGGACCAAATATTGATGTTTCCACAAAGGTGGGCTTACGAGGCCAAGAAGTCAAGTGATAGGGGAACCAAAGGGTTCGTGTCCTATAGACATATGACTTATAACTATGCAAGATGATGATTTGATGAGGTCAAAGGACAAAAAATTGATGTTTCCACAAAGGTGGGCTTACGAGGCCAGGAAGTAAAGTGATAGGGGAACTAATGGGTTCATGTCCTATGGACATATGACTTAATGACATTGGGTCCTGATAGAGGATAGATAGATGTCCAATTTGATGTATCAAAGGTGGTACACTAGAGGCCATAGATGAGTTGAAAATGTACAATTTTAATGATATAGATATGATTGTTGATTATACGATTCTTTGTTGAAGCCTTAGTTTTGATGTAGACTTGATGTTAACAATGATACACATTGAGATGTTGAGACTCAGATGATTGTATGATACACTGATATGATTGATTTATGATTGTTGATATTATTTTGATGTGATTTGTTGATGATATAACATTGAGATGTTATCATGATTGTATGGATATTGATAAACATTGATATTATGATAGATATTGATAAAGGTTAATATTATGTCTGATAGATGTTGATGGATGTTTTTGATGTGATGTGTCAGTGATATTTGATTTTAAAGTGACTTAATGTTTATCAAAATGTGTCTTAACCATGGTTAAGAATAAAACATGGAATGATTGCTTTATACTGGATTTGATACATATGTGATGGGAATAAATATAGTGAAGGCTTTTGCACTCTTGGCCTTATAACAAATGTTAACACATGACTAATAATGGGTAGTCACACATAGGATCTTGGATATAGAGATGAAGTGATAAGATGTACCTTCCTAGAACATGAAAGGGTTAACATATGTAGGTTGTGTGGGAGAGTAAGGTTCTCCTTTCAACAGTTTCATAGAGAGATGCCCCAGCTATACATTTATTTTTGATGCAAACTGATCGATGCGGGAAGTTTTCTTTGATGGGAAAGTTGATCAATGTGGGAAGCTTTCCTAGGATGCTTTTGATATTTGAATTTTTGAAGGTTGATCGATGCAGGAAGCCTTTTTACATGGGTAGCCATCCTTCAAGGGAGTGGTCTACAATTTTGAATTTTTGATTTTGCTTTTTTTGACAGATAGTCATCCTTCGAGGGATCGGTCTATGATTTTAAATAGGTAGTTGTCCTTCGAGGGATCAGTCTACTTTTATTTTTGATAATATGATTTTGATTTTTGAATAGTTTTCCTTCAAGGGATCAGTCTATTTATTTTTTTTTGATAGGATGCATCCATATATATTTTCAACTTTGTTTTGAGCTGAGGGAAAAACCTAATAGACCATTTCAAGGAGGGGGAAGAAATGTGTACACAACCTACACATATGTGCCCCATGACATGTATTTGGTTGGTACACAAGGTAGATGGATGTAATGATTGTGGGGTTCCTACTAAGGAGGAAATTTTCCATGTGAAATATGTAATGAACAGAGTTACGATGGTGCTCATCTTTAAGGATTTAAGGATAGTGACAAAAACCACATACTTTCAAATCATTACGATGATAAGATGGTTGGTTGATGGTGGAATAAGATATTTGATGTGACTATTGTCATGAAGGTCAATGTGTTAACAGTAGAAAGGCCACAAGTGCAAGGCATTCAGAGGTTCCTTTTCAGGTGTACCATCAAGGGAGGCTAGATGATAAGCTCCTGACCCATACTATATGGACCAATCTAGTTAGGGGAAAAATTTCCATGTTTACTCCTTTCCAGAGTAGTGACATTTTGATTGATTGAGAGGATAGGGTTGGTGAACATTAACTAGGGGAGGTATGTAAGGTAATACTTTCAAAGTCTCAATAGATAGGAGACTCCCTGGTGTGACAATGTGGCTAGAGATAACATGCACTGAAGGAAATGTATTTTAGGTTAGGATGATGAAAGTTTTGATGTTGATTGATTGAGTATATGGTAAATAAAGGAGGATGTGGAAAATTTTGACAAAGGATCCATTGAAAATTTGGATGGGATATGAGAGGATGATTGATGAGGAGGGGTAGATGATGAATCTTTGGTTTTTCCTTTTCTTTGTGTATGAAAATTTTTGATTCGCACAGGTGAGTGAACCGTACTGATTTGAGATGAGGGACCTTCAATGGAAGGTGATGAGAAGACATATGAGAAAATATTTTTGAGATATGATTGAGGATGACCCCCTTGTCCTACAGATGTCGGTGAGAAACTAATTCAGTGACTTGGGTGTAGATGTTTGATGAGATTGAGGGACCTTCAATGGAAGGTGTTGAAGAGATGTTTGGAAAAGGTTTGTTAATACCAGATTGAGGATGTCCCCCTTGACCTACAGATGTCATTGTAGATACTGACAAGGGTGGAGGTGTAGATGATATCGATGATGGATTAGGATGGTCTTCTTCTGGGAGAAGATCATTGAAGAGGAAGAGTCATTGGATTATGGCTTTAAGTTTTTTACAACTCTCTGTGTTATGACATAGGATTTGATGGTAGGAACAGGTTTATTTTGATCATACCAGAAGGTTTTCTGAGTATGTGGATTGGGTGTTTTGATGGGTGGTAATGTGATAAGAGAAGATTGTATGAGCCTCTCAAGGATGTCAATGTAAGTCACTTTTGGGGGATTTGGATTAATGGATTTTGATTTTGATTTATGAGAATGCTTGGTAGGACGTGCCTTATTTTTGGACATGGGTGGATGTGTGGATGCCACATGGTGTTGAAACATCATAGGGGTGTTGTGAGGTTGATAAGAGAGAGGATATGATCCAAGGATGGGATAGGATGTGGGATTGATAAAATTGGATGATGGATGAGGTCCCAAAATGGATGAGGAGGGATGGATTATGGATGAGATAGGGTTTGATTGTGTGATATGATATTGAGATAAAGGATGGGGTCCCAAAATGGATGATGAGGGTGGAGTTGTAGATGTGATGGGTTTGGATTGTGATAAAGGATGGGATCCCAAAATGGATGGTAAAGTTGAGACCCTAGATGATGTGTGTTTTGATTTTGTAATGTTTTCTTTAGGTAAAGAAGATGGTATTATGACAAATGATGAGGATGAGGTCATGGATGTGATAGGTTTCAATTTTGTAATGTTTTATTTAGATAGAGGAGAGGGTCTCATGTCAGATGACAAGGGTGAGGTTGTGGATGTGATGGGATTTTATTGTATAGTGTTTGATTCAAGACAAGGTTCTATATTGGATGACAAGTGAGGAGTCGGGGATATGATTGATTCTGATTCGGATGAGGGAGATGTTGTTTCTAGACATGATTGAGGTGGGTTACATTTATGTGAGCTACCCAAGTCTTCGATTGGTTTAAAAGATGGTTGGATGTAAAGATCTTTGATTATATGTGCCTCCTTTGTAATGGTCTCTGAGGTGGAGTCTAAGGATGTAAGGAGGTAGTAGGTGATTGGATAGTAAGTGAAGGTGATGTTGATGCGTGAGGATTATCAAAAAGAGGATCTAGGGGATCTGAGTATTGAAGGGGAAGCATTGGTGATGAAAGGGTCTCCTCATGGGGAAGATCATATGTAATAGTGTTGATGATGTGACTCAAAGGATGTGCAGTATCTATATGGACTGAATCTATCAAGGGTGTTGGGTCAGGAAGACAAGTAATGACATCATGTGTGGTAGTTTCATCTGGCTCATAGGAAGACCTAGGGGAATCAGATGGGACATGTGTAGATTGAGGATTGAGATGGCCTTCTTCAAGGGCTTGGATTTCTAACTTTCTAGCCATGGTGAAGGCTTCATCAAAAGTTTGGAATGTGTGGATCTTGAGGGTAGATGAGATGTGATGGGAACATGATCAAGAAAATAACTCGATTAGTTCTGATTGAGGTAGTGAGAAGGTCAATTGATTGATAATGCTTTATCACCTAGTGACAAAGTCAACAATGGATTCATTTTCAGATTGTTTGATGGTAAAGAGATCAAAAATGGTGATTTTACGAGTAACATTGATAGAAAAGTGCTCAAGAAATAACAGGGCTAGTTGCGTGAAAGAGAATAAAGAGTGTTGAGGGAGGGAGTTGTACCAATCCAAGGCAAGTCCTTCTAGTGACATAGGAAAGGTTCTAAGCATGAGATCTTGATCATGGATGATGAGATAACATGAGTGTCTAAAGGCTAGTATGTGTTGTTGAGGATCCTCCTGGCCATGGAACATGGTAAATTCAGGTAATTCCCAATGTGGAGGATAAGGATTATATGGTACTGATGGATGGATGGGTTCATTACAAACCTGATCATAAGTGAGGACATGTTTGGGTCCCATGGTAGTGGCTTCCAAATTGTCTAATATGTTCAACAGAGCTTGCATGGGATCATTTGTAGGATTAGGCATGAGGGAATTAACATGTGAGTGTGGATGAGAATGTGATTGATTTGATTGATGATAGTGGAGAGTAGGAGGGTTCTGTTGTTGATGGGCTTGATGTGGAGGTTGATAAGGGGTAGCTTGAGAAGATATCATTTGTAAAGTAGGTTGTGATAAAGGGATGTGGGGAGACATGTAGGGATGTTGGATATGTTGTTGTTTTTGGATGAGAGGGGTTGATTGGGCCTGAGTAGGGATGTGTGTATAGGTTTGGGATGTCTGAGGTATTGAGAAAGGTATTGAAGTCAAGATAGGTTGATTGGATAAAATATGGGGGATGTTAAGATTCTGATGAGATTGTGATGAAGGAGGGGATGTGGTGAAGGATTGATTGATGGGATACACTTGACATGGGATGAGGAGTGATAGTTTGGAAGTAACTTGGTTGTGAAGGATAGTCATAGGGTTGTTGGATGGGTTTTTGTAGGGTTGTAGGATTGGTTGAAAGGTAGAGGTTCCATATAGGGACAAAAGATGGTCTTGATGGATCTAGGAACATGTCAAGGCTAAGTGAAGTTGAGTGAGATGTGATAGGTTGATGAGATTGATAAGGATTAGATCCTGTGTAGGGGATGTTTTGAAATTGATTGGGATGAAAATATGTAGAGGTAGTGGATGAAGCAATTGAAGATGATTGTAAAAATGAAGCATAAGGGGTAAAATAATATGTTGATGTAGAGGGTTGATCCATATTAAATGATAGTTAACTGATGATGATACAAAAAATCCCTAAGAGAGCTACAAATGTAATAGACAAGTCAAGAAGAAGAATTTTAATTATCTTGATTAGAATTTATATGTGGAGGGAGAGGCTCAGAGGGAACCTAATGATATGGTCATTCTAAGGTTGGTTTCAGGTGATGTTTAAGGTTGGAGTCCTTGATATACCTGAAGGTACATGAGGCCTAAATCTATGTTGTTTCCAGTACAGGGCCTGGTATTGGGGCCTACCCCCTCACTTCATGGTCCCATAGTGATAAGGGAGTCAGATGCTTAGCCAATATACTGAAAACCAATTGTTTATACTCAGCCAGAACACCGAGTCGGTTTCCCTATTGGGTGATGAAATCCCAATAGTTTCACCTGGGTAGAATGTTTTGATGCAAGTTTGATATTTGATGTGATTTGGTTGTGTGTGAGGGAGATTAAGTGATGCAATATATTAACCTCTTAATTAAACAATGTGATCAAGTAGGATGAAAAGTTTGTTTTAAGCCCAAAAGAATGATTGATTTCGATGAGGATAGACAAAAAAAATGTGATGCTTTGAAAATTATAAGAATAGAAGAAGACTCCCATGAGAAATTCTTCCTTTTTAATTTTTAATTTTGTTTAGCAATGTAGTAATGCAACAAGAAAAAATCCCCAGAGAAGAAACCTGCAAAAGGGTTAGCAGAAAACAAAAAATAATAAGAGAAAATGATGTTAGAGTTTTACTGACTAGTAATCAGAAGCAGTCACAGAGATCATCATTGATTGACATAATCACTATTGATTCACACAATCACTGGTGATTTGACTGGATCACTGGCGATTACAGAGCAGAAGGCCTAAAATGAATTTTTAATAAAATTGAAATGAAAGAAAAAGGGACAAGGTCCCACCGGGCATGCCAGAATGTTCAGAGAAGTTTTTTCTTTCCTACTTTAAATTAATGAAGTGAAATAACAAAAAAAAACCAACCTCAGAAGACGATGGGGTTTACTGATACCCATGATGATGGATGTTGAATATTGATGGTTGATCGATGTCAATGGATCCAAGCATGTGCACAACTTCTTCTTTCTAATGGGATAAGCTACCTGTAATGCATAAACACTCAGAAAAAGATAGGATTAGATAGATATATGGTAGATTTCCTGGAAAAGGCCAGTCCCTAGAAGTCAATGGAATTCCTTGCAAGGATGTCAATCCACATTCAAGAAATCAATCTGATAATGATAAGATAAAATGATAAAATAGATGATATAACCAACAATGCAAAGGAAAAGGGACTGATGTGGTCCATGGCTATATGATGGTCTGATGGTGATACCTGATCCAAAGGGAGTCTAGGGATCACAAAATGGCTCAAAGGAGCAAGGATGTAGATAGTTATGTACTCACAAAGGTGAGTAGGATGATAGATTTGATTTAGATAATTGATAAAGTGCTACAGATGGCTCAAAGGAGCTTGATAGGGTTTGACTAGGCACCTGCAAAGGTAGAGTAGTAATAGGTGATGAGATCTGGATGTCTGAAGGATGAGATTTGGGCTTAAATGATCTAACAGATAGGGATCATCTGAGGCAATTAAGGTGATTCACTGGTGATTGGGATGAATCGTTGGTTATTGGGAGAATCGTTGGTGATTTTTGTGGAAATGTATAGGTTGATAATAAATGAAATAAATTTGATTGAGGCTTATAAATGATGAATAAATGAGATAATAATGCAAAAGGGAAGGTACTTACCTTGTACTAGTTGATAAATGAGCACTAACAGATGATATTACCTAAGAGAGGGAGATTGTAGATGCAAGATGATTGTTGAATTGATTCCTGGACATTTGAATGACCTCCAAAGGCTGAAGAAGAGATATTAATGCCTTTAAATGCTGCTTTGATGATCTTTGGGTTTGTGAGAGGGATATGATATAATTAAAATGCAATATGAAGTCCTTAAGCCATGTCCAACTACAAGCTTATCAGCTAAAACAAAGGAAGAACCTGAGCCTAACTTGTTTATAAGTGGTCCCAACAACTAAGGACCACTCGGATGATTGAAGGTCGTGGGTGATCCAACTTTTTATATAGGGTTGAAACTAACCAAATTGATATTTTTTTGAGAGAATCGCTAGGTGATTGGGATGGAATCGTCAGCGATCAGGGTTTTATGGGAAAAAGGTTGAAACTACTTCCCAAATCAAGGTTTTTGTTTGTTTTGATGAAGGATGTGTGTTGGAAAGAGGTTATATGGGTTAGGGAGGTTGTGAAATGGTTGAGAAGTTGTTGATTTTTTTTGTTTGATTTTGGTTTCTAAGTGGTTTGAGTTGTTTCTGGAGAGGGTAAAATAGGATTTTATAGTTAGAGGATGATATTTACGGGGAGTAAATATAATGGGGATAAATAAGACTTAGGATAGGTATTTAATGTATAATATGATAGTGATGTAACAATGAATGGGTGCTAGCGGATGTCGACATGAGGATTAGTAGTGATAATTTCAGGTGTCTACAAGCCAATTTTAAAATCTATCTTGGCGAAATACCTTCCAGCTCTTAAAAAATCCATGAGATTATCAATTCTAGGAATACTTGATTGTAATCTTGTTTATGGATCTTGAATCAATGCACATTCTCCAACCTTCATCATTCTTAGGAGTTAGTAATGTTAGAAAAATACAAGGACTTAAACCTTCTCTGATTAGGCATTTGTCTAACAACTCCTACACTTGCATTTTTATCTCCTCATTCTCTTTTGGTGTCATTTTGTAAGCCTCCTTGTTTGGTAGATTATCTCTTGGAATCAAGTCTATATGGTGACTAATGCTTCTCATTAGAGGTAATTCATCAGGAAAATCATCCACAATTGTATCAGTAAAGTTACTCAATAAATTTTGAATCTCTAGAGGAAGATCAACCAATTTAACAACTGTAACAATTATTTTAGGTTTTCCAACTAATGCATAAATTATATTTTATTCTTTAATCAAGGGCAATAAATCTTTCTCACTTGTTAACAACACCTTAGGATTGTCTTATATTGTTCCATTATCCTCTTTTGCTGATATGAGTGTGTGCTTCTTCCCATCTTTTTCAAAAGTGTAAATATTGTTTCTTCCATCATGTATGACTCTCTTATCAAATTGCCAAGGTATGCCCAACAGAACATGACAGACATCCATGGGCATAATATCCCATAACACCTCATCCTTATAGATACATATTTGAAACTCCAATTTTCACTTTTCATTTACCAAGACTTGGTGTCCTTTTTTCAACCATCACACCTTGGATGGAGTGGGGTGTGTTAATTTTTCCAAACCTAACTTATTAACCATTTATGAAGATATAGATTATCTATGCCGACACTATCTATAATTACTTTATATCATTTACCTTTGGACTTGCATATTGTCCTAAAAAATATTTCCTTTGATATTGTTTCTTTACCTCTTTGTTGGGCTTGAGTAATATTCTCTTCATCAACAATGAATCTCATATTTCAGACTCTTCCACATGTGATGGATATCCCACACTCTCTTCATCATCTTGTATAATCTGATTAATACATTTGGTTCTTATATGGCATGTTTTTTACATTCGTAGGAAATTCAAAGGACCTATGGCCTGCATATTTGTTACACTTGAAACACTTTCCCCAAAATCATCTTTCTTTTCCTTTTCTTCTTCCTCTTGTATAATAGCTTCTTCCTCTATATGAGTATCCTCCTCTTGTAGTTTAACCTTGACTATGAGTGTTGTTTTCTTCTTCAATATGACTTTGAGACTAATTTATACCACCTTGTTGTCTTCTATGTCTAAAATTATTACCTCTTCCTTTAGAATCCCGAGTTTTCTTCCTTTATAAATTCCTCTATATGACCAGTTGTGATAGTTAGATTGTAAAACTCTTATATGTAGTCTTTTATACTCATGTCCTTCTACTTCAAGTTTTGGAGTTTTCTGAAAAAATCATTTGATATTCTATAGGCATGATTTTTGACTTTATCTTGGCTATCATTTTTTCCAATGACTTGATTTTCTCTTTACCTCTTTTGCTTATTTCATCTTGGACACTATCCCACCAAAGTGATGCATGTCCTTTCAATCTAGTACATGAGAACTTAAATTTCTTATCTTCAACTATTTCTTAATAATAAAAGTATTTGTCCATTACTGTTATCCAGTCTACAAGTTATTCAACATTGAGGCTTCCTTCATATGTTGGAACCTCCAATTTGTGTTTTGATCTTATTCCTATAACTGCCTTTAAGAGTTTTTGTTCTATTCTTCTTCTGCAACCTCTTCCTGAGGTTATTCTTCCACTTCACTCACATCACTTGTTATAACACTCTTTCTCTAAGTAATTTCCATTATTTCTATATGTTCTTGTAAATTTCTTATCTCTTCTAACAATACATCTATTGGTTTTCTTCCTTGACCTCCTCTAACACAACCTGTAAGTCATCTTTTATGTTCCATTCTTACACTTATTACATTTTTTGTTTCACCACTTGTTATTCACATTTTCATTGAGATATTTCTATGCTCAGGTCACTCTTGAATTACAACCACCTTATTCTAATACCAAAAAATGATGTAGGGGTATAATGAATTTTGTGTTAAACTATCCCTTAAGGCCTTTAAACCTTCTCAAGAGAACTATTTAAATACACCAAGACAATATTTAACTATAGGATGATCAATTTTATTGATATAGTGTTTTTCAACCCACTAGTTTGATCTATACTTTTATTCAAACTTTAAAATGCAAGAAAATTACAAAACAAAGTTATTAGGCCTAATTAACAGGTCTGCAAACCTAGATATGAGGATAACTTCTCTTTTAGGTAACCAAAAATATTGAAACCAATTTCAACATTTAGATGACATCTTAATGCATCTTTCTACAAAGTTTTATCTATTTTGGATGGTTCATTTTTGAGATATGGATATTTTCAGGTGATCAGAAACCCTAATCTAGGGTTTAAGACAACACACATACAATGAGGGAAACCATAATACAAATTCAGCTTATAGGTTTTGTTTTAGACTTTTTCAAGGTTGTAAAAGGGTCTAGACACTATAGAAAAGATATGATACACACTCAACTATATATTTATCCCTGAAAGTGATCAAAACCCTTATTTCCAACAGTATAAACCATGTCTTAGTCTAATAGGTCTACAAATTAAAACAAAATACCATTACAAAGATTAACTAAGCTTACAATCCATCAATTACCATAACTTACAAATGAATAAATGATCATTTAAGCATTGAATCCGAAAAACATTCTTTCCTTTAATTATTTCTTGATTCAAATTTGAGGATACATTTCTTTCAAACCTTTTATTGGTATACTTCAAATCTTTTCCTCCTTACCTCTAAATATATCTTATTCTTGGACTCGTTCTTAGTATTAGTGTATTGTTCCTTAATTTTTTTGTTAAATAAAATCATTCCTCTACTTTCCTCCTCGAATCCTTCTCTCAAAATTCCTAACTCTATAACTCAACTTAAGACTTAACCTTCATTGAGTTTGGCAAGTTGAACACGAGTTAGCCAGTTAAGATCACTCAAGACATGTCCTAATACTTAATTATACCATTACATGGATAATCTGGACCTTAAAATGTTTAAAGAGATGAGAAAATACCAATATAGATCTTTTACAAGTTAACAAATTCAAATAGGTTGTTTTGGCGGGAAATAAGAAACAAACATTTTAAACCAAGAACAAGGAGGGTGAAGCATCCCATAGCTTCTTATTAACACACTATGACCACCTAAACTTATTCAAGACCAAAAATTTCCTTATTATGTATATGTCCCTGCATCACAAGGACTTGTTCAAGGATGCTCTGATTGTGTATGCTTTAAGACATGTAGTTATCAGTTCTCCAAAAAACACTGTTGCACTAGTTAGTGAGTTTGTGGTCAAGGACTTGTATACATTTCCTCATCCAAAGGTGAACTATACTTAAGAATATGAGGATGAACTGATGAAGAGAGATAATGTTTTGGAAGATGGATTGGAGGACTAGGATGAGAATCCATCACTAATCAAGAAAAAACATGGTTTAAATATTCCCATTTCTAATTCAGAATGGAAATAGGATAGTTATGGAATTACTGAATAGAGTGTGAGGAGTGAAGAACATAGACCTTGCAAACTAGAACTTGTTTCATCTCTTAGTTGGAAACGTATTGGATGATTGGGTTCCCAATTTGGGAATTATCCTAGTAATTAACTTATAGGATAGATGGAGTTATGCAAAATTCCCTCCAAGACTCTGCTTTGAACTTGAGAAGGTCCATGATCACTATCTATATGAGAGTGTAATGGAAGCATGTGGGACCTGATAGGTGATTGAATGAGGGACTCGGGAGACTTATACTTGTTCCTAGCTAGAGAGATGATGAAATATCCTAGTTCAACAGTATATTGATCAATCCTTTTCATTGGTAGAATCTTACTAGGAGACTCAATGTGAGATGTTGGAGATGATTGTTGGGGAAGATTCCTTACTTGAGGGTTTTCTTCATTTATGTGAAGTTTTGACTCTATTACATATACATTAATCCCTCTCTTTTCTAATTTTCTACTGGAAGATGAGGTTGTATAGTGTCCATCAGAAGAATTGAGTTCATACGCCTTCTTTAGAAACTATCTTTTTGACCTTTGAAGTATTAATTTGGTACGAGCTAGGACATCAAATTTCTCCACAACTAACAAGTCCACAAGAGAGAGAGGAGTGAAGCAGGTTGATTCTACATATCTATATTCATACAAGTCACTAATATCTTTAACCATATCTATATTGACCCATTTAAGACAATAGTCCTTCATTTGTTATACTATCGTCCTTGAGAAGTCTCGTCGCCTAAATTCTATCTTAGCAACACAATCCTCCTAGTAATATTCTATTTCAGGCTTATCAGAAATACCAAAATTCTTGTGTTCGAATCCCATGTACTACTTGCTATCAAATTATTTCCTTACGGAGTACGCATGTAGATTGTATGGAATTAAATAACCCTTAATGTTGGATGTATCTATTGAATTCTTGCAAGAATAAATACCCAGATGAATTGGGAATGTTATTCTTTTCTTCTTTCTTTCTCGACGTCTTAGGTGTACCTTAGAAAATTGACAACATAACTCAATGATGAATAAATTTTCACTCAGGTATCAAAGAATCCTCATGGGGGCATCTTCAAACCTTCCAACACAGATGCAATAATTTTTTTTGAAATGTGTGAAGTAACTCCTGTATTTCTTAATCAACTCACAATATTTCATTAACAATATGCAATTGACATTCCCCTACATTTTTAAAATTAGGATCATAACAAAAACATCATTCACTTGGGTGTAATGCATCTTATACTCCCATAGAATTAATTTTGGATACACGTGATATACTAGAGAACGTCTTAGGGAGTTTCTTTCATAAGACAATTCAGGACACTTCTATAGAGTTACAACAACATACACCAAGTAAGAAGTCATTATAAAATTCTTGGTCCTTTCAAAGTTTATCAATTGAGAGTGAAGATTATTGCTAATCATTTGACTCCATTCAATATTTTGAGTCTCTTTATTGGAAATCAAAACAAACTAAGACATACATGGATGGAAGTCTTTGGTAGATGCTCCCATAAGCATATTGAGCACAACTATGTTTTCAAAGATGTTCTTAATGAAATAAAAGTGAGAGAGAGAGTATTGGGAATGCCAAGGAGATTTTGAGATGTCTTCATTCAGTTTCCAATTGTTACTATTTGGAGGCAAGACTCTTTTCTCTCCCACTTGAGAAAATAATCTTCCTTTCTCAAGATCATTACATTCTTGGGTCTTCGAATACACATACATTTAGAGATTCCCTCCAAAGACAAGATAACATTGATGGATCCATAATTTCCAATGATTGTTTGAATCTATGTATCATATTTTTAGAAAAATTATGGACAAAATGTGTGTCTTGAAGATCTAGCAGGAATCCAGTAGTCGATAGTGACAAAGTCCACTATGGAAAATTATATGAGCTAGTGCAGTGTGGGTTTCTTCTCTTCAAATCCTCAAATTCCATATGTTATACATTACTATCTTAAACATTTTAATATTCTGACACTAGGGCAAAAATTGGTTTGTAACTAGAATAGTGGAAATTCATGTTCTAATTTTGTTGCATAAGAAGATATAGGAATGCCGATGGAGCTTGGGGAATCAAGAGAAATGAACTTCCTCTTTGGTTTAAGAACCTTAGGGTTTTTAATGGTTTTTTTTAGCTACAACCTTGATTAGATAACCTTGAGAGAAATACTTATTCAAATCAAATGAGACTTAATTCATTTGAAATATGTTTCCAATAGGAAGAGATGTTCCATTTTTCATGAAGATATCTTGTTAGAAATGGAAAAAAAAATTTTGGTTTCACAATGGGTTTTTAAATGGGCATTGCAAGCCAAAAGAAAAGAAAAACATAAAATGAGGAATGTATCATATTGAATGTGTTTTGAAGGAGAAATCGCGGGAAAAATTTCATGGAATTTGGCCTCAGGGATCAGAAGATATGAGAATTTTATTTTTGATCAAGCCTAGGGTAAACTATGCATTTCCAATAGAAATTTTAAAGTTGGGAGATAAAAAAACTAGTTTGTTACAACTATTGTATCATACATCAACTTGAAGGTGTTTTGATGGATAGTATTTGTGCAAATTTTCAAGGATTTTTTGCCATGAAATCTCAAGATATGAGTAAAAATTCTTTGAGTACAACTATGGCACACAACTATTTTTCATGGCCAAATGGGAGGAGAAATGCAGTTTTTATGGTATTAATAACATGTAATTTATCTAATTTGTGTTGGGTTTTTGGAGGGAAGTTATGGAATTCAAAAAGTCACTTAAGTGGTGTAGGTTTTTTGGCTTCACAAGTGAAAACACAAAAATGAGCCCCATATGCAAACGCCTCCTTAAAAATTCACTTCAATGGGAAGAGGGTGAAATTTTAAAATGTATGGATCATTTACAAAGTTCTCCAATGCATGAGGATGGAAAACAATTTCCCAATGCCTTGGGGTTTGAGAAAACACACATATAACAAGCCAAAATTATATTTTAAATTTACTTTTTGGCAAGTGAGATTGACCTATCAGGTTTATGTGCACTTATGAGGGTGGGAAAACATAACATTACATGTAAAAAAAAATTATTTCCCAAAATTCCGTCATGCTCCATAAGTTCACCCAAGTCACTTAAGTTGTTGACATCAACAACTTAATGAAGAATTAGAACATTAAGTGCACTTTTAGGTCCAAGACCCAGAGTTTGAGTTTCCAGAGGGTATGATATATGATCTTGATTAGAAATGGGCCATAAAATTTAATTAAACCAATTAAAAGAATTTAAAATGCATTCTTTTTTATTTTTGAGCCAACTTACCTTTTTATGGTAAGAAGGAGCAACAATGAGTTGATCCATCATGGGAGCCTAAGATAAGTAGGAACAAAACCAACACTTGCACCATGAGGAGGACTAGATGTGATTTATTTTTAATTTTTGTTATGCTTTTGACTCTACTCGAGGTTCCTGGAACCTTCTGTGCAAGTTATCTCCTTCATAAAGAATAAGGTACCTTAGTGTCTAAATTTTTTCCATTTTTGCTACTTCCAAACCTTACTCTGAATATACCATCATGCAGTAGACTCCAAAACCTCTTTAATGGATATTATTTGGGTTCCTAATACTACCCGAGGCTCCTGAAACATTTCGCACAAGATGTCCCTTCTGAAATAACCCTCTAGAATTAAATGTGCTATGAGCACTAGTCCAAAGATTCTAGAATATTCCCTAAACCATACTGACATGGATTAAATTCATAGGAATTTCCAATGACGATAATCTAGAATTATAAAACCACCCATAGCTTTTGAAACCTTTCACACAATTGGATACTTGCAAAGAGACAAATTGAAAACTTTGACCAACTTTATCTAGAGTTGAAAAATAATTCATGGGGTTGTCAAGTAAAATGCCTAGACATTTACATGCCAACAACTAGCTCATACTTGGGGACTTGACTTGGTTTGAGTGAGGAATAAATAATTAAATAAGGAACAATAGAATCTCACAATCTTAATTAGACCAACTCCTTATTCATTGGTAAAAATGGACTCAAAGGGACATTGGAATAAAATTAGATGAACACACAACGAGAAAGAATCACACACAAAGAAAACAAACCTAAATCACGTATAATACATGTGAGGGACAATCCTCTTTCTTTTTTTTTTTATAATTTCAAGTATTTCGTGTTGCAGAAAAATTACAGGGAGTTCCATCTAAATAATTCAAATAGGATGTATTATCCCTATAAAAATGGCTCATCCATTTGCATTCGTTTGCCAAAGTAACACATTGGTAATTCAAGGTTTGAATAGATAAATTGGGTTTTATTTTAGCACAAAGTCACAAGTTCATAGAGGTGGTTGTTTCCCTATTTTAATTGCTTATTTGAGTGCAATCCTATCTCATCTTTCCCTGGAAGATCCTTAGTTCACATAAACGTTTTTTGTCACCTCAATGTTAAATCAATTTTAAAATTTATAATGATTTATAGTATGAAGTGGAGAATGTAAGGGACCTAACCAAGAGAAAGATACAATGTCCTAAAAAGGATTATTAAGGTTTAAGGGCTCCATAATTTGGCCGTAAATATATAAGTTTTCCCATGCAAAGACTTGTGCAAGTATGCTTTGACTATGTTTACTATAATACATCGAGTTATCAGTTCTAAAAAAAACATTGTGGTACTAGTCAGTGAGTTTTTGTTCAGGGACTTTTATATGTTTCCTCATCCAAAGTTGAAATATAATCAAGAAGAGGAAGACACCCTAATAAAGAGGCATGATGTCTGGGAAGATGAATTGAAATACTAAGATGAGAATTCGTAACTAATCAAGAACATATATAGTTTAAACATCCCATTTCCAATTCAGAATGGGAATAAGGATAATTATGGTATTACTAAATAGAGTGTGAGGAGTGAGGACCATAGAACATGTAAATCAAACTAGATTCCTCTCTTAGTTGGAATCATATTAAACAATTTGGTTCCCAATTTGGGAAGTATCATGGCATTTAAATTAAAGGATAGATGGAGTTACAAAAAATTCCCTCCTTGTGGGAGTTTCTACATGGAATCATATATTTTGGATGCACGTTTTATATACTTGATATTTTATTCTCCTACATTACCATTATGGCCTCATACAAATCCCACCCATATGATATATTATGTTTTATATGCTCATAAATACTAAAAATTTATGGTGGAAATATGCAATCATTTTTATCTAGTGGTTTAAGGCCATTCATTGCAAATATATGCCCAATCTCTCCCCAAAAATGAATAAATCCATTCTATAAATGAACTCTTATTGGTATTATGATTATTTAACTATAATTAGAGTCAAGGGTTGTCTGAATCCTCATATACTACTACAAGTGTATGTACCTAATAGGATAACAACCATTGAGGTTTTTTTGTAATCGATGAAGGTGTAGTAAGTGTCTACATGTAAAAAAAAAAAGAGGGTATGGTCCCCATACCATTTGATTTAATGTATATCCATTTTTATTTCTAGACAAAAGTTATAATGTTAGGGGCCTATATGCCCGTTTCTCCATTTCTACACACATACACACACATTCAAGTATTGGGATCTAAAAGAAAGGTCAAAGCTCATTGTGAAGCTTTGGTAATGAATTTGACACTTCCCCTATTTGAGTACAAGAGGATGACATTTATATCAAAAAATTGGAAGAAGATGAAGTTATTGAGAGGAAGAGAAGAATAAGCATTTCAGAGGAAGTACAATCTGAATAAGTTCTCGAATCTAATTAGGAATAAGAGGTGGATAAAACTAGAATCTCATTTAGAACCATAATTCTGAGGGGTATTCCACCAACTTCTACACACATAATCATTCCACTTGTTTCTTGTTCTCAAGTAACAAGCTTAGAAACATTTTTTTCTCAAACCTCCTAAGGTGACAGGTCTCCCACTCAAAAAGATATGTATACATCAATTGAATCTGCTCATGTTCAAAACCTTATTTAGTATACATTAGGAACTCATGTTTGGTAAGTGGTGTTGTTTCTTCCTCTTCATTATCTTCTAGTTCTTCAACCATGGTCTCAAATATGGTAGCTGCATAAGATATGTCACATAGTGTACTTCCCTCTTTTAACAAAACCCACGAGAAAAACACAATAATTACATACATACATACATACATACATACATACATATACATGTATGTGTGTGCATACATGCATGCATGCATGTATGTATCTTAAATGTATGGATGTGGTAGTAACAATTAAATCTTTGTTATAGGAAATTTTACTTGTTATTACAAGAACTCTTCATTTTACTACTTTACAAATAGGGAAACCCTACACTAATCCTTTAAATTTTACAACTTATCTTCTAGGTTATTATGGAATTAATTTCGATAGTTAGTATTATTTATCTTGGTAGAGTTTTTCATTAATTCCTAACAATTGAGCCAAAAGTTCAACTATGATAATCATCATAATGAAATCATTTACCTTGACAAGATCTATATAATATACATTCTACATGGGTTACCTTTTTTATTTTAACATTGTAGTTATCATTAATCAGTAATAATAAATTCTTAAAGGAACTATACATACCAACTCATTATAGATGGATGCTTGTATAACAACTTCCTACATATGTAAGCACAATTATCTAGTATTTTGTTTGGCTCTTCATAAACTTTTTCCTAAAAAATTTCATGAGTGCAATAATTTCATATGGGTGATTTAGTATGATCGAGTTATTTAACTTATAATTGCATGTTTACAAGGTATATATTTTATAGTTATCTTAGAGCTACTCCAACAGTTTGGATTATACAACTTGATTCAAATAACATAATAGGTATAAAACATAGTTAAATATTTTAGAACAATCCTTAAATTAACAATAACTCTAACTATTTATAGTAATTCCAAGATTATAACATCATTCAAGGATTTATAAATCATTTATACAATATATACTCTTAATAGTTCAATAGTCCTCCAAGACTCAACCCAACATGCATCTAAAATAGGAAAAATCCATGTACATCCCAACCTGTTTTAAAGAGGACAATCACACACTATGTTTAGTTTACACTTACATAATAGGAATAAAAAATTTACTCTTATGAAAATATTGATCCACTAATAAAGTATATTACCATAGTTATACTTTAGAACATAGTTATGATTCTAGAAGAATCCTCTTTTAACATGACCATACTAGTCATGTGATATATTGTAATGAAATTACTTAGATATGATTATCAACATCAATAGAAATCCAAAGAACACAAAAATATACATAAATGATTACAATATTTAAGTAGAATGACTCATCCACTTCGAGGGGGAAACCTCCAAACCATACAATAAGACAAAAGTTCCTAATATGATGATAATATCTTATTCTCTAGATCCTATATATACCCTACTATATATTCTGAAGACCCAAGGCTGACCCACTAAAGCATAAATAATTATGATATGACATGATGATAAATTATGTTAGCCACAAGTCGGCTATCCATATCTCAATCTATGAACTAGGGTTAAAGGTGTAGCGTGCCCCTCCCCTTAAAAGCAACATTGTCCCCAATGTTGGTGAGTTCTAGATTCTTTACTTAGAATGCTTCATCCTCCAATGTTGCATCCTCAATATCCAAATTCTTCCATTTGATTAGATACTTGGTGATGACTCGTGTCCTCAACTTCTTGGTGTATGTCTATAGGATTCCTTCAGGTTCCAAGAAGATACACCCCTCTTCATTAAGCTCTAGTAATACTGATTGAGAATAAACCTTCTACTTAATGACCTTCTTTAGAAAAGAAACATGGAAAAATGGATGTATTTTACTTGAATGAGGAAGATCCAATTTATATACCACATTGCCAATTTTTCTCAACACTTGATAAGGCCCGTAGTGTTTGGGTGGAATCTTGTTATCATTTTTTATTATTTCAAAGATATTTGTTTATATGGCTGTAATCACATAAAAACTGAGTCTCCGACTTCAAAGCTTCATTCACTACGTTGTTGATCAACTTGTTGCTTCATGCAGTTTTGTGCCATGACTAATTTCTCTTTTAGGCTAGAGAGAACCTCCTTTTGGCATTGAATGTGATTTGGAACTGCTCTTACTTTAGCCTGGACCCTTAAATTATAAGTGAGGGATGGTGGATGTTGAATATTTCATGTTATTAGATTATCTAGAATCAAATCATAATAAATCAAAAATAGGGACCATATCTCTACATTGAAAAAAATTTGGTACTAAATAAGCTTTATGAATAAGATATTTATGGGTAAAACATGTTTTATGTATCTCTATTTATTGGGACTTGAATGCATTTAGGGGGATTAGTTCACTTTCTTTAATGTTAGAAAAAAAATCACCTTCGTCCATATCCTCCATATAATGAAAGTTAGGTAATCATCCATGTGGAGATATTCCTTCTTGTTATTCCTCTGCTACCTCACTTTCTTCTTATTTTTTCTCTACTACCTCCATATGTTCTTCTTCCTCCTATGATGCCTCCATTTATTATTATTCTTCCTACAATACCTCCATTTCTTCTTCATCATCCCCTGTTACCTCCATTTCTTCTTCTTATTTCTTTGTGATGCATATACTTGCATATAATCTTTAGAAAACACCAACCAATCAATTAGAAGTCACAATTTAACTATTTCCATCACTCAAAACTCAACAAATCATACATTGCTCAAGAAGGAAAAAGTTTCTCAAATGCACCAAAATGCTTAAAACACTGAATCAAAGCTCAAATTAATTTTACACATGTCTAATTACTCCATACCAACATGTTCAAACCACCAAATTAGATCCACAACTTCATTTACACCTATTTTCCTTATATACCCCAAACTAGCCTTCTAGCCTTGAAAAACCTATTTTTTATGACATAACTTCCAAATTTCTCACCTCCAAACCTGAATAGTAAACCTTTAAGATACCCTTTTGGCTCATTAATGTTCCTATTAAATTTCAAGGATCAACTCTTTACCAATAAAAATTTATACTCATTTTAGCTTTTTTTGGCACTAGGTCTTAATTAGCCCCCTAGAACAGAAATCTTGAAACTAGGAGAATTATAAAAAAATATAATTAAAAGTAAAGCGCGTTGTACATAACCTTTTGGGATATATTTTTTTTCCAATTTTTATTCTTCAACTCTTTGTCTTTCATTCCCAACACCGATTTTTCATTTTTGGGCTTGTTTCCTTAAGCCTAACTAGGGCTTGATAGCAAAAACCAAGTTTTTGAATATTTTTCTCTATTCCAATCCATTAGAAACCTTACTCTTCCTTATTACACCTTGTTAAAATCATTTTCACCCTTCACATACTTCAATGGCTTTTTTTTGCTCATTTTCTTGGTTTTGGCTTGTTCTCCTCTAGGTCTCTCAAGAACTCAAAAATGAAACTCGGTTATATATTTTTCCCACATGTGAATTTAGTGATAAAATTCTACACACATATTCTTATGGGTATTAATACCATACAGTCCAAATTTTAGAATACCCACTTGATAAAACACAAATTATGGTGTTTTTAGAAAAATTTCCAAACTAGGGATAATCATAGGGAAACAAGCTAAAAAAATCATATCATGAGATTTATATACTTTCATAATATAATTCCACTTGAAAATTTTCTATTTTTATGAGCATAAATTTTTATATTTAATGACTTTCAAGTGATTATGTCTTCTTCAATGTGATTCACAAGATTTTGTGACTAGTTTCTTCCACAAAACATGGGTTTCTGACTGTGTTTTTACAATCTATGCCCTCAAAAATTGAAATTTCTTCATCAAATTTTGTATACACTATTCTTGGCTCTAAATACACCTTTATAAAAAATTTAATCCCTTTTTACCATTCAAAATGCAAGATATGATTTTTTCTTACCTTCAACTCAACAAGAAAATACTACAAACACTTTGCTTACCTCTTTGTATATGACTATATTATTTGACATTATCACCTCTTCAAACCCTTTCCCTATACTCCATAGTCCTAAACAGATACTCCATACCTATAAAATCACTCATACAATAATTCCAATAGATTTTTAATTATCAATTCATCAACATTTGATACACAATACCATATTTAAATCCTCACACACAATTTGTTTTAAAAGAAGCCTTTCATTAATAAACAATGAAATACATAGCTTCAAGAGACATTAGGGCTCTAACTACAGAGATTCACTCTCACCCACACTTCCTAAAACTTTCAACAACCCCTTCTCATTCTAATACATTACATTTTGATGAGGAAAATATGTAGTTAGGGCTTATACTACTAACTCAACTAAGATTAAACTAACTAGGTAGGGTTTAGGGTCTAGTTAGGATATAGTGAGTGATTTCACAAGTGAACACACATTTCATGACCCATTTTCTTCATTTATTATTCCCATACTAAAACCCATATGACTAACATACTAACATGATAATTCAAATATTCAAACTATGGTTTTGCAGGGAAACTCACAAAACCATTTATTACATGCTTAGAGAGTCCAAATGGACTTGACACACCTCAAGGACAACCAAATGGATTCAACACACTTAAAATGACTAGAAAACCAAAAATTTAAAATGTAAAAGTAATTCTCCTACATCATACTCCCCATACGGAGAGAATTGAGCTCTATACATTAGGCCTTTTTTTCTTTTCTTCGAATTGTTCTCTATTTGTAAAGTCCTTCTCTTTGCATCTTCATCAACGACTAGTCTTCTTCTATCTTCATGCTTTGTCCAAAAAAATGAGGATTTCTTGCCTTTTCCTCTTCATTTAATCTCTTTCAAGAGTTTCCTCTTCAATGTACTTCACTTTCTCATTAAGTAAACCTGCAAACACACATGTACACAAAACCTTAGATGAAAAACAAAGATACTTTTGTGTCTCTTCACATGATTCTTCTTCATTTTCAATATTCTCATCCATCCTTTCAACTCTTACTTCATCATTTTTCATTTCCTCTCTTTTTAAAGCACATTAAAGTGTGTGAGTCTCATCCTCCAAGTTTTCTTTACTCACATATACAAACTGAAAATCAAAATTTTCATATTCCCCTTCAAGTTCTTTTTCACAAATGCATTTTTCTTTTACCATTTTTCTGATTTCTTCTTCTTCTTTCTTTCCTGCCTTCTTTCTCATCCCTTTTAACTCTTTTTCCTCTTCTTTTATCCTCTTTCTCATCTGAATTTTTCTTCTTTTCTCCATAAGTGACCTTATGGGCCACTTAACCACCTTTCTTATCACTATTTCTAGACCTTGTCTTTGCATTTCTTTTTCTTTTTTATCAATACTTCCAGCTGCTCCATATCTTCTTTCAATTTTCTTATTTCCTGCTCCATCCACACTCTTCTTTTTTCTTATTTCCCTCTCTTCTTTTCTCTCATTTATTATATAATTGAGAAATTTTTCACTAACATCGCCCTATCTTCATCCATTTTCACTAGACAATTTTGTTTCACCTTGCCCAAGCCTCACCTAGGTTCTATTTCACACCTAGTCTCTTGACTTCCTCTTTTATTCACTATCTCTTCTCTTTATTTTTCCAATCACATTCTATTTTAAGGAAAAACCTATCACGGTCACTTCATAAAAACAACTCAAGAAGGCAACTGTCAACTTCAAACCACTCCAATAAACTCATCACATTCATCAACACAACTATTTAAAAATGCTTATATCAAAATGACTTATTTTCTTGCCAACAAATTCTTTCAAATTCCTTGATCTCTCAATCTGATACCAAAATGATGAAAATCCCTGAATATAA
The DNA here is from genome assembly GCA_019776745.2 of Taxus chinensis. NCBI lineage: Eukaryota > Viridiplantae > Streptophyta > Pinopsida > Cupressales > Taxaceae > Taxus > Taxus chinensis. The sequence continues at coordinate 249,583,491 of CM034152.1, read as the reverse complement.
TCTTTATACAAAGCCAAACAATCAATTAGAAGTAACAATTTCACTATTTCCATCACCCAAAACTCAACAAACCATACTTTGCTCAAGAAGGAAAAAGCTGCTCAAATGCACCAAAATTCTTAAAACACTGAATTAAAGTCCAAAATAATTTTACACATGTTTAATTACACCATACCAACATGTTCAAACCACAAAATTAGATCGACAACTTCATTTTCACCTATTTGCCTTGTAGACCCCAAATTAGCCTTCTAGCCCTGAAGGCTGAAAAACATGTTTTTCTGACATAAATTCCAAATTTCTCACCTCCAAACCTCTCTGTTAAACTTTTAAGATTCCCTCTTGGCCCATTAACCTACCTATTAAATTTCAAGGCTTAACTCTTCACGAATAAAAAGTTATACTCATTTTAGTTGTTTTCACACTAGGTCTCAATTAGACCTCCTAGAACACAAATCTTGAAACTGGGAGAATTCTCAAAACAACCAATCAACACTAAAGTGTGTTCTAGATTCCCTTTTGGGTAATCTTGATTTTTTCTAATTTTTATTCTTCAACTCTTTGTCTTTCATTCCCAACACCAATTTTTCATTTTTGGGCTTGTTTCCTTAAGCCTAGGTAGTGTTTAATAGAAAAAACTAGGTCTTTGAATCCTTTTTCTATTCAAAATCCTTAGACACTTTATTCTTCCTTATTACACCTTGTTGAAATCATTTTCACCCTTCACATACTTCCTTGGCTTTGTTTTGCTCATTTTCTTGGTTTTGGCTTGTTCTCCTCTAGGTCTCTCAAGAACTCAAAACTGAAACTTGGTCATATCCTTTTCCCACATGTAAATTTAGTGATAAATTTTGCACACATATTCTTATAGGTTTAAATACTCTATAGTACAAATTTTAGAAGAACCCACTTGATAAAACACAAATTATGGTGTTTTTAGAAATTTGTCTAAAATAGGGACAATCACAGAGCAACAAGCTAAAAAAATTCATATCATGAGATTTATAAACTTTCAGAACGTCATTCCACTTGTAAAAGTTCTGTTTTTTTTAGAATAAATTTTCATATTGAATTAATTTCAAGTGATTATGCCTTCTTCAATGTGATTCACAAGATTTGGTGACTAGTTTCTTACACAAAACAGGGGTTTCTAACTACGTTTTTACAATATACGCCCTAAAAACTTTAAATTTATTCCTCAAAATTTGTATACACTCTTCTTGGCCTTAAATACACATTCAAACCAAATTTCATCCATTTTCACTATTTTCAATGTAATATATGCTCGTTTCTTACCTTCAACTCGACAAGAAAATACTACAGACAATTTGCTTACCTCTTTGTATATGACTATATTATTTGACAAATTATCACCTCTTCAAACCCTTTTCCTATACCCCATAGGCCTATAAAGATAATCCATACCTATATAATCATTCATATAATAACTCCAATATATTTTCAATCATCAATGCATCAACATTTGATGCACAATACCATATTTAAATCCTCATACACAAGTTGTACTAAAAGAAACCTTTCATTAATAAACAATGTAATACATAGCTTCAAGATCCATTAGGGATTTGATTACAGAGATTCACTCTCACCCACACTTCCTAATAATTTCAAAAAACCCTTCTCATTTGAATACATTGCATTTTGATGATGAAAAGAGGTAGTTAGGGCTTAGACTACTAACTCAACTAAGATTTGACTAACTAGGTAGGGTTTAGGGTCTAGTTAGGATCTAGTGAGTGATTTCACAAGTGAACACATGTTTTATGACCCCTTTTCTTCATTTATTATACCCATGCTAACAACTAGATGAATAACATACTAACATGAAAATTCAAATATTCAAACTATGGTTTTGGAGGGAAACTCTCAAAACCATTTATTACATGCTTAGAGAGTCCAAATGGACTCGACACACCTCAAGGACAACCAAATGGACTCAACACACCTAAAATGAATAGAAAACAAAAAAATTCAAATGTATAAGTGATGCTCATGCAATACCAAAATGATGTAGAGCCCTGCATATAATCTTTAGACAACACCAACTAATCAATTAGAAGTCACAATTTCACTATTTCCATCACCCAAAACTCAACAAACCATACTTCACTCAAGAAGGAAAATGTTGCTCAAATGCACCAAAAGGCTTAAAACAGTGAATCAAAGCTCAAAATAATTTTACACATGTTTAATTACACCATACCAACATGTTCAAACGACCAAATTAGATCCACAACTTCATTTTCACCTATTTGCCTTGTAGACTGCAAGTTAACCTTCCATCCCTAGAAAAACTGTTTTTCTGACATAAATTCCAAATTTCTCACCTCAAAACCTAACCGGTAAAATTTTAAGATACCCTTTTGGCTCATTAACCTACCCATTAAATTTCAAGGCTCAACTCTTCACCAATAAAAATTTATTCTCATTTTAGCTTTTTTGGCACTAGGTCTCAATTAACCCTCCTAAAACACAAATCTTGAAACTGGGAGAACTTTTAAAACAACCAATCAAAAGGTAAGTGTGTTACAGATACCCTTTTGGGAAATCTTGTCTTTTGGCCAATTTTTATTCTTCAACTCTTTATCTTTCATTCCCTACATCAATTTTTCATTTTTGGGTTTGGCTCCTTAAGCCTAACTAGGGTTTGATAGAAAAACTAGGATTTTGACTCCTTTTCTCCATTCCAACTCCTTAAACACCTTACTCTTCCTTATTACACCTTTTTCAAAGCATTTTCATGCTTCACATACTTCCTTGGCTTTGTTTTACTCATTTTCTTAGTTTTAGCTTGTTCTCCTCTAGGTCTCTCATGAACTCAAAAATGAAACTTGGTCATATATTTTTCCCACATCTGAATATAGTGATAAAATTTTACAAATATATTATTATGAGTATAAATACCCTATAGTCAAAATTTTAGAATAACCCACTTGATAAAACACAAATTATGGTTTTTTTAAAAATTTGTCCAAAACAAAGATAGTTATATGGCAACAAGCTAAAAAATTCATATCACGAGTTTTATAAACTTTCAGAACCTCACTCCACTTTTAAAATTTATGTGTGTGAGCATAAATTTTCATATTTAATGACTTTCAAGTGATAATGTCTTCTTCAACGTAATTTACAAGATTTTGTGACTAGTTTCTTAGACAAAATAGGGGTTTTTGAGTGTGTTTTTACAATCTATGCCCTCAAAAATTTAAATTTCTTCCTAAAAATTTGTATACACTCTTCTTGGTCCTAAATACACCTTCATACCAAATTTTATCCCTTTTCACCATTCAAAATGAAAGATATTCTTGTTTCTTACCTTCAACTCAACACTAAAATACTACAAACAGTTTGCTTACCTCTTTGTATATGACTATATTATTTGATATTATCACCTCTTCAAACCCTTTTCTTTTACTCTATAGGAATACATAGATACTCCATATGTGTAGAATCATTCATAAAATAATTCCAATAGATTTTCAATCATCAATTCATCAACATTTTATGCACAATACCATATTTAAATCTTCATACACAATTTGTTCTAAAAGAATCCTTTCATTAATAATCAAAGGAATACACAGCTTTATGAGCCATTATGGATCTGATTATAGAGATTCACTCTCACCCACACTTCCTACAACTTTCAACAACTTATTCTTATTCAAATACATTACATTTTGTTGAGGAAAAGAGGTAGTTAGGGCTTATACTACCAACTCAACTAAGATTATACTAACTAGGTATGATTTAGGGTCTAGTTAGGATCAAGTGAGTGATTTCACGAGTGAAACATGTTTCATGGCCATTTTTATTCATTTTTTATACCCATACTAAAAAATATATGACTAATATACTTTACATGACAATTTAAATATTCAAACTATGGCTTTGGAGGGAAACTCGCAAAACCATTTATTACATGCTTAGAGAGTCCAAATGGACTTGACACACCTCAAGGACAATGAAATGGAATCAACACACCTAAAATGACTATAAAACTAAAATTTTCAAATGTACAAGTGATGTTCCTGCATCACTCTACTACCACTGTGGTGGAAAAGATAGGTTCCCTACTAGGTTTTCAAATGCAGGGATCAAATCTAAGTCCAAACACATGAGGTAGATACTAAAGGTTCTTAAGGAGCACTTGTGTCATATGTCTAGATGATAGTGATCCTAACCCTAGGATAGCTATTGGTTTCCAAGACCTATACCTAAGGAACATCTACTCTAGTATGTGAAAATGAATCAAAAATCATCCGCAAAAACATAATATACACACAATGAAGGAACTAAGAAGGGATAGAAATACCTACATGTAGTGTGGTTTCCGATACATGATTCTCACATGAGATAAAAAATAGTGAAAGAGAATATCTATGGTTCTATAAGGGAAAAGATAAATTATAATATCTCTAGTCATTGCTCACTATGGTGATCTAAATGAAAAAAGATAAGCTCCAAAACCTCAATTCTATCAACCAGGTGTAAAAATACGCACAAATGTTTAATGTGCATGCAAATGAAGTGCCTTGGAAGTGTGAAATAGAGAATGTGATAAATGATAAATAAGGAGGCATATATATACCCAATGCCATCACCAGTGGGTGATGACATCAACCATGGAAAAACCAAATCCAAAACCATCACCCATGGGCGATGGTGTTAAATTTGGGAGAATGCTAAGGTCAAAGAATGCAAAATAAGGAGGGATGGAAGGAAAAAGATAAATGGAGTAAATGATGTAGGTCTATGATGATCAAAAGTAGGGATAATAACATGCAATAAATATAAACAAGTGGATATAATAAGACAAGTAAACATAACATATGTAATGTGTGAACATTAAAGGGAAGAAATAAGGCAAGGGTAAAGGAAATATGGCATAATAGCAACATATATCAAATGTTGTGATCTATACCATCTAACTGTTAACACAAAAAAGTTTCACCCTATGAATAATAATGAATGAGCATTAGATATTTTGGTGAACATGGGATTATCTTCAAAGTGTGGTACTTTGCTACTTGAGACAAAGCTCTAGAGAAGGTAGGTTCCTTCTCTCCTAGCTCAACGAATACTAACCTAAACTACCAAACTACAACTATGTCTAAAATTAAAACTAAAGTATACATGATCCATGATTGAGATAGACTGGAAAATCTAAAAAATGAAAGAATGGCAATGCACCAACACTAAGAAAGGGTTCAAATATGACCAGAAAGACTCAAAGTAGCTGCATATGTAGAGATTTAATGAAAAAAATGGTTTTGAAAGACATGAATGCATAAAAATTAATGAAAAAGAGGATGAACATACATAAAAAATAGAGAAAAATTTAAGGGAAAGTAACCATAGATGTATTACATTCTGAAAGTATCCATCACATTTACAAAGCGTATTCATCACATTTACAAAGCATAGGTTAGATATCTTAAGAAAAATGAAAAGTTGCAGAGGTCTAGAGGAAAAAAAATGTGTTTCTCCAAGGAAGAGCATGTAAATTCAGCAGAAAGAAACCCGTAAAACTTTCCTAAGCACTTACATGTATACAATATGAGAATGACAGAGGGAGAAATAGAGGGAAATTCAAATTTGGATTTTCCACAGAATGAAGATAGGCCTCCGTACACATATCCTATTGCACCATTAATCCCCCAAAATATCACCATTGTTTCTACTGAACATGCCATCAATATTTGTAGGCAATGGCATAGGTGTCGTATGAGCCTTTACTCCAGGTAGGTGTGGTGGTTGGGCACTTGAAATGAGGAAACAAAGAATTTTCCATTTTTCTCTCAAGCTCTCATGGTTTTTCCCCCAAAAATTCTTCTAATACTCATAACTCCATATTCAAACATGAAGTCCCTGAATATATGAAGTGAATACAACATATCTTATGAAATTTGGAGAAACACACAAGAAGATATGACCATAAAAACATTATCATTCATACATTAGTCTTGCGATTTTGATTTATTTTGTTCCCATGAAATTTATTTTTTACAAGACACCAATCAATAACCATCCATGAATTTCCTTCAATGACTCACCATTAAATTTCTTAATTGGATGAATTTTCCTTCATGTGGATTTTTGAAAGCTCGTGAGATAATAAATCCTTCAATCTGCGAACCTTTTTATTCATCCCATGCCATTAACATCCACAAAATTATTTATTGGAAAATTGCAGTAATTGGGAAGTTGTTTTCTCTCTAGAATTAGCTTTATTAAAATCCCTTTTCCTTTGGTGCCTAGAGCTTTAAATTTATTTTCAAACTTATGCCATGGCTTTCACTCTGGGTGGACTTCATTTGTTGTGCAGAATTGATAACCAACTTCGCGGAACTTCAAACTTTCTCCAAGTCACATAAAACTCATAATTTTCTCATGCACTGTGAAGCAATAAGACTCACATTCCTTTTCCTACTCCACACATCATATCCTATTTTTAGCTAATTTTCTAACCTTTTTCAGTAGACATGAAACCCCACAGTGCTCTGACTTACCTTCAACCCATGAGAGGCTATTTTTCCACTACCCATAGAAGACAAAAGTTGATTTTTTTCACTTTTAAATCCTTTACCTCCTACTTAAGTCCCAATTGCTCCATTTCTTTGTTCTTTTGGGTTAGGAGAACCCGTAGAACACTGGGTTCCTTCTAAAAACCACTCCAATGAATTTTCAATTTTTTTTACCTAAATCCAAAATGAATTCTTGATTTGTCAAAATAGACCGGAGGGGGTTATGTTGGACAAAAATTTGGAAACTTATGAGGATATCTACCTAGTAGATAGATGATTAATGGCCTTTTGTGTATCCATTGGGCATGGAGTCAAGCCTGATAATTTGAAATTCTGATCTACAAACTTAAAATTCTCCCTTGAACTTGGCATATCTCAACACTCATGAATCTGCTAAATGTAGAAACCAATTCAAAATACTCCTAAATACAAAATCCATCTAGAACTACCAGGACATGTGCAAAGCACTTAGGGAAATTAAAATACACTACCAACAAAACAATATGTATAAAAACAGTTGGAGGAATTTGAACTAAAATAATATGTACAAGGTAGAACCTTCACTTCAAAAGTAATGTTTTAGGTAGATATCATTGACTAGAATCATGAACTCTTTTCCATCTAATTTCAATAATTGGAAATCATTGTGCAACTTGCATCTTGAGATAACATAGGGGCCACTCCATATAACATCAAACTTTTAGTGCCTTCCTAGTTTGGATCTATCTTGGTCCCATTTGAGGACAAGATCTCCTTCTTGAAATATTCTAGCCATTGCTTTCCTATCAAAACACTTCTTCACTTGAGATTCATTCAATTCCATTGGTTTCATGGCTTGACTTCTTAATTATTCTAACACCATGGTATTTGCATACCTAATTTCCATGGCATCTACCTCAAACATTTAAATTTGGTTAATGAGCTATAAGGCTGGTAACTCAATGGATATTGGTATCTTTTCTTCATTACCATAAAATAGCTTCAAGGGTGAGATGTTTTTTGATCTCTTAGGAGTGATCCTATCATCCCATAAGGCTGATTTCAGTTTCGTATGCCATGTTCTTTGATTTTCCTCCAAGGTCCTTATAACCCTTACAAGGTTTTGTTTTTTGACTCATCCTACCCATTACCTTGGGGGTAGAAATTTGAAGATATGTTCTCACATATATTCCATTCTTGACATCCCAATCAGTGATTTATGTGTGAAGGAATGCCAAAACATTATCATATATAATTATAGAAGGAACACCAAATATGGTCACAATACCATCATAAAATTCAAATATGCTTGCTTCATTTGCTTCCTTCAAATAAACCACCTCTATCTATTTGGTGAAGTAATATATCACTGTGATAATCCAATTGTGACCCAATCTTGAACACATACTGATTACTCTAATAAAATCTAACCCCCATTACATGAACGGTTGATCTACAAAGATGGGGCAGAGTTGAAGAGATGTTAGCCTCTCCTTTCCTGTGGAAAAGGGACATTTTTTGCACTTTTAACCTATGTATACAATCCTTAAAAATGCTTGACCAATAATAACCTCCCTTCATTATTTTGAGTGTTTTTGACCTTTGAGAAAATTGTCCTCTAACCGCAGCATCATGAAAATCATGTAATGATGCTTGTCAATCTAATCTACTTTGAAACACCTCGAAAGTAATCCAATTACATCCTTTCGAAAAGGATGCCATCAATAAGAAAAAGGGGGATAGATTGGAGTCTAGAATGCCTTATCTTATCCTTTGTCAATCCTTTGGATAATTGACATGTTTGGAGAAAGTGCACTATGTCACGGATCCAACAATGGATATACAGAGCATTTGCCATTTCTTCTTGATCATGTTAGAGTACTAAAACAACTTCCTCTTAATTTCATGGTCTTGAAACCATCTTCTCACACAGACCTTTACCTATGAATAGCATATTCACTTTGATATCAACATCATATTCCATCACTTTAGTGATCCAACCAAATATTTTCTCATTAAGATCCTTGTTCAAAATAAAATCTTTCACAACAAGGTGGGAAACGATAAGATGGATATTATTGTTGGACACTAAATAATTAAATTTCTTCAAGATTCTTATGATAGTTAAGGCATGATTCTCAACAAATGAATACCTTACCTCATAATATTCAAGATTCTGGCTGAAGAACGCAATCGGTTGTTCTTTACATTCTTTTGTCAATTGCACAAGCATAATGGATATAGTGTTTGTGCCTCTAAAGGCATACAAGGTGAATCCTTAGTGAAATTAGGATTGATGAGAGTTGGGGCCCATGAAATTTCTTATTTGGTGGCCTCAAAACTTTCCTTTCCTCCTATGGTCCACTTTAAGAGCATTCTTTTCTTCAACATTGATGTCAATGGCTTGGCAAGATTGGAAAATTTTGGGACAAAACACCTAACAAAGTTTATTATTCCCAAGAATTGTGACTTGGTAATGGAAATGCAAGGATGGAACTTACTCTTTCTAGATCAATTACAAGGCCTTCTTTTGAGAAAATGTGGCCAAGGATTTTTCCTTCATGTGCTAAGAAGATACATTTATGAGGATTGAGAGAAACCTTAAACTATTTGCATCTCTCAAATACTTGCTTGAGATGAAGTAGATGATCATTTTCATCCTTGGAGAACATTGTGATATCATCCAGGTATACGAGAACAATGTTATTGATTAACCCATTAAATGTCATATCCAAAGATATTTGAAATGTTTCTTTTTGCATTGGATAAACCAAATGACATTTTCTTGAAGGCATAGGTTTCCCACTTAGTGGTAAATGTTTTCTTGAACTGGTCTTCATCCTTCACCATAATCTGATTATAGCTAGAGTAGCCATCTAAAATATAAAAATTTCTAATCCCGTTACTATTTGTATAATTTTCTCCATAGAATTCATCAAGAAATGATCCTTCAAAGATGATTTATTCAAGTCTCTAAATCAATACATAACCTCATTTCTCCATTTCTCTTTTGCATTGGAACTAGGTTTGCAATCCATGATGAATTCTTGATGGGGGAAATCATGTTTTCCTCAATCAACTTGTTTAATTCTTTCCTCATGAAAGGGTCAATCCATGGATTGAAAGGCCTCTTATTTTTCCTAATGGGCTTGTAAAGTGGGTCTAGATCAATGGTTTTCTGAGCTAAATCAGGATAAAAATCCCTAACATATTCATAACTCCATGAAAAAATGTCAGTAAATTTTTGAAAAGGGCCGAATAATGCATGTTTCTCTTATGGATTACATACCTTGCCAATCTTAAGTGGTTTTCCCTTTCCAAGTGAGGTGGGTTCATAGTACTCACCTTTTATCGTCATGTTTTCCTTTTCTTGTTTGATTTGATCATCAAAATTAAATATGGACTCCAAAGTCACCAATCCTCTAAGCAATTTGTTTGACCTGATTTGAATGATTTGGTATCCATATTGCTACTCTTATTTGTATTGATTCCATGATGAAAAATCAACTTCTTCTTGGATGAAATTGAAAATATGATTATCACTCTCAAACAATTGCCAATTTGTGTTATTTTCTAGTACAGGTGGCATCACCACTACTTTGATTCGTGACTACAATGTGAATTTCTTGATATCTTGATCAATGTCAAACTTTGTTCCTATCGTGAATAATCTATCTGTGGGTTCATTGTCTTTCCTGAGAATGAAAAAAATGTTGAAGGCTTTAAAATATTCCAATGGGTCCCATATTCTATGCTTGTAATCTCTAAGTAGATCATTTATATCCACATTCATCCCTATGACTTGATTTACAACCAGTTCACTATCCCCAAGAGACCACACTCACTTGACATTTTTCTTTCTTTCCCATTACACACCATGGATTAGGGATTAATACTCTAGTGAGTTATAAAAAATTAAATGAAATTTGAAAGTAGCATAATACCTCGTAACAGTAGGAGATTCAGGTACCATGCCTCCTCGTACTCCTTGTCTGCTTCTTGATCCATCAAAAACGTTTTCCAAATGCCATCATCCCACAGATATACTTTTATGAAATAATGAATGGGTTAATTTACCTCATGACATTTATAGATGTCAAGGCCATATTCTTCAATATGTTTGTATAGATCAAAACCATGACACTCAGTTCCACACTCATCAAGTAATAAATTTGGGATATCTTCAATTTACATATCTAATTCTTGGATGCTTGTGTGATCATATTGATCAAATATTGTGCAATTAGCATTGATGGGGCTGGCCACATAAGGATCCATATGATATGTGGTCATAGGATTTAACATAATGGTAGCCTTGGTTCCATATTTGGTTCTAAAAAACATGTGAGACCAATATGCGGATAGGTATCCACCAATCTTAGCACTGAAATCCTGTGAAAGGAACAAATAAAAAAAGGGGGAAGGTATTTGATGAAAACATCCTAGGGAATTGAAAAATTAGGACATGTGTGTAATGTGAGGCTTAGACCTCTGATAACTCAAATAGTTCCCACTACGGTCCTGTCTAATTACACCACTCCTTTAGAGAGTGGCTCCTATTCAAGACCAAGTTGGTATGTTATTTGTTTAGGAATTACTGAACTACTTTCCCCTAAGTCAATCATGTAATTGTTCATAAGATGGTTTCCTATGATGAGAGATACATTAAAAGGAAATGGATTCATGTTCTTACGTATTTGGCCATCCTTTTGCTAAAGTGAATTGATGAGCACCACATTGCTATTCTCCTTGGATGTTTCATACAATATCGAGAGGTCAAGCATGGTGGTTTGTAGGAGGTCTCTCTTTCCAGGATTAGGTAAATATTCCCACATTGAGATATTCACATGAATCTTATTTATCTACTCTAGGATGTTGAAGGGAGTACCTACGACTTTCTGCAATAGATGAATGGTACCTTCCTTTTTGTCAGCTGAATTCGTGATCTTTATTTTTATGGTGGTGTTTATGCATCCCGTTGAATCTCCTTAAATTTTGGATTATACTTGTCTTGGAAAAATTCCATGTTACATGAAATGCCTTTATTCAGTGGGTCTGTAATATTTCGTGGATCATTAATACACTGTGGGTTTACTACACTCCGCATATCATTTGTCGAAGCATGAAATCCGTGCAAGTCTGTGAATTGTCTAAGTTGGGGATGTAGACTTGGAAAAGCAAGGGGTGGAGAGCTTACCTCCACTTTACTTCTTTTTTATTTGGTGTTCATAGCTACACTTGAAGAAATTGATTGATTTATCCGTCAAAGTTGATTAATTCTGAAGAACTCCTACATTTTCCAATTCACAAGTGAAGTATCACTTGGCAATATTTCTTGAGTAGTCCCTTACTATGGGTTTTCTTCTGCGGGTTCATTTTGAGAGAAGGATGCATTTTGGACCATCAAATCTTGGCTTTGAATCCCATTGGTGCAGGATTCTTGGTTATGTAGAAGATTGCAAGGGAAGCACACTCATAATATTCCACAAGATCATTCGATATTTGAAGCAAAACCTTAGATGAGCTAGCCACATTTGGATTATAGGGATGAAATGTATTTGCGGGGGTAATTTGATTCTGAGGAGTTACTAGGAATGAAGGTTTGTTTGGAATATAAGGAGGCTTATTAGGTTGGTATGGAGGTTGATAAGGGATGAAATTTTGAGATTGCTACCTCTTCAAGATAACAACTCATTTCCAAATTTTTGTAATTGCCTCATAACTTTTTGTAGTTCACTTGAAGGGCTTATATAGGTGGATTCCTGACTTAAACTTTGGCTTCTTGGGGATGGAATAATATCTAATTTAGGGGTTTGGTGGGGTGCAGATGTCCCTACCTCTGTGAATATGGGAATTGGAGGCCTCAGAGAAAGTTTCCTATCCTAAATAAGATTGTTTTATGCCCTAATAGCAATATCATAGGCATTTGGTAGAATTCTACCCCCATAGAATGCATCATGACTGAAAGGTAATTATTTATAGCCCATAAATAATAAATAAATACATACTCATGCATAGGTCTTACCATTTATGGGATTGTATCCAAAGTACTTTGAAATATGATGTTAAAATCATACATTAGCTCATGTTGTAACCTCTATGTTGTAGTCAGCTACTCTACTAGGGATAGATGGTTTATCTTATCTTCAAAATGGTTGTGAAGATCCTCTCTCAACTCATCCCAATTTGTAATAAGAGTTTATTCTCAAACCCCTGTATTATTGTAGATATTTTCACTTTAAAGAAGAAACCAAAAATTTGACTACTACATCATCTTACGTTACATGTAAACTGAACAAATATTTACAAAGTCCTTAATGTGTTCAATGGGTGTTGTAGCATTCTCTCCAATAAATAAAGGAACACTTTTCATGGGTGCAATTGGGATGTCATCGAATTGGTCCAAAATTAAAGGGATTCCTCTTTTAAATGTGACAAAATTCTAATTTCTCTGATGAGCCATGAATGTAATGGCTCTTAAAATCCTACAAGATGGAAAGAAATTCCTACCAGGAGGAGGAGTAGAGAGGATTATGTTTAGAGGTGATTGTGATCTTTAAACTAATCTTCATCATCATCTTCTTCTTCTCCTCCTCCTTAGTGAAAAATGAAAATAGTCAAAAGGCTCTCCACTAGCTATCATTTGTCTTGTTTGAACTCTTCTCATGAAATTGAGCCACATTTTTTCTTAAACCTGTAGATATGGTGATTGGGAGTCACTAGGTATGTTTTTTTGAAGCCTCTAAAGGATGGATCTCACTAAGATACATACTATATCTTATTTAAATGAAAAAAAATCCCTTAGTGTGGTCCCATCGGGTGTGCCAAAAAATTGAACAGACAAAAGTTGCGCCCTCTAAATGATCATGAATGAGCATCAGAGATTTTGGCGAACATGGGATTGTCTTCAAAGTGTGGGTTTTTTATCTTTGATATAAACTTCCAGAGAAGGTTGGTTCCATCTCTCCCATCTCAATGCACACTAACCTAAACTACTAAACCGCAACTAAGTCTAAAACTAAAACTAAAGCATATAGGATCCAGGGTTGAAAGAGTGTGGAAAAGCTACAAAATAAAAGAATGATGATGCACCAATACTAAGATAGGGTTAAAATTTGAACAAAAATACACAAAGAACCTTCATATGTGGAGATTTAATATAAACATAAAGTTCTAAAAGACACGAATGCATAAAAATTAATGAAAACAAGAGGGTGAACATCCACAACAAATAGATAACATTTGAAGGGAAAATAACTATATATGTATTACATTTAGTAAGTATACATCCCAATAACAAAGCAGAGGTTAGATGTCTTAATAGAAATGCGAAGTTATAGAGGTCTAGAGGAAATAAAATGTATTACTCCAAGGTAGAGTGCGATAATTTGGCTTAAAGGAACCTGTAAAATGTGCCTAAGAACTTACATTTATAGCATATCAGAATAAGAGAGAGAGAGAGATGGAGGGAAAATCAAATTTGGACCTGACATGAATGGAGAAAAATTTCCATTTTTGGATCCTATCACCATTAATCTCCCCAACAAACAAACATTTTTTCGACAATATGCCATAACACTTTGTAGGAGAGGGTATGGGAGACATTTGGGCTTTTAATCTAGGTAGGTGAGGTGGTTGGGTGCTTGAAATGAGAAAATGTGTATTTACTTTATTCCTCTCGAGATCTCATGATTTTCCCTGAAACTTCCTTCCAATCCCACAATTCCACACTAAAAAATGAAGGCTATGAAGAGGTAAAAAAAATACAACAAATCTCATGCAATTTAGAGCAACATATCAGAAGATATGATAAAAAAAAGTCTTCCCAATCACATGGCCATCTTGAATTTGAATGTTTCCATGGATTTAGGAATCCACAAGACACCAATTTCTAACCATACATGAAGCCTTTCTTCATAAACCAACACAAAATTCAAACTTCCTCACAATTTTCCATCCCATTGATGCTTCAAGCCGTGAAATATTTTTCTTCAATATTCTTCCTTCATACGGTGGACTTAAAATCCATGGAATATTGCATTAGGAAAATCTTCAGAACATTGAGAAGTGTCTATAAATTTTTGGACTTATCCTATTTAAAACCCTTCATTTCTTTGCCACGTGGTGCTTCAACATTTCTCTAAATACCACAAATTTCAATTGGTAGACTTTACCCTTGTTTTGCATAATTGACCAACTCCGCGGAACATCAAATTTATCCAAGTCCATGTAGCACTCTTTTCTCATGCCATGAAGGCCTATACTCCATTCCTTTTCATACATCATGGATCCTATCCTTAGTCAATTTTCTAACCTTTTTGTGTGCACAAAACCTCGTGGTGCTCTAACTTACCTTTGACATGCAAGATACTTTTTTACCGCTACTCGTGGAAGACAAAATTTGACTTTTGTGAATTTTCAATCCTTTATCTTTTCCTAAGTTCTGAGAGCTCATTTATTTTCTCCATGGGTTAGGAGAACCAACATAACACCAATTTCCTTTAATCCATAGAATACCACTCCAATGTTCTATGGATTTTCAAACAAAACTTTTCCTAAGTCCAAAAAATATTTTTGAGTTGTCAAAATATCCAAAAAGGGGTTGTTTTGGACAACAGTGCCCAAGCTCAATCATACCCCAATCTTGGTAGGCCCCTTGAGAAAATTTTATAAGAGGGAAATGCATCAACAACCCCTACACAAGAGAAATAGTTAACAAGTGTAAAAAATGAGTTATATACTTATGCCCCAAATGAAGATCAATGTGTGCCACAATAGTGAAACATGAGATGGTATTTATACACAGATCTATGAAATTACTGAAATTAAAAGTAAATGCTAAAAGTAAAGCAATAATGAAAGTTTTTTAAATAAATTAATTAATTCCACTAAATTAAATATGCCTACCTTATACTTACCTTTTGATGTTGCTCGACTTGTCTATGGAGGGTGCGATATTTACTTGGAACCTTGAAAAGATAAGAATGAATAAAAAAATAGAAAATAATTAGTAAAATAAGAAATAAATCACCTAGATAAGAGGTCATTAAAAGGATGTATCGAACATCATAATGATGAAAAATGAGGATTTGGCAAGTTTTGGTAGATGTACGCTCAATATGTTAAAATGATCATTTCACTACTATGATAATGGTGCAATTTATGAAAATTTAAATATTGGATAAAATCATGTCAAAATCAATTATAAATAGTGAAGGGATAAATTCAATTGTCACTTTGCTAGTTGAGATTGAGAGAAATTGAGCTACGAGATTATCTAGTTAGAGATATTTTAGTGATGATGGTGAATAAAATGTGGTAGATAAGGTGGTTGGAATGGGGCACATAGTGTTATGAATCCCATGGTAGGTTTTAATTTTACATTGAGAAAGTATAATTAAGAATAAATAGAAAAATGGATGCCACGGTAAATTTGGCTAGAGAAAATATCTCCAAATAGTCAAAATGTAGATCACGTCAAGGTCTAGGTGGGTTTGGGAGAATTTTGATTTTCATTACGATAGGTTTTTGAATTTATTTCTTGTCAAGTTCATAGACCCCATAGGAAAATGGGATTGGCCATGCTAGAATAGTCAATCACATCATGGATGATGGTGTATGAGTTATACAAAATGATTGATAATGTCGATCCTTGGGGGACGATACCATCTAGATAGGGAAAATTTCCATGATGGTTGATGGTTTTGTGCCATAGTGACCAATGTAGTTAAAAATTGATAATATTACTCTATGGATTATCTTGTAAGGACTTGTAGGGATGATGACACTTGAAAATGTGTATTGTTTGTGATTTTTGGTGATTTTGAGTTGTATTTTTGTGATGATTTTGCATTGAGATCTGATGGGTACTTGTTTAATATTTGGAAGGTTCCACGGATAATCATGGGAGCCTATATGCACCCAAAATTATACGTGCTACATTGTCAAGAAAATGGTTACAAAATTCCACATTGATGATTCAAAATAATTTCAAGAAGGTGTTAGAGCTCCAAAAATCTATTCGTAGTGTATATTTGTAGCCTAGATGGCCTTACTTAACTTTTCCATGCATTTTTCCATTTCCCTGCCTCTTTTTGTGCTTGTTTTGGCCTTCAATGCCAGGACCACCACCCTGCCTATGCGGCGGTTCTCAAACTGCAGCCTAGGCAGGGCGACGGTCCTGCCCGCTTTTTCCATATTCTTCACATGTGTTTCAAACATGCGACGATTCACTTAAATTTTCTTTTTGGATGCATCTGTGAACCAAATTGGATAAAAATAGATTTGTTTTCTTAGTTTTCCTTGCTCCTTCTATTTTAAATGAGATTTAATTAGTTGGAATTGCCTTTTCTTTCCTTGTGCATGAAGTAACCTCCTAGCCTCCATTCCTATATATCTTGTACTCAATCAAATAGCCTGAGAATTTTGTGTATCTTGTATTGTTTTACTGTCATAATCTTTCTAGGAAATGAATAGCCAAGCTCAGATCTCTTGTGCTATCTCTCTTCTACTTGCATTAGGACCAAATTGCTTCCAAGATGTCATTTCTCAAGCATCATCCTCTTGTTGTTGTTATTTGCATTCCCAACCCTTTGGACTCATATGAACACTCAGAGAAAGAGAGAAAAGAACTGAGGGAACAGATACTGATACTCCTAGATTTGCCAAGGTTCTTGTTCTTCCAGGTTAAAGTTGTGTATTTGTTTTCTTTGTTTATCAAATTGTCAATTAAGAATTGTTAATTTCAATTACATATCAAATAGATTAGAGAAACAGTTAATTCCAATTAGCTAGATAATTTCAAGTAGATCAAATAAATAGGAAGTTGTCCCTTCAACATTACTGGGGAAGCTGTGTGGAACAATAGCTCTATTAGGGTTATGATTTGCTCTTCACTTCTGATGTAGGGTTGGAAGGATTTTGATTGAGTTAGAATAGACCTTTTTTTAGATTTAGATTCACACATCTACACAAATAGTTAGCTACATCCAGATAATTGTTTGTATTTAATTTGATTATTAGATTAGATGCATTGTCTGAAAAGTTAGAAATGAACAAAAACATTTACCTTCCATAGATTAGTTTGTCTTATTGCTTTGTTCTGATATATTGAGAAAACACCAAAAACATAGGTTGGATTTCTTTTTATAGATAGTTTGTTTACCGAAAGCAAATCAATTCATCTTGTATGACCATCAACAAGCCACAATAGGAAAAGACCTATAGTTTTGATCCCCTAGTCCCATAACCCAACGGGTTGGAGTTAATAACTGACATTGACACAAGTTTGCATCTAACAATATTACACACACCTGCAACATACACTGAGAAAATAAGACAGTTAGATACACTGAATATCATTACTAATCAAGCCTATGACTTTTGGACCACTTATGCAAATAGGGTTTGATTTCATGCATGACCATACGAGAGCCTCAGACTCAATGAGTCTTTGGTTATGATCCACATGTCCTGCAACCCAATGGCCCTGCTAGTCAGTTAGATATTGATACTACTTTATGCACATTGGTATTCATATCTTCACCACTCCCACCTAATATTATTACACAACTTTCATTGTTGAACATAGCATCCGATCAGGAAAATAATTTCTAGACAAGACCATAAAATTGCCCATAGTTCCTCCAGCTCCGCTACACCTCTTGTCTCCACTTCCACGACCTTGTCTGCCAACCCATATGAGGCACCTGTAAGTTACTTTCCATGTATTCTGCAACCACTCAATAGAATCTCAGAAGAACTAGATATCGATTGGTGTCTCCAAGTAGCTATCATAACAGACTATACCATCACACCCCTTCAGGTTAGGAGAGCATTCTTTTCCTTAGATTCACATATTCCAGTATTACGTGTCGAAGACATAAGGTTTCCCAATTAGCTTGATCACCGCCATCACTTTCACTTCCATTTCCATTCCACACTGACTATCTTGGCACGACCTTGAGAGGTCAGGTGTAAAGAAGGTCACATGTTGATTTTCTATAGTACAAAATTGGTGAACCTAACGTGAAGAGCCAATCTCTAAACATTTCCCCTTTCTTCGTCCATCCTTTATTCTACGGGTATTATTATACCCCCTGAATATGTCGGGATATGACGAGTATGGTCGGCCCATCCCAGGTTTTGACATGTACCTTTACCAATCAAGTATACCACAACAATCAACTTCACTTTCAACATGGTAATACAACCGCTCATCCACTGAAAACCCTCTACTTCAGGGAACCAATGTTGGTTCTTATGTATGCATTGAGGAACTGGATCAGGTCACTCAGACTTATCCCCTTGAACAATCAAGTTCAAATAACATGACATTCACTAGGGAACAAAGTTCATCTCCTCGGGTATTATTTTGATAGCTCATTAGCATGCAATCTGATCAAATCCCCCATCTAGATGAGGAGTATTTATCACGATATCCTAGGAGTGAACAAAAAATTCCAACACATGAACCAATATTTCAATAGGTTGCAAGGACAAGGTGATGTCATTCTTCAAAACAATAACACTACCCCACCAACAACTGACAATACAACCAATGAGGGGTGGCAACATCGTGAAAAATTCATAGTAGGATACTATACTCCTCAACAACCTCTAAGGGTTCAACAAAAGGTACCTAAGCAAGACACCACCCCATCAACGGGTGATGTTATTTCAGCTTTGGTAGAAAAATTCAATGAGTAGACAAAGTCAATGAGTTAGAGATTTCTTAAAATATACAGAATTCACATCCAGGGAAAACACGGACTCCTTCCTACTCACAGAATTACGGGAAAATGCCTACTACACAGAATCCTCCAGTTTACATGAATATTCAAAACCCTGGAGATCTGCTTATGGGGACGGGCACCTTGGGTATGCCCCCCAAGCCATGTATGGATATATACAACAGGCACCAGCCAGAAGTGCATTCTCAAACACTATACTAGCTAGAAATGAAATTTTCCCTGGCTTCGTGCCTTTGATGCCATATCAAGGTAATTAACCCCCCTATGTACACATGTATTTAAAATCTCCACAGGGGGACATGTATACCTACCCAGGTCCATATGGAAAACCGCAGGGGATGTCATACACCCCACAAAATGCCTACGCCATGCCATTTCAACAACCAATGCAACCTTTGCTTCCACAATAAATACCTTCAATGGTTGAAACGTATGCAATGGGAGCTTACTCTAAGTACCTAAAGGAGACTCTAGACTTTTCTATCTGGAAATTCATGCTCCCAAGGACATTTCCTATTCTTCCAAATTTTAAAAGGGAAGGTGACCCAAATGCCCATATCAAAGCCTATGCAACATTCATTCGATATCCCCTAAGACGTTAGAAGGCATCGCTCTTCACTGGTATTGTAGAATACTGGAGGCCTCGATACACTCTTTTAAAAAACTTGTATCAGATTTTATTAAAGCTTTTGATATGAACAAGCTTTTCAGAACATGAATAAGGGAATTCTTTCATATCAAGCAAGAACACAATGAGTCTGCAGCCCACTTTATTCAAAGGTGGTGATAGGTTCTCTAATCCTCTGCAAGTGGTACAAATATGGATCAAACTGAGATTTTTGATCTCTTCCTTCATTCTCTCAATAGAGAGACGAAGGAGGAGGTTAAAAATTTCCCGCTAAGAAGCTATGAAGAGGTGCTAGAGGGTGATCTTCGGATCGACCAAGCGGCCATTGATAGTGGTCATAAGACCTATGGAGTAAATGGGAATTTAGTCACTCCCAATCAAAATAATCCTAGTTACTCCAACAACACGAACAACAATCAAGGACCAAAGATCCTTAATAAGAATCGTAGACTCATGACAGAAGGTGTGACTAACCAACCCAAAAATCCTAATGTGGTTAATCCTACTAGCATAGGTGCTACAAATAGCAACAACAATAATGGCATAATAAGAGAAACAAAAATTTCTCACCCTCGGTAAACACTGTGGATTTTAATCATCCCCAACAACAGTAACAAAGAAAAATGTTGACCCCAAGCCCTAGTCAATACCCCAACCAATTCTAGAACCAAGGGAAAGGGTTTCAAAATTTTAACCACAATAGTCCACAACCAAACATCAATCGTAACTTTGGGCCACAATAAGGAACAAATCAAAGGCCACAAGATTATGACCTGGATTTATACTACGGTTTCCATAGGGTCCATGGGCATGACGCAAGAACTTGTCGCGATTGTAATAAGTTTTTACAACGTTTTCCAGAAGACCAAATACAACTATTTGTTGACATGTTTTTTACAAACCCAACTGCACCCACTCAAAATGCCTATATGGGACCAACGTCTCTACAGAACACACTATTAGGGATCGTCAACGATCCTCTCCCCATGCATCCAAAGGATGGTAGATTAGATCTCAATGGTTCCAATAATGTTTTTGTAATAGGGACTCATGATCATGAAGCTTCAAATTTTTCAAACCCACAAGTGGCACCCCATTTAGATGGTTGCCAGCAAACAAAAATCATGGGATTAGTAGAGTTAGACGTCGAACCCCAAATTAATGCCACTATGAGAAACAAGGATTATTCTATGTAGCCAATCCCGATTTATCCAGATGTGTCAGGAAATATTCATGATACGCTAAGCAAGCTGGTAGGGGCTTATGATCTAATTTGTCATCTGACCAAGACCTTTTCACATATTTCCTTCTTGGATCTACTAAAGAATTCTCCAGCCCATCGAGCCACTTTGTTAGAAGCACTAGGTCTCAGCCATTTGATGAATGTTACCCCTCCACCAGAGGCACAAATAAATCACATAGACTTTTACATTTTCCTACCAGGGAAACTCGAAAGGGATATTAGGTTTGTGTTCGACATAAGTAAGATGCCTACGGATGCTGAAATAGCTCGTAGAGGTGATCCGACCTTATTTTTACAAGTTTGGATCTACAAAAACTACGTGAAACATGCAATGATCGATGATGGGGTAGTATTTAACATAGTCCCCTTCTCTTTTCTTCAGAAGTTAGGATATGGGGAGACCAATTGCTCCTTGACCAGAAACACACTAAGGGGCTATGATAGCCTCAAGGTAACCTCGATCAGAACCATAGTATTACCAGTTACTCTCAGGCCCAAGACGGTACTCACTGAGTTTTATATTATAGATTAGGAAACCAATTATAACATGATCCTTGGCCATCCTTGGATCCATCACATGAAGGAAATCCCCTCCACTCTATTCCAAGAGGTCAAATTCTTGCATTTAGGGAAAGTCTTTATGGCTCAAGGTGATCCAAAACCCTTTGATATACATTTGGCCAACTTGAAGAAAAATCCAGGGGTCCACTCTGAATTTGAACTTCCTACGAACCAGTTAAACAAACCTACAAGCGACACCAGAAGAAAAACTAGTTCCTACAACAGAGTTAGAAGTTACGGGTTTGATCAAGGGTATTCCGGTGGTCAAGGATGAAAATGTTATTGTAGAGACCAGTATCGTCTAGGAACTACAACAAATATTGTTGAGCTATTAGAAAAGGATTTTCCTATCCTTCTCCCCTTTGATTCCATGGGTATGGGACATGCCTTGGGACTTGGTTCCCTTCCAGCATATGAGGTTTGCATGGTTGAGGTAACCAAGGTAAAGGGGGAAGGTAAAAAGGAGGACTCAACATCCATCTTCCTGAGTAGTTGTTGGACTCTCCATTTTGATGGAGCCAAGTGTCACTTTGGTGTCGGGGCAGGTGCAATCCTTACTTTGTCCGAAGGAAGTATTATACCTTTTACTTTCATGTTAAATTTTGAATGCACAAACAATGGGGATGAATAGGAGGATCTCCTATTAGGCCTCATCGTAGCTAAGAGGATGGGCATCCTCAATATTAGGGTGTTGGGTGATTCACAACTAGTCACAAATTAGATATCTTGAAGTATATGAGACTAGAGCTGAGCATCTACAACTTTACAAAACAATAGTGCTAGGTTTGACAAAAGAGTTCAATTTCATCTCAATTGAGGCAGTTCCACGTGAACAAAACCTTCTCATAGATTCTATAGAAACTTCTACTTCACGCTTCACCCCAAGTAGTGACCTAGAAGATACCAACTTCACGGTTTCAGTTCACACCAAACCCTTGATTCGTAAAACACCAATGACCCCAATGTTGACATACATAGAAACCGAGAGTCAATCTGATTGTTCAGAGCACGTCAATAGTGATGAATCAACTTTAAGTTATTTAAATGCTTTGGCAGAACTACATCTTACCTATCACGAGATAGACCTTTCCCTAATCCCACATTCCTCTTCTTATTTTGGGAATCCCATGATTGAGTCTTCTCTGGGAAAGGATCTTGAGATTTACGAGGTAGAAGAAGAAGGGGACTTGGAGTTTCCTCCAGCCCCACCTGAATTTGAGGAGGGAAATGCCTCCTTAATTGAAGGAACAATTGATATAAACATTGGAATGGAGGAGGAACCAAAGATCTTAAAACTGGGGTCCTTCTTAACTCCAGAGGAAGTGGAAATACATACCCAAATCCTCAAGGAACATCAAAAATCCTTCACGTTTAGCTACAAGGAAATGATAGGAATTGCACCACACATCACAGTTCACAATCTCGTCACCAAGCTGGATGCAAAGCCGATTAAGCAAAATTTGAGACCTATGAAGCCAAAGGTGGCCCTTATGGTGAAAGAAGAAGTAATGAAACTTCTCCAGGTGGGATTCATTAAGCCAGTTGATTATTCACAATGGGTATCTAATATTGTCCCCATTCTCAAAAAAGAATGGAAAGATCCATATTTGCATAGACTTCTGGGACATTAACAAAGCTTACCCCAAGGATGATTTCCCATTACCATCCAATGATGTTATCATTGACACAACAATTGGGTTTGAGTTATTGTATCTCATGGATGGGTTTTCGAGATATAATCAAATCAAAATATCCATAGAGGATCAAGCTAAGACTACGTTTATAACTCCTTAGGGAACCTAATATTATGTTGTCATGCCATTCGGTCTTAAGAATGTCGGCGCTACATACCAACGAGCAATGACCTACATATTCCATGATCTTATTCATAAGATTGTGGAGTCCTATGTAGATGACCTGTTGGCTAAGGCCAAGAAGCACTGCGATCACCCTGAGGTGCTTCACATCATCCTTTCACACTTAATTGAGTACGGTGTCACATTAAATCCAAAGAAATGTGTTTTCAGCGTAACAGGAGGCAAGCTTTTGGGTTACATTATATCTTCACGAGGGATTGATGTCGACCTAGCCAAAATCTGGACCGTATTAGAAATGGTTCCACCATCAGTTGAGTCTGGTATTAGATATTTTCTTGGGAAACTCGGTGCAATCTGAAGGTTCATCCTTGACTTGACCTATGATATTCATCCCATCAAAAATTTGTTGAAAAAGGATTATAACATTGATTGGATGGAAGAATGCAATGAGGCCTTCAAGGTAGTTAAAATATTTTTGTTATCCCCTCCCACGCTAATTCTGCCTAGATCAGATCGCCCATTGATCTTGTATTCACGAGCTATAGATGTTTCACTAGCCTGCATGTTGGCTCAAGAGGATAACATTAAACGAGAGCATGTAGTTTACTTCATTAGTCAGATGTTTCTTGATTATGAAACATGTTATACATAGGCACAAAAGGAATGCCTTGCCATAGTCTTTGCAACAAAGCATTTAAGACATTATATGTTGAATCAAGAAACAAGGGTTATTGTTAAGACAGACCACTTGCAGACATTCCTCATGCAAGGATCCTTGTCTAAAAAGGTCGGGCATTTCATAACCTTAATGGGTGAGTTTGAACTAACATTTGTAAATCAAAAATCTGTTAAGGGACAAATCATTGTGGACTAGTTGGCTGACAATCCATTGGATGGGGGTGATTTGGTAGATCTGGACTTTCCTAATGAGTGTGTGTACTTTGTCGAAACTAGGCCCCCTATCTCTGTATGTCCTTGGTATACCGACATTATCAACTTCATCATGGACCACACATACCCAGAAGGGGAACTTCACAACAAAGAAGGTGGTTACGTGTCATTTCCGCTAAGTACATTATTTTGGAACAAGTTCTCTACCGTAAAGCCTTTGAATGAATGTTGTTAAGATGTGTTGACGCTAAAGAATCCCAAAATATTATTTATGAGTCACATAGAGGAGTATGTGGAGGTCACTTCGGCGGCCATGCCATTGCTTAGAAAATACATTGGATGGGATATTTATGGCCCACCCTAGAACATGATGCAGTAGAATTTGTGCATAGATGCCACAAATGCCAAGATTTCTCTCATGAGATCCACATACCGACACAAGCTTTGAAACCAATCGCAACCCCATGGCCCTTTTCCACGTGGGGCTTGGATTTGATAGGGAAATTCTCTCCCTCCTCGACAGATGGCCATAACTTCATAATCACGGCCACAGAATACTTTACCAAGTGGGTAGAAGCCATGCCCCTTACCACCATACCTAGCTCTGTAATCGCTAAGTTCATCCTGAACCAGATCATTTGTAGGTACGAGGGTGCCACAAGTCATTATTTTTTATAATGGCACATCTTTCAAAAATGACGAAGTGCATGAGTTGTGTGCAAAGTTCAAAATAAGTCATCACACGACTTCTCTCTACTATCCTCAGGCTAATGGACAAGCTGAGGCTACAAATAAGACGTTAAAGTCCATTCTCCTAAAAAATGTTAAGGAGAATAAACAGGATTGGCACCTAAAGCTATTTCTGGCTTTGTGGGCCTACCGAACGTCGGTTAGAATGCCAATAGGGGAAACCCCCTTTTCATTAGTGTTTGGTGTTGAGGCAGTTCTACTGCTTGAAGTCGAAATACCTAGTCTTTGTATTTCACTACATGGGATCCTGGGAGAGGAGGGTTATCACGAAGCATGAATTCTCCCAGTTAGAAAGTCTCGACAAGACTAGATTGAATGCTGCACAATGACACAGTGTTTACGCTGACTAGATGGATCGGTAATATAATAAGAAGGTTTATGAATGTGAGATCTATGAAGGAGATTTGGTATTAAGACTCGATAGCCAGATAGACAAAAATACCGGTGAGGGAAGGAAATTCAGACCTAGGTGGTTAGGTCCATATCGAGTAGTGGAAGACTACAAAAATGGCGCATTTCACTTGTGTACACTAGAAGGTGAGGAGTTTAGCGAATCCGTAAACTCTCTTCACCTAAAGAGATACTATGCATGATCCATCAACATTTTCATATGTACATTATTGCATCTGCATTGCATTTTCATCTGTCCATTCATTTTGTAAAAATTGTGATCAAGGAGCTTATTCTTATAGCAATTCCTAAAAACTTCTGAAAACATTGGCAAAACATTCAAATCATGTCTCTTCAAACCTTCATAGTATCATCAACTGTTTTTGAATCATTTATCAATCCAAACAAGATAAGACAAAGTTTTGATGGTAACCATACCAAGGCCTACATACTTGGTTCTACTTTTGGTCTCTTCTTAGGTTAGGTGTCTTTGTTCATGGTCTGTTTTCTAGAAGCTTCATGGTGTCACATCTATCCCATATACATCTCCTTGGAAATAAGAGCATTCTAAACATTTTTCCCAAATAAGTAAATCAAATGCAAATCCACAGAAAATTTTTATTTTTACACATTTCTTTTCCCTACCAACCTTCGGTGTTGAGCCTGTGTCTCTTACTAGTGACGTAGGGTTGGGAAAGGAGGGAAATGCCCTTACTCCTCATTTCCTTGTCCATGGTGATGAGCCCACGCTTCTTACTGGTAGCATGGGGCAAGGCGTAGGGGGTCTCTTTGATAAACTTGAAAGTTACAAATTAGTCAAACATTGTGAAATCATAAATCAAAAACAAAGTGAGTTAGATGTCCAAAATTCCAAGAGAGCTTAAAACCCAAAAACCAGATTTTGTCAACCAAGTGGCCATCTATGGATCCAAGTCTAGATAAACTACAAAGCAATTCACATTCTAAACTATGAAGTAGCTTGAGTAGAGTAAGGTTGTAGCATCCCAATTTGGTTCTGTCAAACCTCTGTCTTTCTCTCATCACTGTCATTCAACAAATTTTCATAACTTGTGCCCTTTCTAACTCTTGGTGTTGAGCCCTCACATCTTACTAGTTGTGTGGGGTTAGGAGTGGGGCAAGTACATCTATTTATTGTATCATTGTATCATCATGTTTTATCAAGACAATATGAAGTACCAAAGATTGCAAAAGAAACTAAGTTTAAGATCACATTATATTTGTGTCATCATATACCAACAGCATAATATACAAAAATAAATCATTTTGTTTATCATCCACATCCATTACATACATTCTGAAAAGCATTGAAAAGTAGAGATTCTAAATATCTAGAGTACACATGAGAGATAAGCCAAAAGAGAGTCAACTCAGATACAATGGAATACTGAACCAAAAATAGAGTCTATATATATCGTAGTAGGTCAAGTTTGTATACAATGTCATCATGCACTAGGCATGGTCAAAATGCTCGCAGTGAGCCCAAAATATACAAAAATATCATATAATATCAAAAACAGTATCAAAGAAATAAAGGCTCAACGACCTATCAATCCATGTGGGATCCCTCAGATGGTGTGCGACCGCATCTAGGGATCCTACTACAGATGCGACGACACTGTGAATGGATTGAATGGTGTGAGTGCTCATGGTGGTACCCATTACCCGTAGCCTCACTACGAGAATAGCTCCACCTCATCAGGCACTCAACAGTCTCATATCCAGCTACTTGGGTACAAAGGGAGGTCACTATCTCCGCCACCTTCTAGACAGGAGCGAAGATGTCGGTATGTTGGCTAGCGGCTAAGGGTTGTCCTAAATCTGTAGACAACTTGACCAAATTCTTCTCCGAGGGAATCAATAGGGTGTCCAAATATACCCAACAAATGAGTTCTCACCACTCGTGTGCAGACACTATAAAAAAGAACAGAAAAAGAGAGATAATGAGCTAGAAAATCACATAATGCAAATCAAAAGGAGAATACTAAGCTAACATATGAAAATCAATAGACAAAATCAAGAAAGGAGTATCAAATGTACTTGGGTCTCTAGGCATCCATGTGGGATCAGTGGCTATTACTGCAGGTGCTGCTTACGGCTGCAAAGCCTCACTGAATATAGAGGCATGATGTTGTCCAATCACAAAATCATCATCCTCTCCAAGTATCTTCTCCAAGACTAATGTCTCTCTCTCCACACTCACCTCTTTGTGCACTGCTATGATGATCTCCTGAGTGTCATGCCACTCAGGGTCACTCTCTGCTCCCTCCGAAGGTCCTGCCCCCTCATCCTCCTCTCTAACCGACTCTCCCTCCACATCATCTCTTGAATCCTCCTCAAGGATGGAGTCCAAATCAATCGGCTCATCCTCCTCCCCACTATGAGTAGGAGCTACCCCAATATGAAGTAAGGGTGCTCGAGGGGCACTAGCTGCCCACCGAGCCTGGACACCTAGCTATAATAGGAATGCCAGTAGTAACCATTGAGTAACCAGGATCCCCTCTAGGACCCCTGCGAGCCTCCCGAATAGTCCTATAAACATGCTCCACTGGAGGAAGCATGATAGGGTATGGAAGGCTGAACTGCTAAGGTACCCGGTCAAATGGGTGAATCTCTAATCTCCCAACTTTGTCAACTAACTAGCTCATGGAAGAGCAAGCTACTATTGTCATAGCCTCCTCACCCCATACCCCTGCCATGTCCTGGTAGGGTGTGATAGTCATGTCTACTATAGTCATGGAAGCCATTGACTGATGTGGTGTCTATAACACTGACATGCCTATCCATTTGGTTTCCCAGATAGCCTCTGGATCTGATACTAGTACTCCCCTACCATAGGGGATGAAATGCTCATAAACCCAACTCATAACAAGAGTGGGGTGGCTCAACAACTATCCCTATAATCTGAATACCCTATACAAATCGTGGTATGTAGTCCCTAGAATATCTACCCCCAGGCATACTTATAGCCACAAGCCTCGATCTGTGCAATGATGAGAGCCCAAAAGTATAAGGGTGTATCTCCTCCTTTGTCCCCAATTAGTCTCAAGGACAAGATACCCATGATGGACCTTAAAAGGATAGGAATAGGAGTAGTAGTAATAGAATGGACCTTCATCCCCTTCTTCAAGCCAGATGAGACAACAACATCTCCCATAAGTGGCCCACTGCATCATCACTGCCCTGGACCCATCTGTCTCCAAGGTCAACCATCTCTCAAGAATCGGGAGTCCAAGGATGCGGTATACATCCTCCAGGGTAATAGTCCACTCACCCCTGATGCCTGGAAACCAGAAAGTGTTTCAGTCTGCATCCCAATAAGAGAACAAGTCACACAAAATGTGACTGGCAAGAACAACATGGGGCACCCGAGCTATCCGCCAAATCCCTACCCTTTGAAGAGGATTAGTATCATTCTGGGTCAGCTGATCCAGAATCCCAAGGAGCCAATCACACACTCTCTCTCTACTCCAATGTATGTATTCCTCCTTCTGCATTCACCAAAACATGAGAAAAAAACAAGTTAGTAATGTACATCACATGATAGGCTCATCAAAAATTAAAAAAACACTGAAAACACAAAAAAAATCAAGTTAAGATTCTATTCAGAACCGCCACCCAGTGCAGGGTAGCAGTTCCAAAACCGCTGCCCTGTTAGGGTGGCGGTCTTGGAACCGATTTCCCAAAATGTGCCCTTAACCCCAAAAATGCCCAAAAATGAAAAAAATTGACCCTTTCTAGCAAAATAAAAGAATTCCCTATGGGCGTCCCTCCGTAAGGACTTATTTGAAACAAGAAAATTTAAAAATGTCCCCCCTAGGTGAACTTTTTAACATTTTATCATCTAGGGCACAAAAAGACAAAGAGAGGAAATAACTAACCTAGGAACACATCGGTTGATTTCCCGCTCATGGAGGCATGATCGCTATCTCGCAACGGTCAACTTTGTTGTATTCGCATCAAAAACGGTCAATGTATGTCCAGAGCTCCAAATTCACCAAATCAACAATGCACAAATGAATTGAAAAATGAGTTTGTTTCGATACACACACACACATATACATACATACATACATACATACATACATACATACATATAATTTTAAACTCATTTTGAGTGTATGTGTTTATAGGGCTAGAGCGTTGGTGTAGGTATATTTCTACATCCCCACATAGATGGTAAGTCTTCTTGTCTTTTTTGTTTAGTGTTTATTTTCCAATATTTTATCTATCTGCACTTGATTCTCTTCTCCTTCTTGCAAGAAGTGGGAGCTTGGATGACAAAATTTTGACACACGGGTGTGCCAGATATAGCTTCTAACTCCCCATTTCAGGAACACCATACTTAGACTCTACGTTTTATGCCTTTTCATGGCTAAGATGCTTCTCTGAGGGGGAAATATGTATGCACCCAAAATAACACGTGCTACATTATCAGGAAAACAATTACAAAAGTCCCCAATGATGATTCAAAATCCTTTCAAGAAGGTGTTTGAGCTCCAAAAACCCATTCGCAGTGTATATTTATAGCCTAGATGGCCTTACTTAACTTTTCCATGCATTTTTCCATTTCCCCACCTCTTTCTGTGCTTGTTTTGGCCTTCACTACCAGGACTGCCACCCTATCTAGGTGGTAGTTCTCAAACCGCCACCCAGACAGGGCGGCGGTCCTGAAATAGTCGCCTTGTAAAGGGCGGTGGTCTTGCTCACTTTTTCCAAATTCTTCACGCACCTTTTAAACATGCGACAATTCACTTAAATTTTCTTTTTACATACATTTGTGAACCAAATTGGCTAAAAATAGACTTTTTTGCTTGGTTTTCCTTGCTCCTTCTATTTTAAATGAGATTTAATTAGTTGGAACTACCTCTTCTTGTCATGTGCATGAAGTAACCTCCTATCCTCCATTACTATATATCCCATGCTTGTATTCAAGAAAATGGGGTGAGAATTTTGAGTATCTTGTATTATTTTGCTGCCATAATCTTACTAGGAATTGCATAGCCAAGATTAAATCTCTTGTGTTATCTCTCTTCTACTTGCATTGCATCCAAATTGCTTCCAAGCTGCCATTGCTCAAGCGCCATCCTCTTATCGCTATTCTTTGCATTCCCAATCGTTTGGACTCACATGAACACTTAGAGAAAGAAAGGAAACAACTAAGGGGACAGATACTGATACTACTAGATTTTCCAAGGTTCTTTCTCTTTCAGGTTGGAGTTTTGTATTTGTTTGTTTTGTTTATCAAATTATTAATTAAGAATTGTTAATTTCAATTACATATCAAATAGAGTAGAGAAACAGTTCATTTCAATTAGCTAGATAATTTCAAGTAGATCAAATCAATAAGAAGTTGTCCATTCAACATTACCGAGGAAGCTATGGGGAACAATAGCTCTGTTAGGGTTATGATTTGTTCTTCACTTCTGAGGTAGGGTTGGAATGATTTTGATTGAGTTAGAATACAAATTTCTTTTAGATTTAGATTCACACATCTGCACAAATACTTAGCTACATCTAGCTAATTGTTTGTATTTAATTTGATTGTTAGATTAGATGCATTATCTGAAAAGTTAGAAAAGAACGAAAACATTTACTTTCCATAGATTAGTTTTTCTTATTGCTTTGTTATGATATATTGAGAAAACACCAAAAACATAGGTTAGATTTCCTTTGATAGATAGTTTGTTTGCCGAAAGCAAATAAACTCATCTTGCATGACCATCAATGAGCCATAACAGGAAAATACTTATAGTTGTGATCCCTTGGTCTCACAACCCAACGGGCTGGAGTTAATAATTGATATTGACACAAGTTTGCATCTAACAGTCTTACACACACATGTAACATACGCTAAGAAAATAAGACAGTTAGATACACTGAATATCGCTGCTAATCAAGCCTAAGACTTTTAGATTGCTCCTGCAAATAGGGTTTGATTGTATGCATGACCATATGAGGGCCTCAGCCTCAATGAGTCTTAGGTTTTGATCCACAGGTCCCGCAACACAACAAGCATGCTAGTCATCCAAATATTGATATTGGTTTACGCACATTGGTATTCATATCTTCACCACTCTCACATGATATTACTACATAGCTTTCATTATTGAACATAGCAACCGATCAGGCTAAGAATTTCTGGACAAGACCATAAAATCACCCATAGTTCCTGCAGCTCCGCTACACCTCTTGTCTCCACTTCCATGACCTTTTCTGGAAAACCATAAGAGGCACCTGCAGGTTACTTTCCATGTATTCCACAACCACTCAATAAAATCTTGGCAGAACTAGATATCGATTAGAGTCTCTGAGTATCTATCATAACAGACCGTACCATCACATCCCTTTAGGTTAGAAGAGCATTCTTTTCCTTAGATTTGCAAATTCTAGTATTGTGTGTCGAAGAAATAAGGTTGCCCAATTATCTTGATTATCACCATCACTTTCACTTCCATTTCCATTCCACACCGGCTATCTCGGCATGACCTCAGGAGGTCGGGTGCGAAGAAGGTCACGTGTTGATTTTCTATTATACAGAGCCCTATAGAGGGATAATAACTTAGTGGCCCAAATTTTTGATGTGTTTAGTGAATGAGGGGACTCTAAAGATTACCACACATTACGTGTGTGACTTCGATTCACACATAGTTGATAGATTATAGTTACTTTTTGGTTTCCCAACACATGTGGTATCCCTATTGCTCCTAGATTATTAAAAAAATCATTCCATAGAGAGAGGATGGAGAGAAAGGAAAGAGGTATCCATATCACAAATAAGACCATTACAAGTTATGTGCACCCCACAACTAGGTTCCAAGAGGTAGTGATGGAGGGGAGTAGGAGAAGTAGATGGAGCTTAGGTGATAGAGATGGGGTAAACCATGAGGGGAAGGATTTCACAGAGGAGGAGAGAGTAGAGAGGCCTATTGGATGATAAAATATAGACAATACAATATGGTAACTTGTTCTTGTGAAATTCCAAGTTTGACATTGTATCCTTGCTAAGACAAATTATCACATTCAGGATCCAATCTCATCATCTCTCAAGCCATTTTACATTTTTATTATCTTTGAAAAATACTCTATAAAAAAATATAGAAATATTATTCAATCAAAGAGACATAAAACATATGATATTCATTACACAACTTTCATTTTAGGATTTTTTCTCTTTAATCCAAAATTGTACGAAAGGGTTAGTATAATGACATTACTTAGATAGATATGAATATAAACAACAATAGAATACCAAAGAACACCAAAATATAGAGAATCGAATTCAATATGAAAGTATAATTACTTATACACTTTAAGGGGGCAATCTCCAACCCATACAATAAGACTCAAGTGCTCAATATGATGATAATATCCTACTCTTTAGCTCATATATATACCCTACTATACTACCTAAATACCTAAGGACGAGCCACTAAGCATATGAAAGTGTAAGTAATTATGATATGACATGATAAGAGATTATGTTAGCCACATGTCAGCTATCCATATCTTTATTTATGAACTAGGGTTAAAGGTGTGGCATGCCCATCCCCTTCAAAGAAACATTATCCCCAATGTTGGTGAGATCTGGATGTTTTTTCTCAGACTGCTTCATCCTCCCATGTTACATCTTCAATGTCTAAATTCTTCCATTTCATTAGATAACCGATGATGATCCTTGTCCTCAACTTCTTCATGAATATATGTAGGATTCCTTCATGTTCCAAGATGATGTACCCTTTTTCATCAAGCTTTAGTAATACTGAGTGAGAAAAAACATTTTTTCCAATGACCTTCTTCAAACAAGAAACATGGGAAACTTTATATGCATGTTTATATGCCACACTACCAATTTTTTACAACACTTGAAAGGGAAAATAGTATTTAGGTTAAATATTGTTATCTTATTTGTATTGTTTTGAAGATAGTTGTTTATATGGTTTCAATCACACACAAATC
The DNA here is from genome assembly GCA_019776745.2 of Taxus chinensis. Taxonomy (NCBI): domain Eukaryota; kingdom Viridiplantae; phylum Streptophyta; class Pinopsida; order Cupressales; family Taxaceae; genus Taxus; species Taxus chinensis. Next base: position 249,549,955 of record CM034152.1, on the reverse strand, counting down.
AAGTCTCTAACTTTAAAGATACATTAAGTACGGTGTTGATTAGCTTATTGCTTCATGTGGCTTTATGTCATCAAAAAATTCTATTTTAGGCTAGAGATAACCTTTTATTGGTGCTAGATGTGATCTTCAACTGACCTCAATTCAGGCTAGACCCTTAAATTAGAAGTGAGGGATGGTGGATTGTAATTGCACATGGAAAAATTATACGCAATTCCTGATGTACTTGACTTCGCGAGGTCATGCCAAGAATAAAATTTTTTTTAAGATTGGATTGATAATTGATATGAAGTTAAAGGGGGTTTGGGGGTTATGAACTAGTAGCATGAAATCCTAAAAATTGAGTAGGTCAAAGGGATAAACAATGGCTATGATCGGGTAGAGTGAATTCCCTTCGGCTAGATTTGTTGTTTCAATTTGGTTTTTAAACTACTTTGAAACTTTGTTTTAATAAATAAAGGAAATAAACTTAGTTTAAATAAAAGATGAGTGTATTTAATATTTTAATTAACTAGATTCATTTCCAATTAATTAAATAAAACAAAATAAATATGTATTCTCTTTGTTTGTATTCTCACAAGATTTTAAAAGAAATGAAATTAAAAGCACCTAATTAAATAAATATCTATTTTTGAATTTTTCAAGATTAAATAAAAAAAATAAACATAAACTATTTTACAAACAATGAAACAGACATAGAGAATCTAAATTAAAATAAAAAACTACTTCTAATTAAATAAACTAAAACATGGAATAGTTTGATATAGTTATTCCTCTGTTGCAAGATTATATAATAGAATCTATTCTAAACAAATACTGTACTCATAAGTTATTAATCTAGAAAAATATTTTTCTTCTAACCAAACTTATACCTAAGGTTCTTAGGAGAGGAAAGAAAATCTTCTCAGAAGCACTTTCTTCTTTACATGGAAACTTTATCTAGAAAAGTGGAATTGAATTACATGGATAATAACAATGAAGAAACAAAAGAAGATTACTGACAAAATATCTTACTCCAACCTTTTTCCCATGAAAATCCACATGGATAGGTAGGGAAGAGGATATCAATGGAATATTTATGAAAACAACACACATGCAAGACTTTTCTACATGAAACAAAGAGATTTTCAATTCTACCAAATTAAAACAGTAGAATTATTTTATTGCAACAAATACAATTAAACAAATCTTAAAAAACTCAAATACACCCCAACCTGGTTATTATTATACTATGATAGGATTCTAGATGTGGTGTTGCATTTACTGTCTCCTCGGCTTTCTATCATTCTCTAGAAATGACATCCATATGATCCTAGGATGTGCAGAATGTTGGCTGGTAGAAGAAAAATGCATAGAATTAGTTATGGCTTGTTGGTTGCAAGAAAGTGACTGAAAAAATATGGAAAAAATGAATAGAGAAAATAATTGGTTGCCTCTATAGTTTTTCTAAAAAAATTAGCAACATAACTTTACATCCAAAATGTGAAAACTCCAACCCATCATACAGGTAAAAACTTTCCTTTTATATAAATCTACGAAAGAAAAAGTCAATTTACATGCGTCGATCAAGAAGTGATAAATCATCCGAAGGAGAGGTGGTCATCATTCTAAACATAGTAAACAAGGAAGATAATTCCAATATGAATCCGATGAGCCTACAAATAGATGAAATAGTTGAGAAACGAGTGAGAGAATCACTCCTGGAATCCAAACACGCATGTTTTAATTTCACATTAGATGATGAAAAGACCACTGGTGTTGCCAAAGGGGTGGTTGTGTAACCTCTCTTGTGGTTGTGAAACTACCACTATTTATAGAGGGTTGGTTGTGTAAACTTCAAGGAACTTACGCAACCACCACTTAAAAACAATACTAAAATCCAAAAAGAGGTCTTGCAGGTAAAATTTAAGTCTAGGGACAAAGTAGAAAGGTTGATTTGAGTCAAATGAGGGATGCGAAAGAGAGAGGGAGGGATCTAGATCTCATATTTACCCTGGAAGATGTCTTTTATCACCATTAGAGATATGTCATATTTTCTGTGTTGCACCATGTAATTTTTGGGTGTGTACATATTGCCCCATCGGAAGAGCATTTTAGCCATGGATAGGCTAAAATGTGATTTCTGAGAATGACACTCCCTAAAACAAGAGGTTTATAAAGTTACCTGATATGGCCGTGTGTTGAAGTGATGCGAGTCGAACCTCTTTAGCACCTGTAAAAGAAGGACGTGAATTAAGTGCAATAGTAAGATAAAATCAACAAAATTATTTGAAATGAAAAGACAAAAGTACTTACCATTTGTATGGGGGTTAGAAATCTATCTACTCCTCCATCACCAATGTTACACAACCTTTCCTAAAACGGTGTTAGAAAAACAAAACTCACACACACACACGCGCGCGTGCGTGCGCATATTTCTATATTTAGAAATAATTTTTCACATATGTTTTTGTTATTCTTGGGGCTCTATATTTCTAGAAACCATTTCATGCATGATCATAGTTGAACTGGTTTGAATTTAGACACGATGGCAATGGACCCAACAGAAGTGGAAGGGGATCACGAACAAGTTAGATATGAGAAGTTTTGTCTTTTTCATTAGGATTAGAATTTTGCTTTTTGAATGAGCTTGCGAGGTATTTTTAGGAAATTTATAAATGAAGTGATTATAAGAGATCTCAAATGGACAGATAGGCATAATGCCTTAATTTTTTAGTCTCATTTTTGTGTATATATTGATTTTTTTGGATTTTTGGCTCTTGATTGGGAGTTTTGACCACACTTTCCCTTTGGTGTGATGGCATTATATTAAACATTTATACATAGATGTGTGTGTGTGTGTGTGTGTGTGTGTGTGTGTGTGTGTGTGTGTGTGTGTGTGTGTGTGTGTGTGTGTGTGTGTGTGTGTGTGTGTGTGTGTTTGGTCGACATCCCTTTGCAAAAAAAAAATTGTATGCTTTACTTCATTTGTGCACTCTTGTGTGGTTAGGAAATGTTCGGTATTTTGTAATTTTTGAATGAATGCTATGAATGATAGTGTATTATGATAAACAAAATGATACATAAAGTTTCACACATGGTTAAAAATAATACTTAGGAAAATTATTTTTCAAAAAACTATTAGACATTCCATTCCATTGAAAAAAATATGCTAAAGACGATATGATGATAGGATGATCTTACTCTATTCTTAACCCCACACAACTAGTAAGATGTGAGTGCTAATCACCAAGAGCCAAGAAGGACGTGAGATGTATGATTGAATAATGTGTGAATAAGTATGATGATCAAGAGACAAGAATTTTGATAAAGAATTATTCAAATACCTACAACTCAACCCCAATCAAGATGAACTAACCAACTTCAAGATGATTTACCCTTATAAGTTTCAACTAGACTTAGATCTATGAATGGCCTATCAATTGGAAAGATTGGGTTAAGGAATGATTGTCTCTCCTAACATGAGCTTCTAAATCATTTTCTTGGGAATTTCAAATATTCAAGCAACTTCTTTATATGTTTTTAGGCTTTCATTTTCTTATTTTTTTAAATGACCCTTACATCTTGCCTCATGATACTAGTAAGAATCATGGGCTCATCACCGAGGATAAAATGTAGGCAAGTAAAAGCATCTTCCTCCTTTCCCAACCTCATGCTACTAGTTAGAAGCATGGGCTTGCCACCAAAGACTAGGAGGGACGGAAAATGTGCTTCTTTTTTATAAGAATATATGTATTCTTTTTGTTTTATTTTACCTTATTCTTGTATTGTGCTTGTTGGGAGGGGAAATTCCCCCCAATCTCAGCCCCACACAACTAGTAAGATGCAAGGGATCATAAAAAAATATTGAGATGAGTGAACGAACGTTCCCAGCGAAATTATTAGAATCTTTTTCTATGGAGAGAGCCTTTTAGGGAGTAATTTTCCATTAGGAAGATTTTAGAGAAGACTATAAGAGAAAGAAATCTGAACTAGAATAAACTATAAAAGGGATAAAACATGTAAGTCCTTATAATATCAATGTTAAAATTTGTCCTATGGGTGGAAATGATGATGAAAATTATATTATTTGAGAGTGTGAAAAAATTGTAGAAGTGTCATGATCGAGATATTTTCCAATGTTTGAAATTTTAAAAATCACTTGAAAATTAAATTTTCATAGTACAATTTAACTAAATGACAATGTAAATGACTCAGAAGTTGAGAATGCAAAGGATAGTGTTGAGATGCAATGAGTATATACATAAATTTTCTAGGTGACATGAGTTTATGGATTCATCAAACTCATTACCTTCCAAGGTGCACAGATGATAGGTAGGATTCTTGAAATTTTCATTTGCTTGACAAGGACCTAGTAATTTAGGTTTAAATTGTTGAGCAGATGAAGTGTGACACTAAGGATAAGGCACACATAAGATTCACGTGTGGTAGCAAGGTAGATTTGAAGGTGTGGAAGGATAGGAAAGGAAGCATGCACAAAAAATAGATTGAATCAAGACTTAGCCATTTTCATGGTTATGGGATAATTTTGGAGATAACCTACAGAGCACACAATAAGATGGAGACTTGCGCAACACACAAATGTTATTTAGGGAAGAGAATCTACTAAAGCGCCATGCATGAGTTCAAATTAATAATAGAATTAGTACTGCCAGTTAATTGTAAGAGATCTATTATTAGCGTACTTGCATGTGTACATGTTATTGTAAAGGCGCATGACTATTTTTAGCATGAGACCTATTTTTTAAGTGCCTAAGTGGTGAAGGGAAAGTCCCCACCCTTATAAATATGTAGTAATCTATGTAGATTAGGAGAGTATGATGTGCATGAGCTATTGTGGAGTTATGCTGCTAGATATGATGCACGCATAAACCTATTATACTACTTATTGTAAGAAGCTTCTGTGTTTATTTTGTTTTAATATAAGGGAGTGTGTTGGGGAATAATGGTGTTAAAAATGACTGAAACTAGTTCTCACATGGTTGAATTCATTATATCTATCGCTTAATTCATTATTCTTTTAGATCTAGATCTGGAGTATGCTTTGTGGAATATTTATGTTGTTTGTGGATATGAATACATTACATCTTCATGATGTTTACATCATGTATAAGCAACTCTAAGGTGGGGCATGTTATCTTTTTGCACTTCATGTGAGTGCTCCACTTAGGTTGGGTAATGTGCTAGTGCGCCTGGGTTGTTTGTGGTAAATTCTAGGTTGCATCATTGGTTCCATTGCCGGGACCTCTTTTTCAGTTGTTTTTTAGGATGGTTCACGATGAAGACATACCAGTTGAACCTAGCAAGTGTTGAGGAGTGGATAAAAGATCTAGAAGAAGAGTATACACAGAGATTCATCACTGGATCTGAGTTTTATGCACGCACGTTGGTGGAAAAGAATACGTATGCTTGTTTGTATGAGAGTTTATTTGTTATTTTCTCAATAAAACTATACGATTGGCTAGTTGCTTATGTGTCTAAGAGAAATTGGAGGTATTGCACACTTTTCTGGACACAGGAAAAATTTCAGGCCTTATATGACATTGATCTGATTTGGACACGCAATGTGGATACTTGGTTCCGTGGTGTTTTGAACAACTATATCCTTGAATACTCAATTTCCAATTATTCTTTCCCAGAGGTAGCTAAGTTCCAGTTTTTATGGTATCCGAGGTGAGATTACTTGCAAGGCATTCCACTGGTGATTAAGATCTTGATGGTAACCCTGAATTTAGAGGAAAAGTCGATGGCCAATGAAACCCCACCACGCACGAGGGCAAGAGATGGTTTGGTGAAAGATGGCGGACCTAGCGATAGAAAGGCATAGAGAAGAAAGGTGGCTTCAGTAAAATGTGATAGAGAGATAGAGAAGCAACATGCCATTACAGAGCGGATGACATTGAGGAGAGAGATTACTTGCAAAGGATTTACAACTCACGCAGAAGGCATGGAGCCACAGCATCAAGAACTCCCCCATTTGGGCAAGCATGAAAGGGAACCCTCCTCAGCCTCACATGGGAGTGCACCAATAGACACGACCTAGGAAAAAGGCATGCATCTGAACTTACCTGGGAACCTAGCCCTTACACTTGGTTTTCTAGTACTTAGTACATCCAATAGTCAACAAACTAATTTAGGCAGTAGGGAAGTAGGAGTAAGTCACATACCAAGTACATTGATGGCAGGGAAAATGTCTTCATTGTTGTTTGGTGGTACCCTCGCATAGAATTTGGAGTTCACTTCTGGAAGTAGTACCAACACGCAAACTATAGGATTTCAGTATAGTACTACCTTTGGGACATAGGGAAGTACATATTCTGGTCCACTTCTGGCTACGAGTGGAGGATCAAGGGGTGTAGGTGGCTCTAGTTCAGGTGGATCTGGTGATTCTGGAGGAAAAGGTAACAAAAGGGGTTCTGGATCAGGTGGATAGGGTTTACACCAACCCCAAAATGTTTACATGGAGATTTATCTTCGTCTTCTAGAGTATATGGGCATAGAAGATGTTGTTGAACACGTGCATATGTGTGAGATACTGTGGCACACAAAAGGGATCATGACTTCTGAGTACATTGTAGGGACACACACACATTTGGTACAATAATTTTGACCTTGATAAAAATTGTGTAGATTATGCAGTGTTCAAAGATGAATTCCTTAAAGAGTTTTATATCCCTGAATTTGAGCAAAAAAGTTTAGGCACACTCAGGGATATTAAACAAGGTACTACTGAAAGTGTCCGAGAGTATGATGCCCATTTTAAAACACTTTTATCTAAGCTTTCTTATGATATTCATGTAAGCCAACATGCACAAGGGTTCGTTGGAGGTCTAATCACACCTTTTAGAAGGGCTCTGTCACATAAAACATACACTAATCTACGCGAATCCCTTGAAGAAACTTTACGCACTGAGGTAGTTGGGAGTATAGACATTGGAGTCAGCCCTTTCTTAGAAGCACAGATTACAGCCATGGCAAAGCAGTTGGAGAAACTATCAGTGAATTTGGCACATGAGATGTGCACTAGGATTTGGTGTATAGATTGTGAGGTGGAGGGGTACACCAAAGATAGTTGTCCCCACAGAACAATACATTTATTATTGCTAGACTATGAGATATGTCACTTGAACCATGACGTTAACCGTTGCCCATTATTACAACTCGTGATAAGGAATAATGTATCCTATTATTGTAAGATTTTCTGGTCCATGACTCACGATACAAAAGACTGCAGGTTGATTGGTCAGACCCATGATGCTATAGATATTGGTGTGTAACAGACAAGAGTATCAAATAACTCTAAGGGTAAAGGTGAGCATCAAGATTGAAATCACAATCAAGCACATTATGATCGAAACAAGGGGTGTTATGATGGAGGATGTGGTAGAGGTCGAAGATACCATGGCGGATTTAGAGGTCGAGGCTGTGGTGGTGGACGAGGTGAATTCCCTCATAGAACATGCTTTACATGTGGATCACCTTACCACTACAGGTGCGAATGTCCTTAGAATATTACATGTTCTTTCTGTGGGAAGTATCATAGCTATGAGGAATTCCCATATCTATATTATCATCTTAACAATCAACATAAATAGGAGAATAAATGCGCAAAGATGGTTATGATACAACGTGCTGTGGAAAATCAGTGGATGCCAAAGTTGGAATTGGAACCTGAGGTATTTCATGTAAAGATCACTACACATGCTGAAGCTACGTGTGCTAGAGATGTGTTACCATATAAGCCTACCATCATTAAGGAGACCATGGAGGTACTCAGAGACCTTCAAGGGGAAATATAATGTTTAAAGGAGCAATCACAGAAGATGGAACTAAAGAAGGCAGTAGATACGGTCCAATCAGATATTGATGACTTAAAGGAGGTATGCAGAATGTTGTGCCAGGAGAATATTATTCCATTACTAGGGATTTGGCTAAAGGGAAACACTCCACGCATGAATACTGAGAATAGGCATCATATCCTACATGAAAATCTCCCCCCATAGGTTAGAATAGGATAAGGAGATCACTCAGAATGTTGTTTTTGATGGATGGCTCTTGAGCAATATATTGATTGACACAGGCACGGAAGTAAATGTGCTTAATTTAGATACATGGGTACAGATGGGGAGACCTATATTGTAACCATATTATAATGTATTATTTATGGCTAATCGAACTAATGCCACTCCTATCAAAGTTTTAAAAATTCCTCCATTACTATACAAGGGGCCAAGCTCACTGGGGATTTTGCAGTTTTAGCACTTGCAGAAGAAGACAGTTTTCCTGCTCTACTTGGACACCCTTGGTGTTATGAAAATAATGTTGATCTTAGGTTCAACAAGGGATATATCATTTTTGAGAACAAGGAGGAAAGAGTTATTATCCCTTTAACAGATGGAAAATATGCACCCTATATTGAGCCTTTGAGTGAGGAAGATATGAATAGGATTTATGTATGCATCATTCAGGACCCAAAAGTGCTCAATCCATCTAAAGAAGGAATCCTTCAGTGGGAAGATGCACATTCTATTAGTGATACTACAAGTGTTGCTTGCGATAATTGGTCTCATGGTACTTACGAGATGGTTGGGTGCAAAGTAAGGAGTACATTTGCAAGGAAGAGAAAACATTGTTCCGTCAGGAGGATAGGTAACAACTTTGTACCTCAGTAGAGTGGGGAAGGAGATCCTACGGTATTCCTATGTGCCATGGAGGAATAGTGGATAGACTAGTTAGAAAGAATAAGGATGTTAGCATATACCCTATGCAGAACAACGACGCGTTGATGGGTGTTTTACAAGGATAATATTGTAGAATGGAATGAAGTTAGGATTGGTCTTACAACTCAATTTTCCAGGAGAAATACACTGACTCAAATTTTCACATATCATGTTAATAAACCTTTTTAGCACCACATTCAGTAGTGTGAGAGGCTTTAGACAGAGGGGCATGAAGCTTTACCACCTTCGCTATGGGTGCATAAAATTTATTCCACTTTACAAGGTTGCGCATTCACTTGGTATGTATATGTCGAGCTATATAGATAAACTGGAAATTGGCATGATTTGATCGTAGGTATGGTATAGAATTTTGACTACTTCTCTACTAAACCTCCATTAGAAGAGGTGTTAAGGGTTATAAAGTGGTTAACTATGGGAGATAGTGTAAAGGCGGAAGATCTCATTCATGATTTATTTGATGAGATTGACTCAGGAGCGTGTTTTGCTGAAGGAATAGAGACAAATGCCACACTACTTAAGTGTGCTTGCTTTGAGAAAGAAAAAGGGAAGATGGTCTACATAGTGGATGATGAAGAAGTAAAATAACTAGATATAGATCATTCAACAGGTACGCGTGAGGTCTTGGATAGTATAGATAACAATGCACGTGCCTATCATGAACCTATGAGGACCAAGAAAGTGAATATTGGTATGGATGTTAAACCTAAAGAGGTAATAATTGGAGATTATTGGTCTGAATCTAAAGTAGCAAAAATAGTGGAGTTGCTCTGTGATTTTCAGGACTTATTTCCTAGGGGCTACCATGAATTGAAAGGAGTGCATGAATCATTAGGATAAATGAAGATAAAGCTTAAGGAAGGTGTGTGCTCGGTCAAGAAGAGACCCTATAGGATGAACCCCAACTTGCGCATAAAGGTCAAAGAAGAAATTGACAAAATGTTGAAGTCTCAAGTTATCAAGCCCCTAGAAGAATTAGAGTGGGTTAGCCCCATGGTTATCAGTATAAAGAAATATGGTCAGATTAGGATTTGTGTGGATTATAGAGAACTGAATGTTGCATGTGTGATTGATCCCTTTCCTACACCTTTCACAGAGGAGATATTAGAAGGCATTGCAAGGTGCGAGATCTATTCTTTTATAGATTGATTCTCTGAGGTATCATTAGGTCTGGATTGCATAGGAGGATCAAGAAAAAATAAATTTCACCACTGAATGGGGAAGTTTTACATATACTGTGATGCCCTTTGGTCTGAAAAATGTGCCTGCTGTATTTTCACGAATAGTTGTTCAAGCATTCTAGGATTTTATTCATATGTTCTTGAAAGTTTACTTGGATGATTGGATGGTGTATGGGCTTGTTAAGGATCATTGTGACAATTTGTGCTTGATGTTCGAAAGATGTAGACAATTAAGAATCGCTTTGAACATTAAAAAGTGCGTGTTTGCTACACCTTTTGGCACTCTATTAGGGCATATCATCTGTAAGGAAGGTTTGTTAGTAGATCTAGCTAAGGTTGTAGTTATTGTCATCCTGAAAGAACCTACCAGTCAGAGTGAGGTGCGCCAATTTTTGGGTCACACTGGGTATTATAGAAAATTTATCAAAGTATATACTAAGGTTGTCGTACCGTTGGAGGAGTTACTAAAAGGAAAAGGAACATTTAATTGGGGAGAAACACAACAACACACATTTGAGGTACTAAAGGAGAGACTTACTACAACACCTATTTTGCGCTTTCCCACATGGGACCAACCGTTTCATGTACATGTGGATGCCTCTGGCACAACCATTGGCGAGGTGTTAGCTCATCTTAGAGAAGGTATTATAGATCATCCTATCTATTTTGCTAGTAGAAAGTTGACTCATGTAGAGTAGAATTATACAACAACAGAGTGCGAATCCTTGTCCATGATCTATGCACTACATAAATTTAGACAATACACCGATCACATGGCATTGAAATACTTGGTAAACAAGCCCATTTTATAGGGGCGCATATGTCGATGGGTGCTTTTATTCCAAAAATTTGATTTCACAATTGTGGTAAAACTAGGTAAAAGTAATTCTGGCCCAGACCATTTATCACAAATTTAGTTGGGGGAGGACGCACAGACAATTGAAGATACAATGTCAGATGCACAGTTGTACAAATTACAATGTGCACCTTCATGATTGGAGGATATTGCTATCTTTTTACGTACAAGTGTGGTGCCAGAAGGAATTAAATCCTTGGAGAAGAAACAAATTACAATTCAAGTGGCTCATTTTATGTTGATTAGTGGTGACCTATACAATTCAGGCCGAGATGAAGTGTTGCACCGGTGTGTACTAGAGAATGAGCACAAAAACATCATGGAAGAGGCTCATGGTGGTATTACAGGTGGGCACTATGCAGGTGATGCCACTGTGCGCAAGATTCTACTTGCTGGATTATGGTGGGAGACCCTCTATAAGGATTGTAAAGCATATTGTAAGGCATGTGATCACTGTCAATGCATTGGTAAACCTGGGGAAAGAGATGAAATGCCTTTAAGACCTATTCCTAGTGTAGAGCCATTTGAGAAATGGGCTATAGACTTTGTGGGTCCTATTTCACCAGCGGCGTGTAGAACTAGATCACACTACATCATCACTTACACAAATTATCTTACAAGGTGGGCATAGAAGCAGCACCTACCAAGGATTGTACAACAGCTACAATGGTTAGGTTCTTATGGGAAAATGTTCTTACAAGGTATGGATGCCTGTTGAGTTTGACCAGTGATAGGGGCACACACTTTTTGAATGAGACAATCAGAATTCTATTGGATGAGTTCATGATTGCACACCATAAGACTACACAATATCATCCTCAGGCAAATGGGACTGCTGAAGCTTTCAACAAGATTTTGAGCCAGACATTGACAAAAATTTGTGATGTTGAAAGGAAAGATTGGGATGATAAATTTTATGTCATGCTTTGGGCGTATAGAACAACATCCAAAGTGGTTGAACAAGGCCACACCCTTTCAGTTGGTGTTTGGTGCAGAAGTTGTTCTTCTAATGGAATTCATGTTACCTTCTTTGCATATTGCACATGCTGGAGGTCTAGTTGATGAGAATTCTTTAGAAGAAAGAATTGATCAATTGATACAGCTAGATGAGAGGCACATCATAGCACGTTGGAGCTAGAAGTAGGAAAAGGCCAAGTAGAAGGCATGGCATGACAAGCACATTAGGGAAAAAAAGCTTGAGATAGGACAGATGGTGCTTCTTTATGACTCTAATTTTTTGCGCCATCTAGGAAAGCTTAAAGTACATTGGTTGGGACCATATATCATCACTCATATACTTGAATTAGGCACTTTTTCCAGTTAGAGACACTTGATGGAATATGGTTACCCAGTTACTTTAATGGGAGTAGGTTGAAGCCCTACTATAAATAAGTCTTCTTGGTGTTTGTAATAAGGTAGTGTTGTCATTTAGACTAGGTTTTCATTTCTGTATTTCCTTAATGTATTTCCTTTTTGGTCGCTATGCTTTGTCAATTTAGTTGGTGTTTTGTGTAATAAGCGTGTTTGCGTGCTGGAAGCTAATTACCATTTGAAGAAATTTTATGCACAGATAACTACACATACTATTGGTTTGGGGTGTCTATTTACAAATGGGTACATGTAAAGGGATAAACTACTATAAGTGTTATTCAAGTTTACAGAGGAGTGGTTAGAAAGGATATTTCTTTTAAAAGATGACCGTAGATGGAGATAAATGAGGGAACAATATAACACAAGGTGTTGTAGAGACTACTAGGGGAAGGCGCAGTGGTAACGTACTTAGGCGCATGGAAGAACAATGAAGATAAGTCTGTAGCCAAAAGGTAGGAAGGTGTACTAGAAGGTTATAGCTGAGGTGTGAAGATGTACTGTGGATATTGTGCAAATGGTCAATTAATGAGAGGATTTTGGTAGGTGGAGGAGCAATAAATGCACTAAATTTTTGAAAATCTATATAAGGACATGATGTGGGTTCATTTTTACCTTTTTGATCACAAGTATTTGAGTGAGCTAAGTGAAAACGAGTTGAGCGAGTTGTGTTAAGGTGCAGAGAGTTGTGAAACCAGACGTGGAGAGTAGATTGTTGCAAAAATAGGTTTGCATCCCCATTGGTGAAGGGTTTGAGTGAAGCAGAAGCATTGAGGAGGAGATAGGGCACATGGTTTCAAGCTAGGGTGTTTAGATTTGAGATAGGGTTTGAGTTTTCTTGTTATAGACAGTGAAAAGGTGGATTTTTATGATGGCACCAAAGAAAGCACCTACCAAAGGCACCAAAGGAAAGAAGAAAGTAGAAATAGAAGTTGAAATTCCTCCCGAGAGTAATTTCTCAGAGATGCAGTATCCAGAGGGTGTGATAATTGGACAAGAATGGGATTCCCACATCCGCAAGTGCAAGATAAGTGACTACAACCACTGCACATCTGACAACAAGAAAGAATTAGATGTATTGTTGAGTACAAAGACCAACAAGCACATGGTGGAGGATATGCCAGTGTATGATGACACTGGAGAGAAATTGTTGAAACAGGTAGGAGCCTATCAGTTGTACGAGCTCCCATATTTTGGCAAGTATGAACCTTTATACCAGTGGCTGATGAGTAGAGTCCATGAGGACTTTTTCTATTTTTCTGAATGAAGGGTTAGAATCATAGCAGCCCTGATTTCAACACTGATAGGATTAAAGGGCACAAGGGTAGACCTAACTATTGACCTGACTGATAAAGAAGAAAAATCATGGAGACACATGGAAAGAGTTAGGGTATAAAAAGGGTCTGCATGGAATGGAAATTGATAAATTTAAGAAGTACCCAGTGGTACAAGAAGCTACACATCTGGTGACCAAGTTAAATGATCAAGAGAGATGGTCACAAGTAAATACCATGTGGCTCCATATCGCAAGGAAAATGTCTCAGGGAGTAGTCTATAACATAATAGGCTACATTACAGAAACCATTATTAAGGAAGTGCGCACAGGTGATAAGATTAGTTTTTGGTGCTATCTTACTTTTTCTAGTATTTATGGAAATTGGAGTGCCCAATGGGCCAAAGAACAAGATTATGGAATATCCCATAGAAAACAAGTCCCTTGCCGAAAGGTTTGACAAAGTATTTATGTGAAGGATCAATGAGTGGGCCATTTAAACAAAGGGAAGAGATGTGGTATGATTGACTCCACATGACATTTGAAGAGGAGTGGCACATCCCCAAGGAGCTACCTTCAGTAGTTGGCAAGGCAGTATAGTTTGCGGTGTACCAATACTTATACATCGTGTACGTTTGCTATGAGGGATGGGACATGGAGCCCATGGTGTAAACTATCATATGCCTTCACAATGCATACTATTTCTAAGCATCATTCCACCTACTTTACTGATGCATGTCACCTGATTTTTAATGTAGACAAGGTAGAATGTGACTACCACACTTTGAGGAAGAAATATGTATATCCAGGTCGAGCTGCCTATGTTGAGAGGATCATTTCAGATGTTATAAACATGAAGCCTACAAGGTTGGTAATTGGGGACATTGGAGTAGTGCTCGTATACCTTCAGCTTAAGCCCAAGCTGGAGAATAACAAGTATGTGGAGAATGAGTTCGCACTCCCAAGGCCACCTAAGGGAAAGCATACAATGGAGAATGTGCTAGCCCCAAATCCCACAGAAACTATAGAGGTAGAATGATGAGGAGGAAGATGAAGATAGTGGCGGTTTAGATCATAGAGGCTGAAGGTAGCCCACAGACAGAGTGGAGACTGAGCATGCACGTACTCCACCTCAGGCGCAGGAAGAAGACAAAGACTTGGACGTAGAAGTAGTCCATGGAGAGCACTACTTTAAAATGGTATTCAAAAGAAAAAGGACCCAAGGCACGGGAACCCCATAGCCTGTGAGGATATCAACACAATTCTTTCCTTAGAAAGAGGAAGTTGAGAAGAAAAAGGAGAAAGCTAAAGCTAAATGAGGAGGTGGAGGAGTCTACAGAAAGCACGCCTAGAACCCCAGTACAACTAGAAGATGTGGAGGAACCCAAGGATGAAGATCTGAAGGATGAAGAAGAGGAAGTAAAGGTGGTAGAAGAAATAGAACATGATATTTCTTAGAACATCAAAGATCCAACTCCAAATCTTGGTGTTCAAATTCCTAAGGGGCCAAGAATAAAGAGAGCAAGTGGGGAGTATGTTGTACCAAGTATGGGCTATGTTAAGGACACAAGTAAAATTATCGTCACCTATTTCCAAAGTACAATGGACCTTAAGGGGTTGTATGGATGGGAGTTGATGGACCCAGACATGGCCACTATGCACATGAGGAAATAATTTTCTTGGTCTATGCAAACTCACATGGATGAGCCTGATTTTGATGTATGTGAGGAGTCATGTGTGTCCCAAAGAATGAAGAAGGAACCATAGAGTAGGCACATGACTATAAATCCCACTCTCATGTCTGATGAGCAGGTAAGCAATGCCTTAGTTAAGGTATCTACAAAAGTGGCATGGAGGAACATAGATAAGGCTGCCACTATTAGAGCACTACGAGAAGATAACAAGGCCAAAGCTATAGAAATAATGCATCTACAAGGAGAAAAGGACTTGGAGTAGAAAAAGAATGAGGCCTTCATCAGTATGGTGGAAGAAATTGGTGACCATGTCTTGAAAGCAAGACCGTACTTGGAATCTAAGGTGCCTGAAAGGTTTCCTTTAGCTATGCATTATGTGCATACCCTAGTAGATTTGGTGCTTGAGGATGGACTGATTTGCATGCCAGCACCAAAAGACCCTGAACAAGAAGTAGAGAGAGCAAGGGCCTCAGTGGTTAGAAATATTTCATCTTACGAAGCCTTACTCCATACTTTGTAGGAAGAGATGAAGAAAGAAAATCAAGCATTGAACATTTGTGCAGCTCTAGAATTAGTAATCCAAATAAAGAACCATATTGGAGGATAATGAAGTTTTGAAAGCAATGAAGGATGAGACTTTAGGGAATGCGCAGAGAGATTGACATTAGTGAAGAAAAGCATGAAGACCTTGTAGCAGCACAACAACCACATAAGGAAAGGCTGGATGAGCTTGGAAAGCTCATAACACAAAAGATGGATCTTCTGGAGGGATGGATGTCTATGCTATGGCTAACACTTGTCATAGTATTGCAGAATGAAAAGGGAGAGATGACCCAAGGATGAGTTGGATGGCATCACTGTAGATGTCCCTAGAGAAGACCAAGGAATGCGTTGGATGATTGGCAAGATTTAGAAGTTGAAATTAAGGAAGAATATCTAGAGTTAACTCTCCTGGTGGATGAGGAGGGTATGAGAGAGTAAAATATATTCTTTATACAACAATTCATTCTTTATATTCTTCCATTATTATTCTTTAAGGAATCAGGAGGCAACCATTGTTGGAGTAGTAATGTAGTTTAGTGTGGGGTAATGTTGAGTAGATGAAGTATGACACTAAGGAGAAGGTGCACATAGAATATTCACATGTGGTAGCAAGGCATATTTTAAGACACATAAAGATAGGGAAGGAAGCACGTGTGAAAGACAGATTGAATCGAGACTTAGCCATTTTCATGGTTATGGGCTATTTTTGGAGATAGCGTACGGAGCACACAACAAGATGGAGACTTGTGTGACACACAAATGTTATTTTGGGAAGAGAATCTACTAAAGTCACCATGCATGAGTTCAAATTAATAATAGAATTACTACTACTAGTTAACTATAAGAGATCTATTATTAGCACACTTGCATGTGTGCATGTTATTGTAAAGGTGCATGACTATTTTCAGCATACGACCTATTTTTAAGTGTGTAAGTGGTGAAGGAAAAGTTCCCCACCCTTATAAATATGTAGTAATCTATGTGGATTAGGAGAGTGTGTGTATGAGCTATTGTGGAGTTATGCTGCCAGATCTTATGCACACATAAACTTATGATACTAATTATTGTAAGAAGCTTCTGTGTTTATTGTGTTTTAATATAATGGAGTGTGTTGGGTGAATAATGGTGTTAAAAATGACTGAAACTAGTTCTTACATGGTTGACTTTGTTATATCTATCACTTAATTCATTATTCTTTTAGATCTAGATCTGGAATATGCTCTATGGAATATTTATGTTGTTTGTGGATATGAATACATTACATCTTCATCATGTTCACATCCTATATAAGCAACTCTAAGGGCCTAATACCTTTGCGCACTTTGGGTGAGCACTCAGCTCAGGCTGGGTGATGTGCCAACGTGCCTAGGTTGTTCGTGGTAAATTCTAGGCTGCATCTAAAATTTACAACCCTTTTCCACTATCTTATCCATCTGAATATATTTTCTTAGCATAAAATCACCTTCTCGCATGGGATGTTCGTAAATTTCTTTTTTTTAAATTTATTAATAATGTTTGCATGAACTTGATGGTGTTGTTCATATTTTCCCCCTATATAGAAAGGTGTTGTCATGTTAGACGTATTTTGTGTTAAGGATTCGTGTCTTGTAGACATGGAAACTTTGGTTTTTGGAAAATTTACATCTAGAATAAGGTTGGGAATAGGATAATCCATAGAGATGGATTTGGTTAATATACATTCAAAACCATTTCTCATTCCACATACAACATCCTTGTAAAGATGTAGGTACTCTACAGTGGTTTCATACTCTTTGGAGGCTTGATTAAGCACTCGATAGTCATTAGGGAGAGTTGAGTCTACACTACTTTTAGAATTTTCCTCTGATATTTCTACCATACATATATGGATGAGATCATTGGCAGAAAGATAGAATAGACCAAGAATATTTCCAACTCCTTGTAGTTCAAAGGGGAGAGTGATTGGCGAATCACTCTATAAGATTCTTACAATTTCTGCCATGGTTTTTGTGGATACAACTTCTAAAAAAGCAATCTTATTCATATTTTTTTGCCACTTCAATTGTTTTGTACTTATCTACCTCATCTTTAAGAACCCGCCTGGTACTAGTAATTGATTCCTTTCGAGGATGTGGTTTATTTAATTGATTCATAGGTAGTTCATACTTAGAATGAACTCAAATTTTCTTCTTGAGGTTATCCAAATGTATATTGAAGGGCTTAATACCCCCTTGAGGGATAAATACCTTCCCTAAATGGAGGAATCTAACCTTTAAGAACAAAGTGGAAGGAATGGCCTTCATCCTATGAATATGTGGTCTTTCTAAGAGTATGTTGTAATTTGTCTCCTTATTGATAATGTAAAACTCAGTTAGAATGGTTTTCGACCTGAGGAAAACAAGAAGGACTATGGTTCCAACTGAGGTAGATTTAAGACTGTCATATCCTTGTAATGTATTTCTAGTAGAGGAGTAATTAGTCTCCCTGTATCCCAACTTCTACATGAAAGAAAAGGACACTACATTCAAAGTAGTCCCATCATCAATCAAGGATCTCTTAATGCACTTGTTATAAACCCACACTTGCAAGTATAATGCAAGATCTCCTCTTTGGGATATTTTTCCGTCGGAGGGCATATTTCTTATATCAAATACAAACCTAGTATCCCTATCAGTCTATCTAGGAGGATTATATAAAAGTAAATATGATTTATTTGAGCTTCGAGTGGAGGCGTAACATGAATTAGATGGCCAAGCCCCAATGCATCTATCAAAGAAGAATGATGCTCTAAGGAATTATTCAAAAAATATAGAAATGAAATGTGATACAAGGTTGTTTTTAAATATTAAATCAAATCATAATCTCATATAGGTTTTGGGACTACAAGAGTTTCATCCTACAAGAGGGAATGAGTGGGAAGAGGTTTTGGAGTGTAATCTCTTTTATGATTCATTACGTTGATTTATGGCTCAATTTCTAACTTGAATAGTCCCAAAATATTTGTCTTGTTTCTTGGGTCTAAGTTAGGGGCAACTCAAGAATTGTCATAAGTTGAGGCTTTATGATCATTGGTACCAATAGTAATACCCTTGTTTAGGTTTTGAGGACCTACTTCTTCATCTTCAGATCATTTAGGTCATGTATAATTAGGTTGAAAATATCCCTCAGGATTTGCTAGAAACATATCCACGAAGAAATGCCATTGATTTTCTAGAAGTATTTGAATGAACTTATTGTAATCTCTACAAGAGTGTTCATCATGACCAAAAACATGGTGAAAACCACAATATAGAGTGGGATTATAATCCCTCATCCTTTGATTTGGGTTTTGTTGTTGGTTATAACCTCTGTTGTTTTGAAACTGGTTGTTGTAACTATAATTTGTTGCCCCTTAGCCAGGATTTTGGTATTGGTTTTGGCCTTGAGATTGATCTTGTCAAGGAAGGGGTGGTTGAAATCAACCACATTGAAAGAGGGAAAAGGATTAGGACCTTTTCGGTTCCCTAGGTTATTGTTATTGTTGCAAGTGTTACCATTGTTTGTAATATTAGGATTATTCTCTTATTCAATAACACCATCTATGGTAACACTACGATTATAATTCAAGACCTTAGCCCTTTGTTATTGGATCCATTTTTTTTATAGTTTGCATTGTTTTGATTAGGAGGTACCAACTTTCCATTAACATTGTAAGTCTTATTTCCATTGTCAATAACGACTTGGTCAATGCGAAGACATTCTAACACTTCCTCATAATCGTGGAAAGGAAAATTTTGCACTTCCTCCTTGATTTCTCAGTTGTGCGAGTAGAGGAATAGGTCACATAGTTCCATTTGTTCCATGTTATATGAAATTGCAAAGGATTAAATAACTTGACTCCATCTCAGAATGAAATGAGAAACAAATTCATTTTGTTCTTGTTTAATATGCAATAACTCTTTGATTCTTGTTTGTAACAACTTGTTCATATCAAAGGCTTTAATGAATTCATAAACAAGTTATTTTAAGGAATGTATGGAACCCTCAGGGATTCAATAGTATCAATCCAACACAATTCCCTTGAGGGTCTTTGGAAATATCTTAACCACTACAACATCCTAAGGAAGCAATTCCCTAATTGCAGTGGCATAAGCCTTGATATGAGCATTGAAATCCCCTTCTCCCTTAAATTTAGGCAGATCAGGAAATGGGTGTGAAACCATAATACCCCGTATGGTGAAATCAAGGGGATCCTTCAAGTATTCAACATAATTTCCCATCATATAAGCTTCCACCATCAAATCTCCTTGATGAGGGGGAGGAGGAGAAGTTGGATAAGTTAGGATGTAAGTATTGGCTGAGGCATACGAAGTTCCTTAGAATGGTGTAAATGAGCCAAGGAACTAATGCATATCCAATTGTGATGATTTTGAGTTCATATGTAGGTAAGGAGAACATCATTAATAAATGCATTCACATGTGTTTGCTTATAAAATCCTACATTATTGGGAGTAGTGTATGGGAAAGAATTTCCATCTTATCCTTGCATGGGGTAACTATGAGATGGGTGAGGACTCATCCCTAGTGTGTTAGATCCTATGATAAGATCACCTGGGTTCGATTGAACTATATAACCTTGTTACACAGGATGTTGCATCTATTACACATTAGTAGAAAGAGTGTATCCTTTGTTGTCTATGGGATGCCTCATATTATGCCCCATTGCATAAGTTGGTCGTGACATCTAGGAACTCTATAACTCTCTGATCCTCCCTAATAATTTATAAATGACATAATTTGGTGAGGATTGACACCCTTATTTGGGTGTGTGTTGCATAGGGTTTGGTTGAGGGGATGTGTAATACCTTGTTATAAATTTTTTGGCATTGGTATTCTTATGTGCCTTGAAAGTAGGATTTTCAGGGCTTCCTACTGCTACATTATTGTTGAAAATCTCATGAGTACAAGTATTCATACTTTCCAAAGAATCATCTATTGTGTGAAGTGGATTAGTGATTCACGTAAAGATGTCATCCTTCATCAATTGAATGCTAATGTGGGGTATTGATAAGACCATAGTGCGGGGACCAGTTTCACCTATAAAAGTCTTATTATTTGAATTATATTGTTTGTATTGAATGTTTAGGTGGTGTTCTAACTCCTCTATTCTAACATTATTTATAGGATTTGAGATATATCTAGGGGAGGCTTGCATGTTATTGGTGTGGTTTTCAGACCATCTTGGAAGAGAATAGGATCGTCACGATTGAACATGGGTATAGTATATATCAAAACCAAATGGCCCATAAAACTCTCTTCTAGACATATTTAGGGAGGTATAAAATACCCACCAAATAGGGGAAGAGGGGGAAATGTGGAACAATGGAAATGAAAATAAAAGGAAATAAGAAGGAACTAATCCTTCACATCATGTTCACTAGAATTTGTACACTAGAAAAATGACACACAATTCCCGATGTACTCGAATTTACGAGGTTATGCCGAGACAACCAAAGTTTGCAAGATTGGATGGATAATTTATGGAAAGTTAAAGGAGCTTCAAGGGATATGAGATGGTAGCGTGAAATCCTAATAAATGAGTAGGTTGAAGGGATAAATAATAGCTATGATTGAGTAGCGTGAATTCCCTATGGCTAGATTTGTTATTTCAATTTGGTTTCTAAACTACGTTGAAACTTCGTTTTAAATAAATAAATGAAATAAAATTAGTTTAAATAAAATACGTGTGTCTTTAATCTTTTAATTAACTAGATTCATTCCCAATTAATTAAATAAAACAAGATAAATATTTATTCTATTTGTTTGTATTCTCACAAGATTTTAAAAGAAATGAAATTGAAAAAAACTAACTAAGAAACTATTGATTTTTTTTTATTTTTAAAGATTAAATAAAATAAATAAACATAAACCATGTTGCATACACAGACATAGAGAACATAAATTAAAATAAAAACAACTACTTCTAATTAAATAAACTAAAGCAAGGAATAACCAAATGTAGTCATTCCTTTATTGCAAGATTGTATAAAAAAAATTATTCTAAACAAAGAGTGTACTCTTATTAATTTGGAAAAGTATATTTATTCTAGCTAAAATTTTGCATCATGTTCTCAGGAGAGGAAAGAAAATATTCTCATAAGAATTTTCTCTTTTACTTCGAAACTTTCCTCGGCATAGTGGAAATGAATTAAACAGATAATAACAATGAAGAAACAAAGAAGACTACTAGCATAATATCTTCCTCCAACCATTTTCCTGTGTAGATCCACGGGGATAGGAAGGGAAGAGGATATCAATGGAATATTTATGCAAACAATACACAGGAAAATCTTGTGTACAAGAAACAAAGAGATCTTGTAATTCTACTAAATTAAAATAGTGGACTTCTTCTATTGCAAAAAATATAATTAAAAAATCTTAAAGAAATTTAAATACACCCCAAACTAGTTACTATTGAACAAGAATAGAATTCTAGATGTGGTGTTGCATCTTTTTTCTCCTCAAATTTATTTTCTTCTCCAAAAATGATATCCAAATGATCCTAGGATGTGCAAAATGTTGGTTGGTAGAAGAAAATGCAAATAAATAGATGTGGTTGGTAGGTTGCAAGAAAGTGTTTGAAAAAGTATGGTAGAAAGGAATAGAGAAAAGAGATGGTTATTTTTGTAATTCCTCTAAAAAATTAGCATCATAACTTTACATCCAAAATGTGAAAACTCCAACCCATCATACAGGTAAAAACTTTGGCTTTTATAAAAATTTGGGAAAGAAGAAGTCAATTTACATGTGTCGATCAAGAAGTGAAAGTTCATTTGAAGGAGAGGTATTCAACAATCTAAACATAGTAAAAAAGGAAGATAATTCCAATATGAATCCAATGAGCCTAAAAATAGATGAAACGATTGAGAACCGAGTGATAAAATCACTCTCGAAATCCAAACATGCATCCAAAAACACGTGTTTCAATTTCACGTTGGATGGTGACAAGACCACCGTTGTTGTCAGAGGGGAAGTTGTGCAACTACCACTATTTATAAAGGGGTAGTTGCATAACCACCGGGGTGGTTGTGTAACCACTTCTCTTTGGCAAGTGACGATTGTGTAACCAATGGGGCGGTTGCACAACCGCCGCTAAAAAATAATGCTAAAATCCAAAAATAGGTCTTCAAAGTAAAATTGAAGTCTAGGGACAAAACAAAAAGATTTATTTGAGTCAAAGGAGGGATGCAAAGGTGAGAGGGAGGGATATGTATCTCATTTTAACCTTGTAATGGGTTTCTATCATCACTGGCGACATGTCACATTTTATGTGTTGTACTATGTAATTTTTGGGTGTGTAAAGTACTTCTATAATACCAAGAATGGGGAAATTTTAGATGAAGTGTGAAATGAAGTGTTATACAAAAAATCTACAAGTGGTAGCCACTTAACCCATATTTCATGTTTATCTGAAGTAAAACATTGTAGATACCCCTCTAAACATATGTTTACTACCTTAGTTTGTCCATCAGTTTGGGGATAATATGACAAACTATGAGCCAATTGAGTACCCAAACATGATAATAAACTAGTCCAAAAATTACTAGTAAATATAGGATCACAATCACTGACTATAATCTTGGGTTTCCCATGTATTTTTTAAACTATATCCATAAAATATATGTATATTGTACTTCCTGTAAATGGATGTGGAATAACACAAAAATGAGCATAATTGGTGAGTCTATTCAAAAACACCATAATTACACTTTTCCCTTCTAACTTTGGGAATCTTGTGATGAAATCCATAGAAACATCTTCCCACCGCTCAACAGGATTAGACAGTGGCTGCAAAATTCCTAGAGACTTAATAGTTTCACCCTTGTTATACTGACACCAAGAATTCAGCCACAAATTTCTATATATCTCTTTCAAACCTTCCCAGAATAAATATTTGTTAACTATATGATAAGTTTATAGCAATCCAAAATGGCCGCCCATTGGAGAGGGATGGAGCTCTAAGATAACCCACTTTTTAAGAGTCAATTTTTTGTATAAGTACAACTGGTCCTTATACCAAAATGCATCCCCCTTCCACACATTTTTTTTTCTCAAATTTTGGGTCTCTATGTTAGTCTACCATTCGGATCTTTCCTGCTCGATAAAATCTTCCTGTAGTATGGACATGAGATTTAATAATGCCTCTGTGGACTCATCTCTTCTGGATAGTGCATCAACTACAACACTTTCTTTTCCTTTTTGTAAATGATCTCAAAGTCATATCCCATCATCTTAGTGACCCATTTTTGGTGTTCTTTAGACTAGATTATTTTCTCTGAGAAGTATTTCAAGTTTTCATGATGTGTCTTTACCTTGAATTAACAACCCATGAGATACGGTCTCCATTTTTTTATCGCATGAAGAATAACCATCATTTCTTTCTCAAATGTAATGGGATGACCCTCTTGCATAAGTATTATGACTATGCCACATTTTAAAGCATCACATTCAATAATGAAGATTTTTGAGAAGTTAGGATTAGTCAGAAATGGAGTGGTACATAGGGCCTTCTTCAATGATTTAAATACTTGAGTTTCTATCTCATTCCAATGAAAATAGTCTTTCTTTAATAAGGATGTTAGTGGTGTTCCAATTCTACCATAATTCTTCACAAACTTGTGATAATAACCAATAAGCCCTAATAATCCCTCAAGGTTTTTGAGGTTTTTAGGAACTAGACAAACCATTATAACTTGGATCTTATGAGGATCCAATTTTACACCTTCAAAAGACACGATATGACCCAAGTATTAGACTAACTCTCTTACCCCAAAAGCACATTTGGAGGGCTTGGCATAAAAGTGGTGTTATTCAAGAGTGTCCAATACTTTATTAACATGCTATAAACATTCGTACCAAGTATTGTTATAAATTAATATATCATCAAAGAATACCAAGACAAACTTCCACAAAAATGGTTGAAAGATTGAATTCATCAAACTTTTGAAAGTAGATGTCACATTTGTAAGGACAAATGACATTACAAGAAATTCATAGTGGCCCTCATATGCCTTAATTTTTTTTATAAATATCTTCTTCAGGAATTATTATTTTATGGTATCCTGATCGAAGATATAATTTTGTAAAATAAATAATGCCATATAATTCATCTAACAAATCTTCAATGACAAGAATATGATATTTATATTTCATTGTGTATTTTTTGATCTCCCTATAGTTTGGACACATGCACCAAACTTCATCCTTCATCCTGACCATCACCACTGGAGAATAGTATGAACCTTGACTATGGAAAGCAATACCTTCTTCTAACATCTCTTCTACCATCTTCTCAATCCTACTCTTTTGGAGATAAGGATTCCTATAAAGTTGGATTTTGGGTGGTTGGATTCATGGTACTAGTTGAATATCATTATCATTATCTCTTTTAGGTGGAAACCCTTTCAACATATCCCCAAGCACAACTAAATGTTCATTAATAATGGACTATAGATCTAATATTATAAGGTCTTTTGATGGTTGAGATTCCATTGAGAATAATTATACCATGAACCCATCTATACCCTTCCTAAGAAATTTATACATTTGGTGATAACTTACTAACTATGGAGCTTTAGCCTTCATTCCATGTATCTCGTAAGTCCTTCCTTTAAATGAAACCACATGAAAAAATCCTAGAAGTTCATCTCCATCATTCCCAAAGTAATAATCCATTGGACCCCCAACAAAGTCTCTACTCCTAGCATTGAAATGGAATACATGGGGCCGTCTAGTAGGTAATCTCCCCTAGGTAGCTTAATCTTATGACATTATCTCAAACAAATAATTTTACCTCCATCTACAATCATAACCTAAAATTCGGGTGTTGGATAAACAAAACAATTTAAGAGTATGGCCAATAAATAATTGGTGAAGTTATGAGTAATTCCTGAGTCAATTAATATTGTTACCATTTGTTTCTTCACGAACCCAAAAACCTTGAATGTTTGTGGTGTGTTGATTCCTGAAATGGAAACAAGATAATTTGGTTGGTATTCTTCAGCCTCGATCTTGGGAATATTTCCTCTACATCAACTTATTTCTCCTCATCTTGTCCCTCATTAGGACCCTCAAAGTAGAATAAATTCTTCTCAAGACATTTGTTTCATATACTCAACTTTTTTTCACAGTTGTAACATATGCTTTTTACTTATTTATTTTGGATTTTTTGAGGAGCCGATTATGCTGGTAGGGGAATAGATGGTGTTAGATTTGTGTGTTCCTTATGATTAGAGAATCCCCTTTACTTTACCATATATCTTTCCTCCATTTTGGACAATGATCATAAATTATGATATCGACCCTCGATTAAGAAGGTGGACATCATTTTGGATGTTATCCTTGAGTCCATCCAAGAAGATATCATTTAGATAATCCTTTGATATTTCATTCACTCATAAGGATAGATTTTGGAACTGTTAGATATAATCCTTGACTGAACTTGTCTGTTGTAGCTTGGCAATTTGGCTAAAATAGTTCTCTATAATACTATTACTATAGTGTGTTTGCAGATCATTAGTGAACATAGATCAGGTAACATAGAGACCCTTATTTTTATTTTGCTCACACATCCATCTATACTAAATGATTTTTTTTGGTTCCAGGTACAAGGATGCCATTACCACCTTTTTTTCCATTTGAGAGTTGATGTAAATAAAAGAAATTCTCTATTTGGTTGAGCAAGGTGATCAAATCATTCCCATTTAAATTTTGTATCTCCACTTTTGGAATAATGTTATGGCATTGGTTATAATATCTGCCAATTTGTGTAGATAATCCTCCTTGGTTGGTGTGATTTGGATATGTGTGTGCATTATTAGAGGAACCCATATGATTTGAATGATAATTTATGCTAGTATTCTAGCTTGAAATAACAAGCATCATCCTCTTCCTCATTGATTCAAACCCCATCTTCGTTTTACTCTTAAGTCTACCCTCCAATAAAATAATCTTGTTGTTGAGGTTAACCTTACTCACCATATTATTAACTCTTTTCTGAAGTTGATTGACTACCTTTGATACTCTAGAACTTAAAGATTCCAAATCCATATCTTCCTTTTTTGGAGTCATTCCTAGAGTTGTTTGACCCATCCCTTTGCCTCAAGTTGATCTTTCAGTTATGATGTAGGGTTTGGATCTTGGGATATAAGGATCAGGGTAGAAATTTAGGTTTTGGGGATTCATAAATTTATCATCCGAATAGAGGGAAACATAGATAACAAACCCTAGCCATTTTTTGGGAAGATTTCCAAAAATATAAGAAACTTGGAAATTTTCCCAAAATTGTATCCTAGCTAGAGAATTTATGAAAATGCTAAAAGTGATGTAACTTTTACAAAATAGCTTGAAATTTGGAGAGGATGTTACTTGACTAATTTCACAACACCGAGACAAAAATATAGAAAAATTTGCTTCAATTTTTTAGATATAGCTAAATTTTCACAATTAGGGTTTTGACTAAGTCTAGCTGATATCAATAACTGATACTAGTTGTAATGAAATTACTTAGATATATATGAATATCAACAGCAATAGAACACCAAAATATAAAGAAATGATCACAATATGCAAGTAGAATGACTTAGCCACTTTGAGGGGGCAACCTCCAAACCATACAATAAGACTCAAGTGATCAATATGATGATAATACCCTACTCTCTAACTCTAGTATATACCCTACTATACTATTTAAATCCTTAAGGCTAACCCACTAAGCATATGAAAGCATAAATAATTATGATATTAAATGATAAAATATTATGTTAGCCACAGGTCAACTATCTGTATCCTGATATATGAACTAGGGTTAAAGGTGTAGAATATATTGGCATTTGACATAAATAAAATCTCTTGGGTTACATGGTCTCTAATTATTCACATTACCTATATGTTGGTGAACTATTTTGTCAAGGGAAAAAATTGGGTTTTGTCAATTCTTGTCTATGTCCCTCCACTTCAAGATGGGTCAAACTTCATTTATTGAAAGCTAGAAAAATACGTACACTAAGCTATCTCTTCGGGTGGTCATAAACTGAGGAATGTGTAGAAACAACCTTGTTGTGACTATAGAAATATCCAAGAGAGAGAGATGGAAAAATGTAGACAAGTGAGGAGAGAAAAAATATGAGGAGAATTGTAATAACAAGCTGAACTCAAATTTGATTAACTATAATTCAGAGAGATTTCTAATTTCAATTAGGTGACACAGGAAAACACATGCAATTTATATAAATAATATGAAATAGTAAAAAAAATTGACTCAAAGTTAAAGTAATCATCTTCATTCCATTTCAATAGGCACAAAGTCGTTATGTCCTTTCAAAATTGCCATACATTCGATTGAGTGAAAAGAGGGAAAATGGAGGAAAATTGCGAAGCAGGAAATAAAAGAATCACAACCTGTTATAGGGTGAGAAAAAATTGATCCTTTATAATGGAGAGGAAACTCCAATTTATATTCAAAACAAGTGTTTTTTCATATGCCTATATGAATATTTATATTCCTTTCAAGAATAAGACACTTTTCCTCATTTTAAGAAAAAATATTTTACAAAATTTGAATATAAAGTCACATGAGTTAAACTGAAAAAGTGCACCCCTCAAAAAAAATTATAAATTACTTAAGTTACTATTTGAAAAACTGATTTATTCATGAGAAAATTGGGAGGAAGAAGAAAAAAGAAGATGGAAG
The DNA here is from genome assembly GCA_019776745.2 of Taxus chinensis. NCBI lineage: Eukaryota > Viridiplantae > Streptophyta > Pinopsida > Cupressales > Taxaceae > Taxus > Taxus chinensis. The sequence goes on along the minus strand of CM034152.1, from coordinate 249,521,596 downwards.
ATATCATTCTATAGATATGGAACATGATGATGGAGATACTTGGATGCACTAAACTAGATAAATCCTTTAGCCTTTCACTGTTGAGTTGAACCTGGACACTACTTTTAGAACTTCTCTCATGTTGTGAATGATGGTATTCATAATAACATCAAACCAATAATCAACTTCCCCTTGAATTATCTTGAATTTTTTTAGCCATTTTGGGATATTCTAGGCTGCAATAGAAAAATGGCATCTTGTATCTGAAAAAAGGGTGTCTATAAGTTAAACAATGTAAGACTATGGGTCAGATAATTCTGCTTTTACAATATTCTAGAAGTTCTCTCAGAGTTAATCTAATGATGTTTGTTCATAATGTAATGAGTGGCATCTCATATTATTCAAGTGATCATTGATTTTTTTAATTTCTTAGCCTTGTTTGAGATGATATGAAAAATATTCTATGACATTAATGAGGGCTCTCATTTTCCACTCAATTGTCGTAATCCATATTTGTGAACAATTATCTTCCAGAACTAAAAAAACTTTCTTGTTGAGCAAAAAATTGTGATTGACAGAACTTATCTCATGAATGGTTGGAACAAGCTCATTCTAGTGATCAACCTCCCTCTTGACTATAGAGAAAATATCTTACACTTTCTCAATTGAAAAATTGATAACCTTTTATATTTTGATCATATCAAGGAGAAGATCACATCCTTTTGTCACAATAAATTCAATCCATTCTTCGATTATCCTTCCCATCTTGCTAATAAACCAAGTCTCTTGAAATAAATGTGGATCAAACTTACTCAGGGGAGTAATTGACTCAAAAGGAATGGGGGGAGGAGCCTCCGGGTCTAAGAAGGTTTGGACATATGAGGTCAATGCATACACTTGGAACTCCAACTGTTCTTTAGTCTTGTGACCTTATCTTATTCGGGAAACTAATTTGGAAGTTGTTTTCTTGAAGTTGTGAATGTCCCCTTTGAAACCTATTTCTCTAAGAGTATACCTAGTCATCTTTTTGTCAAATATCTACATTTCAATTTCATCTTTCTCTACCCTCAGACGAGAAAACTCAATGAATTGAGACATTTAGGCTTTTCCCATGAGTCAAGAGGTAATCTTAAATTTCTAGGGAATAGATGTAAGTTTCCAAAGCTCAGGAGAGATTTCAATCACTGGAGTCTTTTCCTTAGTGACAATACCTTGATTATTGTTTATGATGTCTTGAACCCAAGTGAAAACACACCCTATGGAAGAAGATGAAACATGAATTATGAGACTACCTATAGGGGAAATGGAGACCAAGGCTTGGCTTTGAATTGGAGAAGGTACATTATCACTATCTATATGAGAGTGTAATAGAAGCACAATGGACCTGAGAGGTGATTGCATGAGGGGTTTGGGAGACTTAGGATTGTTCCTAGCTGGAAAGATAATGAACTCTCTTGGCATGAGAGCATATTGATCAGTCCTTCTCACAGGTAGTTTCCCATAGGGAGACTTGGTGCGAGACTTTGGAGATGATTGTCGAGGAAGCTTCCTTGCTTGAGGGGTTTCTTCATTCCTGGGAATGTTTGATTCTATGACATATACCTTATTCCCTGAATTTTTCTACTATATTCTAGAAGGTGAGGCTGCATAGTGTATCCTAGAAGGATTGATTTCATATACCTTCTTAAGAAACCATATTTTTGACCTTTTAAGGAATACTGTGATATGATGTGGGACATCAACTAGCTCTATAACTCGCTAGTCCACGGGAGGGATAAGAGCGAAGCAGATGGATCCCAAATACCAAGGTTCATACAAGACACTAAAAATGTCAACTATATCCTCAATGACCCATTCAAGATGATAGTCCTTCATTTTTTGTATTATCATCCTTGAAAAGTCTCATTGCCTAAATTCTATCGCATCAACACAATCCTCTCAATAATATTCTATTTTGGGCTAATGAGCAATACCAAAATTCTTGTGTTTGGCTCCCATGTACTACTTGTTGTCAAATGATTTCCTTGAAGAGTAATCATATAGATTGAATAGACTTAGAGAATCCTTGTTGTTATATACGTCTTTTGAATTCTTGTAAGAGTAAGTACCCAGGTGAATTGGGAATGTTACTCCTTTATTTTTTCTTTCTTGGCATATTAGGCGTATATTAGGTGTACCTTGGACAATTGTTGATATAACTCAATAAGAATCAACTTGTCACTTGGGTATTGAGGAAGCCTCATGGGGGCATCTTCAAATCCTCTAAAATGGATGTAGGATAAAGTCTTGAACTATGTGAAGTAAATCTTGTATTTGTTGATCAACTCACAAGCTTTCGTTGACAATTTGCAATTGACATTCCCCTCCAATTTTTTTATTAGGAGCATAACGAAAAACATAATTCACTTGGGTTTAATGTATCTTGGACTCCTTTGGAGTGAACTTTGGATACACTTGATATAAAGGAGCACCTCTCTCGGAGTTTCTTTTAGAAGACAATCCAAGCCACTTCTGCAGAGCTGTAATGGCATAGACCAGGTAGGAAGTCATTTTGAACTTCTTGGTCCTGTCAAGGTTTACCAATTGAAAATGTAGATTGTCACTAATTATTTGAATCCAGTTGATATTTTTATTCTCTTCAGTAGCAATCAAAATAAACTGAGACATCCATGGAAGGAAGTCTTTAGTAAATTCCTCTCGTATTAGCCTATTGAGCATGACTATGCAACCGAAGATTTTCTCGATGAATTCAAAGAGAGAGAGTGTCTTGGGAAGGTAGGAGAGCTTCTGAGACGTCTTTAATCAATTGCCAATTGTTACTCTTTACATTTTCTCTCCCACTCGAGAGAAGCATCTTCCTTGCTCAAGATCGCTGCATTATTGGGTCTTAGAATACATAGGCATTTAGAGATTCCCTCTGGAGACAAGATAACAATGATGCAGCCATAATTTGCGGTGATGGTTTGACTCTTTATTTCATAGTTTTGAGCACAAGTGAGGACAAAATATGTGTCTTGAAGAGCTAACAAGAACCCGAGAGCTTGTTAGATTCCACTTTGGAAAATTTTATTAGCTAGTGCAGTGCGCGTTCCTTCTTCTATTCTTCTCTTCAGGTCATTCAAGTCCATATGCTTTATATTATTGTCTTTGACATTTAGATATTTTGACACTATGCCCGAAATTAGTTGGTAACAAAAATATTAGAACTTCATGTTGTGATTTTTTTATATTGGAAGATCTAGGAATGCTAATGGAGCTTGGAGAATCAAGAGAAATGAACTTCCTCTTTGGTTTAAGCACTTTTAAAGGTTTTAATGGTGTTTTTTAGCTGCAACCTTGATTAGATCACCTTGAGAGAAATAATTATCCAAATCATATGAGACTTTCATTTGAAATATGTTTCCAAGAGCAAGTGATGCTACAATTTTCACAAAGATCTCTCATTGGAAATGGTAGGAAAAGGAAAAATAAGTTTTGGTTGCAAAATGGGTTTTTAAATGGGGTTTACAATCCAAAATGAACCAAATCACATAAAATTAACCCCTTCACTCTATATAATAAATAATATATTAAAGTGAAGGTGTTTTTAGGAGAACTCATGGGAAATTTTTCATGGAATCTGGCCTTGGGGATCACAAGATATGAGCATTTGAGTTTTGAGAAAGATTAGGGTAAACTATGCATTTATAACATCAATCATCAAGTGTGGAGAAAATAAAACTATATTTTTATAGCTCTTGTATCATACATCAGCTTGAAGGCATTTTGATGGAGAGTGGTTGTGCAATTTTTCAAGGATTTTTGGCCATGAAATCTCAATATATGAGAAAACCTTATTTGATCACAACTACGACACAATTGGTTTTCATGGCCAAATGGATGGAGAAATGAAGTTTTCATGGTGTTTCTCATATGTAATTTATCTAAGTTTGTGTTTGGGTTTTGGAGGGAAGTCATGGAATTCAAAAAGTCATTTAAGTGGTGTAGGGGTTTTGGATTTGCAAGCGCAAACAAAAGAATGTGCCCCATATGAAAAATCCTCCTTCAAAATGTAGTCCAATAGGAAGAGGAAATAATTTTGGAATTCATGGAGCATTTCCAAAGTGCTGCAATGCATGATGATGGGAAAAATTGTGCCCAAGGCCTTGAGGTTTTAGCAAACACACACACAACAAGCCAAAATTATATTTTTAAGTTTTTTTTGGAATATGAGATTGACCAATCAGGTTGAGGCACACTTATGAGGGTGGGGAAACATAAAATTCCATGCAAAAAAAAATTGGGCTTCCCAAAAGGCCACCATGCTCCATAAGTGCGCCCAATTCACTTAAGTTGTTAACATTAGCAACTCAACAAAGAATTAGAACATAACATGCACTTTTAGGTCCAGTACCAAAAATTTGATTTTTTGGGGGGTAAGATATATGATTTTTACTGGAAATGGGAAAAAAATTCAATGAAACCACTTATAATACTTAAAAATTCATTCTTCTTTAGTTTTGAGAAAACTTAACTTTTTTGGGTAAGAAGGAGCAACAATGAGTTGATATGTCACAGGAGCATGAGATGAGTAGGAAAACACCAACACTTATAACATGAAGAGGACTTAATGTGATTTATTTTTACTATTGGTTAGGCTTTTAAATCCACCAAAGGTTCTTGAAACTGTGTGCAAGTTCTCTCCTTCATAAAGACTAAAGTGCCTTAGTGTTTGAGAGGTTTCCATTCTTGGTACTTCAAAAACCTTACTATGAATATACCATCATGCAGTAGAATCACCTAAAAACACATGAGGTTCCCAAATCCTTTCGCATAAGATGACCCTTCTCTGATTAACAAAAATACCTTTTCCTCAAAAAGCGCCAGAAGTAAAGTGTTCCCAAAACTAGTTTAAATCTTCCATAATATTCTTTAAGCCATACTGGCATCGAGTGAACTCAAAGGCCTTTCCAATTTCTACAATTTAGACTTATGAAACCAATCGAATCTCCCAAAACCTTCACACAAGTTCATACTTACAAAGAGAAAAATTGACAATTTTGATCAACTTTCTTGAGAGGTGACACAAATTTTCATGGGGTTTTCAAGTAAATTGTGTAGACATTTTACATGCCAACCCCAGATTACACCATCAATAAATTTCCATGTAATTTGATACATCATCCCATATTCACCCAAATTGGAATTTTCCTTTATTTGATAACTAAGTATGAAGGTTGGTGATCATAAGAACCATCATTAATTCTGACCCAATGGTATACAATCATCAAGGTTCCACTAGCTATAAAATAGTAAGTATGAATTTTACCCACTACCAACTAGTATAGGCTGCTATAATACATTCAAAACTATATTTCTTATTCCAAGTGAAGCAATATAGTTATTATAGTTTATATACATTATTTAATATTTTCACGGTTAAGTTTGATAGCACACTATGAGTATGCCTTCCAAGTATGACACATTGAAAAATAATATCCTTAACATAATTCCCATGGATATTGTAATAACTATATGACACATTAAAAAATAACATCCTTAACATAATTCCCATGGATGTTGTAACAACTCTAAACTAACCATAATCATAATGTATATCCAAAACTCATACATTTGTAATAAGAAGAGTACAATAATTTCATTTATTAATAACACATCTTCAATAGTTCAAATAGAGGTCTACATGCCTCTATAACAAGATCTTAATCAACCTATAAACAGTACAAAATATAATTTCTTCTTTAGAAAGAGGTCATAACTAATGTATGCCCAAATTCAAGCACCTCTAATAAGGATACATTAATATTTATTTCAATCAAGAGAAAACATATATTACATGCCTTTACACTTGCACCAAATAGAGTAACATGAACATAAGGTTCACAGTTGATCAATTTATAACTATAGAACAAATCTTAGATCTTACTACTTCCGATTGACATACATCCTACAATGAAATAATCAAAAAGTGTACCAAAATCATCATAAAGCTGACATGTTCCCCCTCCATAAAATATGTGAGACACAAATTATGAATATAAATACATGAATATTAAATTATAATATACAACCAAGGAATAAAAGGAATAAATGTTAAAGTAAACAATGGTATATAGTCAGTAATGCTTTAAAAAAACACAAGTCATGTGTACATGATTATTCTAGCCATCAGTGAATTGAATTTTATAATTTAAAAAACATCCAAATGAGTGGTTTCATTTCCATACCACTTTCCATGTGCATTTTTATAAGTTAAGCATATACTTTAATCTTTTTAAATCTCATCATCCAAATCATCATAACAATCATCCAAGAAGATTTATTGAGTTTCATGCATTCATATAATGTTTACCTGATATAATTGGTTATACTTAGGTATCTAAAGAATCCATTGTATGTCATAATGTTCACATTTTCAGCCACAAATGTATAGTTGTTCATCTAATGGCTCTATTTTATGCCACAATGTCATCATTTTCAACCATGAATGTGGGTCGTCTTAAGCCTTCCAACCATGCAACCTTTTGTCAAATGGTACGTCTATCCAAAAAATGTAGAAATTTTTCCAAAGCTCTAAATCAAACACACATTCTATAAACAATTACAAATATTTTAAGCATGTTCATAATATTCCAAGCATTTCAATCATATATACATTCTATCAAGAATTCACATACATCCTAAACATATTAGCAATATTCCAAGCATTTCAATAAAATAGACATTCTATTAAACAATTTACATACATTCTAAGAATGTTGGAAATTTTACAAGTACTTCAATCAAATAGACGTTATGTCAAACGATTTTCATACATTGTAGAAAAGTTTACAAATTTATGAGTGTTTCATCAAATAGACATTTTGTCAAACAAATTGCATATATTATAAGAAAGCTAGCAATTTTCCAAGCATTTAAATCAAATAGACATTTTGTCAAACAATTTGCATACACTCTAAGAATGTTGCAAATTTTCCAAAATTTTCAATCAATAGACATGTTATCAAATAATTTGTATACATTCTAAGAATTTTGGTATTTTTCCAAGTATTTTAATCAAATAGACATTTTGTCAAGAAACTTGCACACATTCTAAGAATGTTGGTAATATATTCAAGCATTGTAATCTATAAAACAATATGTCAAACAATTTAACATATATTGTAATCATAATTGAAATTTTCCAACCATTTAATATGCATAATAGAATCAATTACGATGGGCTAAAATAGCTAATGATTTTTTTTCTAGAATTCTACGGATTTTGTTGGGCTAAAAAATCGACAATATTTTCATAACTTCATTTGTGACAAACCAAAAAAGTTTCTCGTTTATGCACACAATAGAAAGGTCTTAGCCTAAACCCTATATCCACTATTTACCTTTGTTGTGCTCTAAATAATTAAGTATGAATGCAACAAATTTACAACAAAATAAAAGAGTGTCTAAGTCTGATTTTTTTGGTTAAATAATGAACCCATTAACATCAACAAGGAAATTTCAAATTAAACATGTTTGTAAATAAAATCAATAATAAATGGAGCGAGAACACATGCCTGTGAAAATAAATAAGAAAATATCTCTGTCAATGCCTCATCTCTCCTTATGCTCACCCATTTTGTACATATTCTACAATCAGATGCCTTTCCAAATACCCATGTGCCTCATGAACTTGCTCCATTTCTCTGAGATGCCACATCCTTTCCATGGTGGCCGCCCCTCTCCAAACTACTCCTATTTTTTCTTGTTACTAAAAACTAGAACCCTCACATTTCCCCCTAATCACCCCTTTTGGCTATTTAATTTTGAAAATGTTACACTTGCATTTGCACGGAATTTCATATCCCTCTCTCTTTTCTAATAAATCATACATTATCACATATTATAATGTATTTTCATAAGCATAGTTTGATTAAACCTTGTACATGAAGCCATTAGGGTGTATGTGGTGAAACTCGATTCAATTTCTCCAATGGATGAAGTTTGAAAGTTCAAGAAAAATACATTACTTATTTACTATTAATAATACCATTTTAAAATATCACACATTGAATTACAAATAACTCCATTACCTTATAACTTAATTATTTATGGAAATTGACCAATACCAAACTGGTTCAAGCTCCTTGTATGACCACAATATTATGATGTTTCCATTGACCTTTCAAGAAGAGGGTAAACTTATTAACAATGACTAAGAGGGTCTCACCATAAGGTCAACTACATAAAATACTTATGGACACACTAGTCCACCATCAAGCCTGACACTCACAAATGTTATCATTCTTATCATTATTATAAATATTTACAAGTAATAATGCTAAATGAGGTCACACATCCTATAACCTATGACGTAATCCCACACCAACACACCGGACTGGGAACCTGGTGAGGCAATGAAAAATTTGATAGATCACTTGTGTAAAACAGTAACTCGATTGTTCCAAAATTATTTACGTATTTACTTATTATTTTATTAAATGTATTTTTTAAACATCTTTTTATCTAATGTATATAAATATGTATGCAACAATTATCTATTATAACTATTTGATTAACACCAAGAGATATAAATATCAACACCCTTACCCTAAACTTCTTGCGTACTACAACATTAAACTTCATTACCTTCTTCAGAATTTATTTATTACTAAAGGGGTGACAAGTAATTTCAACCTATACATTTGAGTTTATCATATAGCCAAGATATCATGATTACTTGATTTTACAATTCCAGAGGAAGAAAAAAAGTCACACATAGATGACTGATTATGTGCATATTGTTCAAGTATGCACACCTGAAATACAATTTGAATTGCAAACAAGGTAAGCCTAAAATCAACATGATCCAAAACCGAGGGGTTTCAGACTTAAGGAACAGATTAACAAATGTGCCAAATGAATTGCAAAACAACTATCTCTGAAAAGAGATGTAAATTACTCAAAGACTTCGAAATACATCAATTATCTCTGCCAAGAGATGTCTATCTCTTCTTCCGGTTACATATGTATTTATAATACTTTATAAATACGAAAGGACACCTAGAAATATGTGGAAGGTCACCAGTCTCGAGGGAGACGAGGTGTTTCATCTTCCAAGACTTACATGTGCACTAATTTTGCGAAACATACTATTTTTAGAATTTACTATTTTTAGACAGCAGTACAAAAATCACAATTTGGGCCCCTTAAACGCGGATTTCGGGGGTCAAACATTTCCAGACAGAGTTTTCACCTTCTCATCACATTCTACACATTCCAAGCTTTCCGTTGCCTTTTGAACGGAGTCAATCGGAGCTACGGTGCAAAAGTTATGGTCTCTGGAAGTTGCGCCACTAGAATTGCTGCCTGGATCACAACAAGGGAGGAGGTTATGTATTTATGGGCACTAAAAATAGTTTTATACCATATCATATATACCTTCCATCTCAAGTATTATTTTAATGGTTTCTTCTTCTTCCAATGTGCCTTTGATATCAAGAGTTTTAGATTCACGTGTCATTATTTTTTCATAATTGTGTCCTAGTTTGGATTCCAATTTAGCCATCATTCTATTTATATCATGTAACCCATGTCAATTAGATTTTATTGGTTTCCCCACCATTGAATTCAAGTATTTCAGGTTTTGGTGTTACTAGTTCTATGGTTTCCACATTAACAAGTGTTTCAAGAATTATGGTTTCACTAGTTGTTTATGCAATAACATTCTCCATGCGGTGTCATATGTGTCATAAGTGTCCACTATTACAAATGTTATTAATGTAAGTACTCCCCTAAATGTTACCTCTACCATTACATTACATATTTCTCCAAGTTTCATTATTTCCCTTAGTTTCCATGTTTCACCACCAACCACACCTTCTAGGAGGGTTCCCTTAACCATGTTCAAGAGCATATAATTCAATTCCTCACATTTTACACACATACCCATGAGATATCATCTCTAATAAAACCCTTCACATTGCTACAACCATGGTTTTTAGTGATCATACAAGTGGAGAATATCTTATTGGGTAGGGGAAACATTTGAGAACAAAATTTATAGTCCCAAAGAGTTCTATAATTGCAATCATGCTTCCTTCCATCTTTTCATCTTCTCCTTCCTCTTCCCTTTCTCCAACTCTCGGTCCTCCCATCTCCTTGCCAGTATCTCCAACCTTTGGTATGTCCACTCTCCCATTTTCCACAGTTGGTCCCCTTTCTTTCACCATTTCTATCTCTTCCCCCATGACCACTTTTATTCTCCAGTCACTACAATGACTAGTATTATAGTGGTAACTTTGGACTCAAATTCTCCATAAGATAATTTGTTAATGAATCATAAAATTTGGGTCAACATGCAATTAGAAAAAGTGTTAGAATCAGTGTATGCTCCACTCTAAACCAATTTTGGGTTGGATAAGAAATTAAAGATCCTAAAAAATTTAAATACTAAAAAATTATATCATGGTGAGCATAAAACCATGTAAAGTGATTAAAATTTCATTTCTTTGGATAGAAGGAAAATAAAGAGAAAATCGACAGAAGTAGAAGAGGTGAAAGAAGACAAGATCTCTATGGGGAGATCAACTAACATAATGATAGAGGATATGGTGGTTGGTATGCAAGAAAATCTTGACCATGTTCAAGAAAATCTTAAAATTCCACCCACTACATCTGTATAGGAACACGAAGTATTCATAGACCTAGTTTAAATGCTTATCAACTTAGAGGATGCTAAGGCAAAAGGAACAAGTGTTCACAATAAAGTACAATATGTCCTCTCATAGATATTGCACTGGGAAGACCAATTGTCCACTGCTTTTAGTGTGGTCAAGAGGAACTTACTCTCCTATATGAAATTGATGGAGTTCGATGAGATCATAGACAACATGAACATATTTTCCAAAGCCAAACAAAGGATATAAGGGATGAATGATTCAGTGAACCTCTCTTTTGAGTAGGTAGATGTTTTCTAACCCAATATCCGCTCGTTATTTTCTAGTTCCAAATTTCCACTAATATATGTACAAGATGGTTCTTTATGTTCTTTGGGAAAGTTACAACTATTTTTTTAAAGTACTATGTATACTTTTTATGCCCATGTATAATATATTAGGAAAAAATGGAATGAATATGTTCACAACTTCATAGTTGGCATTAGTAAAAAAATGGGACAATATAAGTGCATAAAGGAGTTTCTAAATCCATTATCAGATCATTATCTTAAAACCATTAACTCATTTTCCCAAATTTTTGGGTATCCCATTCTAGATACTAAGCACATTGAGATGGATTACAAGATTTACATGGTGTAAAGACAATGTAGAAAACATCCCATGGCATAAAACACGATGCATGATTTATCTTGGGATCTCAGTTGTTCATCTCAATCTAAAAATGATGCATGTTGTGGGAATTTGAATTTGGCATGTGTAGGCACTATTTTCATGCCTAGTAGAGTTTATTTAATTATTTCATAAGTGTATGTTTCATAAATGTAATGTGTAATGATCAAAGTACCAATTTAATTGGGCAAAAAATTATGAAACTATTTTAAGGATGTTTTAGATTTATTTTTTCAACTCTACTATTAGTATGCATGGAAAGAAAGATGAGATTTTTGTCCCTCTTTGTTTAATATAAATATTATAACCTAGTTTTTTTTTAATTTAGATATGATTTTACATAATAAATGATCAAGTAGCGTCACCATTTTCTCCATGTACACTTGTTTTGGGTTATGTATTATCTTTTCTCAAGTTATTTAGATTTCTATTAATGCTTTGAATATATGAAGAGTTAAACACTATGCTAAAATAATGAATGATTTTTTTAGGATAGTTTGTGTGGTTTAGAGACATAGATAAATGATCTCAGTTTATGGTGTTCTTAGGAAATGTATAATCATGAATTAATTGAATGTTATATCAAGTGGTTTTGGTTGAAATCATTAAATATTATGAATATTGGTTGATTTAAACAATTTTTATTTCAATCGTTCTCGTGGATTTATAAAGTGTGGAATACAAACTTGAGTTGTTTTCATGATTTAATCTTAAGCATCCAATAATTATATTCATGTTCTTGCATACTTATGTCCAGGATTTGTGAGGATTTGAATGTTTCTACCATCATGAGTAAATTGTGTTTTCTTTAAGTTGTTTCATGGTAAAGCATGAGTTTGAAGTCCTTATATGCCCTACCTTCCCTCCTTTTGAGTTATTTTATGATACCCATTTCAATTATTTTTGGTTTGGCGGTGTTGTAAATATCCATAGGGTATAAAAAAATTGGTGAATTTTCCAAATTTGTTAGTTGTTACAAGCTTAACAAAAGTTACATAGTTCACAATTGATTTATATTGTCCCAAGTTTTACATACCTTGAATCCTATTTCCAGCAAGGACTCTAAAATGAGTAAGATTAGCTTATTATCTTTTGTTAGATCCCATGTCAAGCCATGCAAGAAATGGAATTGAATGAATCTTAAGTGAAGAAGTGTTTTGATAGGAAAAAAGTGGCTAAAATATTTCAAAAAAGACATATTGTCCTCAAATGGGACCAAGACATAGCCAAATAGGAATACATTCAAAGTTTGATGATATATGGAGAGGCCCCTATCTTATCTCGGGATGCAAGATACACAATGCTTTCCAATTGTCAAATTGGATGGAAAAGAGTTCATGATTATAGTTAATGGGATCTACCTAAAAAAATTATTATGAAGAGAAGGTTCTACCTTGTACATATTATTTTAGTTCCAATTCCTCCAAGTGCTTTTCAACACATTTTTTTGTTGGTAGCATAGTTTCATTTCCCGAAGTTACTTGCACATGTCCTATTATTTTTGGATGGATTTTTCATTCAGGATTCTTTTGAAGAGGTTTCAACATTCTACAGATTCATCAATGTTGAGATATGCCAAGTTCAAGGGATAATTTTAAGTTTTCATATCAAAATTTCAAGTTTTCAGGCTTGACTCTGCACCCAATGGATACTCAAAAGGTCATTAATCATCTATATACCAAGTAGATATCCCCATGAGTCACCAATTTTTTGTCCAAAATAACCCCCTCTAGGCTATTTTGACAACTCAAAAATTTATTCTGGACTTAGGTAAAAAAAAATTTGAAAGGCCGCAAAACACTGGAGTGGTTTTTCATGGATTAAAGGAACCCATTTTTCTATGGGTTCTCCTAACCCTAGAAAAATAAATGAGCACTCAGAACTTAAGAAAAGATAAAGGATTGAAAATTCATGTAATTCAAATTTTTCCTTCCACAGGTAGCAGTAAAATAATCTCTCGTGGGTCGAAGTTAAGATATAGCACTGCAGGGTTTCATGCTCACTAATATGTTAGAAAATTAGATAAGGACAAGATCTGTGTAGCAGGAAAAGGAATAGAGTCTAGGGATTTACGCCATGAGAAAAGAGTGTTATGCGGACTTAGAGAAATTTGATGTTCCACGAAGTTGGTCCATTCCACACAACAAGGGTGAATTCTGTGAAGTGAAAGATAGAGTATTTGGATAAAACTTGAAGCACTGCATGGCGAGGAAATGAAGGATTTTAAATTGGTTAAGTCTGGAAAGATTCAAACACTTCCCAGTAATATGTAAATTTTCCCAATGTATTATTCCGTAGATATTAAGTCCACAGGATGAAGGAAGCAGGTTGAATGAAAAGCCTTCATGGCTTAAAGAATCAAAACGAAGGTAAAGTGTGAGGAAGTTATAATTCCATGGTGGTTCATAAATAAATGTCTCACATATGGTTAGAGATTGGTTTCTTACGGATTCCTAAATCCACCCATGTGGGAACATTCAAATTCGAGAAGGTTGCAAGAATGGGTAGGAATTGTTTTGATCATATATTCTGGTGCGTTACTCCAAATTGCATGAGATTTGTTGTATTCATTTCATCTCTTCAAAGCCTTAATTTTTTAGTATGGATTTGTGGGATTGGAAGGAAGTTTTTTGGAAAATCATGAGAGCTCTAGAGGAACAAAGGAAATATGTAGTTTGTCATTTCAAGTGTTCAACCACCTCACCTACCCATAGTAAAATCTCAAATGGCACGCGTGCCCTTTCCTGTAAATATCAATGGTGTGTTTCATAAGAAACAATAGTCTGTTAGAGAGATTAATGGTGACAGGATCCATGGACATCAAGTTGTCTCCATTCACGCCAGGTCTGAATTCAATTTTCCCTCCATCTCTCTCTCTCTCTCTCTCTCTCTCTCTCTCTCCCATTTTGATATGGTATAAATGTAAGTGCTTAGACACCTTTTAAAAGTTTATTTCTTCTTAATTCACATACTCTGCCTTAGAGTAATGTGTTTTCTTACCTCTAGACCTCTGCAACTTCACATTTTTCTTAAGATATCTAACCTATACTTTGTAAGTGTGATGGATACTTAATGTAATACATCTTTGGTTATTTTCCCTTCAAATGTTCTCTATTTTTGTGGATATTTACTCTCTTGTTTTTTATAAATTTTTATGCATTCATGTCTTTCAGAACTTTTTGTTTCCATTAAATCTCTACATATGCAGCTACTATGTGTCTTTCTGGTTAGATTTGCACCTTGTCTTAGTGTTGTAACATCACCATTATTTCATTTTGTGAATTTTTCACTCTCTCTAAATCGTGGATCATGTATACTTTAGTTTTATTTTTAGACTTAGTTGTAGGTTCATATTTTAGGTTGGCATGCATTGATATGGGAGAGAAGGAACTTTCCTTCTCTGGAGGTTTGTCTCAAGGAGCAAAGTACCACATTTTAAAGACAATCCCATGTTCACCAAAATTTCTGATGCTCATTCATGATCATTTAGAGGGCGCAAATTTTGTGTGTTAAAAATCACATGGTATAGACCACAAAATTTGAGATATGTCACTGTTATGCCATAGTTCCATTACTCTTTCCTCATTTAATGTTCACACATTAAATATGTTACGTCTACTTGTCTCATTATTTCCACTTGTTTATACTTATTACATGTTATTATCCCTACTTTTGATCACCATGTACCCCTTCCAAATTTTGCACCCTTTGACCTTAGAATTCTCCCAAATCTGACACCATCACCTATGGGTGATGGTTATGGCATTAGTTTTTATATGGTCGATGTCATCACCCATAGAAGATAACATTGGGTATATATACGCCTTCTCATTTATCATTTATATATTTCTCTATTTAACACTTCCAAGACACTTCATTTGCATGCACATTTAACATTTTTGCATATTTTTGCACCTAGTTAATAACATTGAGTTTTTGGAACTTTTTCATTTTTCATTTGGATCACCATATAGAGAAAAGACTAGAGATATTTTCCTTTATCTTTTCCCTTCTAGACCCATAGAGATTCTCTTTCACCATTTTTTTCTCTAGGGAGAATCATGTATTGATAACCACACTATATATAGTTATTCTACACTTCTTAGTCCCTTCATTGTGTGTATATTATGTTTGTGTTGATGGTTTTTCATTCATTTCCACATACTAGAGTATATGTTTGTTTCCTTTGATCAATTGAATTATCTTATTATATTAACCCCCTTGGCTTTATCCATCTCTTGAATCATCCTTGTTACGCCGAAGGCGTTCCCCCTATGCTAGAGGACCTCCAGACGTTTCTACGACTGTCCTAAATTTGACAGCCTTTTAGATGTTTTTCAAACGGGATTAAATTTGACAGCTGTTTGCATGTCATTTTTACTGTGCATGCAATTTTTGATTCGTTTCTATTTTTAAGATCATATTTTTAACTGCTATTTTTTTGATTCGTTTCTATTTTTAAGATCATATTTTTAACTGCTATTTTTTCGAATCCGCCGTAACAAATCCAGTATAAGTTTCCCTTTTCCCCAACGAGTTTCGCATCCCCTTTCTCTTTTCTTAAGAAACCCCACACCGTTTTATATTCGCAGCTGCTTCATCTTACCGTTTGGAGGCCGTTTTCGTGATAATTTACCTGTTGTTTGGCGCAGCCGTTTTCGCAAAAGAGGGATCTGAGAAAGTGACAGACAGACAAAGTTTTTTGGTGCATAGGCAAATGAGGTTTTTTTCTGGTTTGACGCGGCCATTTTCACGATAATTTACCTGCTGTTTGACGCAGCCGTTTTCGCGAAAGAGGGATTTAGAACTGTAAACACGTCTTTTTCATCTGGTATGAAATCTGTTTGATCTGTATTTTTTTATCGGGTTGAATTGTAAAACAGATATTTTCATCCCTCCAATGGCTTCGCCTGCATTCGCGGCCGGGGAAAGTTCCTTTTTACATGTTTTTATCTTATCATATCCCTTTTAAAATTTGTTGTCAAAATTATTACGAAACATCTACTTATTCGCCTTTTTTATTATGATTATACGGCTATGTGCCTCCAGGAAGGCAGTACAAAACTTACTATATTTTAATAGGTATTTACGAATATTTTATATTTTTCTTACTTTAGTTTAATATGCATATACGAATATTTGATATTTTTCTTACTTTTATTTGTTTATATAAAATATGCTGGTATTATGGAAAGAGTTGTAGTTAATGATGAGGATAATTTCGTGGGTGTTTGTTTTGTTCTTAATTTATTTAACATGTATTGATAGCATGGAGTGACATCTCTGCCAGCGGACATGAAACATGGCTATAACCTTCAGTGGTTGCTTACTGCAACTATATTTCAATATCTCTGCACAAAAATATTCATAGTGCTCCACTACTACTAATGAGGGATAGTTTTTTAGTTTGAAATGCACATATTCCCACTGAAACTTTTAGTGTGTATATATTTTATTTCGGGAGAGAAGGGCTCCAACACGTATATAAAGCCTCCTTCGATCCCATATTATTTCACAGAAGGCAGGTTTAGGCCCTCACATAAGGTGTGTATATATATAGAGGAACAACTATGATTATCTTCTGTGTTTTATTGTTTTTGGTTTGATTTTCTTTTATTTAGATAACATAGGCTTGAAAGTTTCTTTGTTTTCAAGAATTTAGAGTTTTGATATTTAATTTTTTAATTATGATTTAGATGTAATTTGTTGTAATTATGATTCGAGTCTCTATATTATATGTTGATTTTTAATTTTGTAATCTTTTTAAGTGTGATTGTTAATATTGATTTATAGTTTGAGAATTGTAATCAATTCCTATTAATTTGTTTGTAAATGTAAATTCACACTGAAACACAACCTCTATTATGTATTCGTTTATATTGATCTTTAGTCTTACAATTTCATATCAATTAGATCTAAATCTTACCAGTATTATGATTGAGTGTAGTTTGTTTAACTTGAATATTAGATTTGCAGCAATAATTTATCTTGTAGTGGACTTTAGTTGAAACATTACATTGAAATGTTGAATGTGTACTTTTAATTATGTTATGATGTTTTTTAGTTGATGTTGATAAAGGGTATGATTGATTTAGGTGATTTTTCGCAATGTTTAAATAATTGATTTGTTTTGGGCAGAATTGTTTAGGAAATACAATAGTAAACAGAGGAGTTTTGTGTCTCTTTTTCTCGAGAATTAATGCAATTTTTCTACGAATTTTTCGATCTTTAAACTTGTGGCGAATTGTTTTATGTTTTTGTGGAAATTTCGTGTGGCTCGTAAGTATTTAGCCGATTTTTTCAGTCTATAAATAATTCGGACGGATTTTAAAACAACAAAAGAAAATGTATGTATCGAAGAAAATAGTGGAAAAGATACTCAATAAAGCAATTCGAACGACTTTAGGTGAAATTTATGCAATTTCTTTTCAATATAAAAAACAATATGAATTTCATACGACTCTTTGAAGTTTATGCAAATTTTTTTTCTGATTTTGATTTTTAAACATTTGTCGGATTGTTTCTTGGAATTTATGTTCGTCGGGAAATTTCGCTAAATGTTGTCCTTTTCTCTGCTATTTTTGTCAATTTTTATACAGTTGCTGGACCATTTTTTTGAAGATTTGAGCAATGTTGAGAGGAATTCTCCTATTTTTCTAAGTCTTGTGTGGCTCTTTGAGGAAATTTATGCGATTTACCTATTATTCGGTCTATCTTCAAGCATTTACAAGGAAAATTTGAGGTTGAGCAGTTTTTTGTGAAATTTTGAGTTTGCAAATACATTTACCAATTTTATATCATGAGTGGTAGCATTTTGCATATTTGTTTATTTGAACTAAACATGAATACATGAAGATTTCTATACATGTGCAGATTTAATATCACGAGTGGTAGCATTATGTAGTGAATATGACATTGGTAGTGTAGATATATTTAGTTTTATAAAAGTCTTTTTTCACTTTTTTGTAGGTTATTTGTGATTCTCATTCTCCCGCGATAAAGAAGAGCGTCGTCTCTAAACAAACTTGAGGTGGGTTTTAATATTGATTCAAGTGCTTATTCATTTGTTTTATTTATTGCATGTTATGGTTTAAAAAATTATTGTAGAGAGCTTTCATGTTATATTCTTTTGATTGTTAAATTTATATTTAGACTCCAATCCTTTTTCCGAAGTGACATGTGGGGGCACGTGCCTTCATCAATGACAAGATTCGTTATGTGCTGAGGGGTTCATTCCCCAATGAGGCCATTTCGAAGCGTCCCAAGTTGGACGTTAGACTGATCAATGACAAGGCTTTTAAAGCTACCCGTCATACCTAAGAACATCTTGGTGGACTAACATACTTATTTTCCCTCTCCAGTTTAATATGATGCAGACTAGAAACACAATTCCCCTCCCCACAACGGGATTGACATTAACTACGCCTCACTTGCAGAGGGAGGAAAATTTTAAGTGTATTCAATGTGTTGTTAATGTTTTGCATTGTAGGCAACCGAAACCACCTAAAACAGTGATAGCTGAAATGATCAGAGTTTGCCTCCACCTGATGCCAACATCCCCAATTTTTCTCTCCAAAATCTGAACGATTGCAGATCATTCACAAGGCTTTTGCTTGATTCATGATTCGAACGAAGATGCATTGAAATATGAACCACCCCACAAATTGAGGAGAATGGGAATTCCAATCGAGGCATCTGCAACTAGACAAAACTACAAGAAACGTGCAAAGAAAATTGCACAAGCAAAAAGCAAGAAATTTGATTTTTAAAAATAGCTTGTAGTGGTTAGTTTATAAGTGTTTGTTTATAAGTATTTTTGAAATAAATTGTTACTCATTCCAAATATTCCATGTATGTATTGTCGCAGTATATATCTGATGGAGAATCAAACTTATCAAACACATGTTCAGTTTTTGTTATCCAACAACTATGCTTTCCTAATTTCTTTATCTTTGTGTTTCCATACAAATACCTATAGTCTTCTCACTTCAAGTGTACATATTGTTCTTATTGTATTCCATTCTGTTCGCTTAACATAATAATATGTAATTCATTTCAAATAAATGCATGTATATATTGCGGCGGAACATATGGGGCACATAATCTAACTTTTCAACAAACAACAACAACAACAACACATTTTTAATGAGTTATTCATTATATCTTTCCTTTATACAATTGCTTGCTTCTTTATGTAAACCAATGATGCATTTTTAATGTGTACTTCATAATATTTGCACACAAATACATATAGTTTTAAAATGCCGACAAACAAGCATACAAATTTTAGTTGTTTTCAACCAAAACTGTGTACATTATATCACTTTTTTGCATATTGAATTGTTTTAAGGGTTAGACCTCATGTTTGCACTTTTTAGACAATATGAAATAATAAGGAAGTCAACTTTAAAGGTTCTCATTCTTTACAAATGCATGATTTCCTAAACAAATCCTTCATTTCATGATTGACTGCCCTACAAGTTTACATTTTCCACCATATATTTACAGAATTCTCACAATCTCGAGCATCTTTTAGTTGTCGTGGAAATAACTTTGACACACGAAGGCATTTCTCAATTGATTGAGGGTGGTTCCAATGTTGACCCCACATTTCAGATACTGCACTTGAGCTCTCTAAGGTCCATTCTCAACACGGGAGCCCAACATTGTGTTGACCTTTCAGATGGGATACATTTTTAAATAACACTTCTACCCTCCAAATTTGTAAGTCGTGTAACCAACAATTCAATACAAGAAGGCTCCATCGTTTGCTTACACAAATCCCTCGTTAGAATGATAAAAAGTGAACTGTAAGCTTCATCTCTTGCTCAATTACCAATGTACACAAACTCGCTATATCAATTAATATTTAATTCTATTTATTTTTTCCATCCGTTGCTTAGTTCTAATTATATCCTATTTTTCTTTTCCATTGCAACATCATTCTTATCATTGAAATGGATGTTGTTGTTGAAACACATTTGGTAATCAGTGCTCCAATCCGACTACCAACAAATGCTCTCAAACACATTCAGTTGCCACAAATAGATGCAACTGCAAATCGGGTTAGCAAATATTTTATGAGAACACCAACTAAAATAAGTGCTTTGAATACATCTATGCACATGTGGTCCGTAGAGGGCCGTGCCCTAGCAAAAACAACCCTTCGCCAATATCACAATGCAAGGGGAAATGGATCCGTGTTTGGGTTTGATTTTGTTGATCAGGAAGGAGGAGAAATCCACATCACTTGTTTCAATGAGGCCGCAGAAGCATTCTATGAGCAGATTGAGAATGGGAAGCTATATACAATTTCCAATGGGAGGATTGCGAGGATTGCTGATGCAAAGTTATGTTATAACCATTTGAACAATGCTTTGGAGATTTTCCTGCAACCTTCCTGAACCATATCTCCACTTATAGCAAATGAAGATACAATACCTTCCCATAACTTTCACTTCACCAAAATCATGGAATTACCTGCAAGCGCTGAAGGTTCTACAATTGATTTAATTGGAATTGTTGTTACGATGTCACCATGCTCAACAATTGGTCGGTATGACAAGTCTGAAACAAAGAGAAGAACAGTGCAGTTAAAGGACATGTCGGGTTTCAGTGTAAGTGTCACATTGTGGGGACATCACTTAGATGATATAAGCAACGAACTTGAAGACATGCTTTCTATACTGCCTCTTCCGATCCTCGCCTTCAAAGCTGCCCGTGTCTCCAGTTTCAATGGAAGCTCAGTGGACACTGTTTCAATAACCAAATGTTACGTCAACCCTAAAATTTCAGAAACAAATACACTTCATGGCTGGGTTGATTCCGACGACTACTTCCTTCCGGCGCCCTCTATCACAACCCAATTTCTAGGCCCTCCAAAAAGCGTGACCTCTGTAATGACGATTTCAGAGGTACTAAATATGGGGAACACTGAGAGAAATGAATGGGCCATGGTTATTGCAGAAATCATGAATATTAGCATGGATAAACTTTTTTTACAAAGCATGTCCTCTTCAAAAAGGTGACAAACAATGCAGGAAAAAGGTGAAAGAGAATGGTAATGGTTCATGGTTATGTTCAAGTTGCAACAGACAAGTGCAAAACTATGATTATAGATATGCACTCAGAATCGATCTAAAGGACCCAATAGGAGAACTTCAATCAATTACCACTTTTGACGAGATAGCTGAGTTAATCATGGGTGTTGCAGCTAGCGACCTCCATATATTGACTATAGACGAAGATGCAACTAGTGAAATTATAAGTAATGTCATCAGAAACGAATACTGCTTCACACTTTCAACTGAAAAAAGAGACATATTGCGGAAACAACAGATTGAAATGTGTCATCCTCAGTTTAAAGAAAGCAAAAAATAGTGCAACTCCTCCATAACCTTTACGCAAGCATTTCCAACCCACCCGTCCCTTCAAACATTACACCCTCACTCATCCCATTCTATACTTTGAACTATCACTGCTATGTTTCTTATTTCATATCTATGTTTCGTTTTTTTCCCTGCTTCAAAAGAAAACTATTGAATTCCCTTATACATTGACATACTATTGTCTCCTTCTATTATGCGGACTGTTAGTACTTTTAAGAAAATAAATATAAAAAATATTCAATTTTGTTATGTACGTATTTACATCCTTTTGTAGTATGTGAACACATTGTATGTTTCTATATATCTAATACTCTTTTCCTTAATAAAAAAGTAGTTTCTCAAAAATCAAATTGTTACCTCTTATGCGTATTTCCCATTAGAACTCCACATGCATTACAATTGAATTTATTTTTACATTTTCACGTATTTCTGCATTTTTTTGTCATCAAACTATGTATCGTTCCTTGCTAACCCAAAATGATCTTTATCCAACAGGTGGTACTCCATAATCCTATGACTTCGCAATCATGTCGACTCCTGCAAAACGAGCCCAACGAAGAGGAAACTACACAAAAAATAAAGTACACATAACTGCTGAGCAATGACGTCGTAAATTAGAGCATAGAACAATGAAAATCTCTAATATCTTTCAACTTACAACGACCAACAACCTACGATCCCCCAACATTCCAATCTTGCCATCAAATACAACTACTGAAGAATTGCCAACCAACATTCCGCATGTAACTTCCATGGAAAAAACCTTTCAAGAGCATGCCACTTCCTTCCGTACAAACCCATCTTTGCTAGCAACTGTCACTTTGCCCCAAATGCCTAGGATGCCACATGAAACTGTCTCAAGTACTGACCTCTCTTCAGTTCATCCCACATATACAACCGGTTTCTCCTCTCCTTCAAACTGCTTTTCACCTTGCAATCCACAAACGACTGAAACAGAACACCCCACCCCTTCTAATACATAGAGATTTCCCATATTCCCGCTCTCGTCACTGAATTTAGAAGCCCAACGTCGGTTTCACAAAAGAATAGATTTGTTGGCGAACATCCAAACTTGCTCAATATGTTTAGAAAATTACCCTGGAATTAAACAAAAAAATTCCGAAGGCTTTCCCTCGTGTAACATATGCAAAAGTGAAAAACAAGGCCACCGCTTCTCTTCATGGAACAACATGGACCCTGAAAAACAACCTATCATTCTTGCGTCTTTAACCCAAATCGAGGAGATGCTTATCGCATGAGGTAATCCATTCATGCAAGTCGCCCAAGTATGTGGCGGGCAATACAAATACTCAGGACACACCATAAGCTTCCCGTAAAACATTACTTCAATAGCAAATACCCTACCTCGCCGCCTTGCAGATTTGGACATAGTTCTCATACAAAGGGAAGGATCTAATTTAAAAAATTATGATTTCTACGTCAGTAGATCTCGTGTTTGTGCAGCATTGCAATATAAAATCCAACACGACCCCCCCTATTACAAAGATGTCTTAATCGACGATGATGCCCTTTCCTCACTACCATCTGAATCGTCAAATGTTTCCTCCTCTCTCAACATAACCACAATGGAACTTCCCCAAATGCAAACTTGCTCTACAACTCATGGTAGTGGTGTTCCCACCCACTTTGATGACACATATGAACACTCATCGTCTTTCGTGCCAACACCTCACAATACAGGAATAGAAGAAGAGGAAATCGAACAGTTCTTGCTCGACCACGATGGTAACACTCCATTTACCATGCCATGGCCAGAGCTTGGGCTTTCGCCAATAAATGAATATAATACGGAAGGCCTATTCTCAATGGCTTTCCCAACTTTATTTCCTACAGGAAAAGCAATGTGGTAACAACCCCACATTAAAGAAGTTATAATGCATGAATATGCACTTCATTTGATGCGTTACCATGATGGGCGTTTTGGTTCCCACCCAAGATTTCGTTACTTCCTTCTAAACCTCATAATGCGACACAGAAGCCAGTCCACGGCAGCAATTTTTATGAAATAGAACACCGAATATGGAATCCCTCCAACAATTAGAGAGCTACGAAGACAACTACTAGAATGCCCCAAAGACAACCTCCCAGATAGCTTAATGCACTTTGGATCGAGCCTTCGAGGGACATGTTCATTCTAGGCAAAAAGTAGAAGTGAGCTTTCAGATATGGTGGAACAATTAGGGACACCAACATTATTCTTCACTCTAAGTGTTGCAGACACTAAATGGCTAAATCTCCACAATATTATGTCTGGTGAATGCCCACCAGATCCTCGAGCCGCCCAACATTAGAGAACACTTTAACATTGTCTCTAACCCTCATCGAGTATCAACATAACTGCATCATAGATTCACAATATTTCAGGAAGAAATATTGCAGAAGGAACTTGGAGCAGTAGACTTTTGGTACAGGTAATCAAATCTACTTATTTTAAAGTTTTTCCCAAACTACATATCTAATATTTATGTTCCCTCATCTCGCAGGTACGAATGGCAACATAGAGGCTCTACACATGTCCACGGTTTATTGTGGCTCGAGAATGCACCAAAGGTAGACGAACTGGACTGGGAGGACACAACAGTTATTGAGGTGACAAAACAATACTTTGATAAGTTCGTATCTGCCTGGAACCCCCGCCCGACTTGCAACCGCTTGGATTTTGTTCGCAGGTCACTCCTAGATGACCCTTGCTTGCTAGATACAACACAAATTCTATCCACCTCCCCGCATGCGGACCTTGAAGAACTACTTAATCGAGTTCAGCGCCACACTAAATGTTCAGAGCAGACATGCCTGCGTAGAAAGCAATCACAGCTGCAGTGCAGGTACAACGCTCCTTGGGCCATGCAACCTACTTCTTCCTTACACATTGAAGGTGACAGGAAAATAAAGTACCTCCCTTCCAGAAACGATGATAGATTGAACATCCACAATCGAACAATGATATACATATGGAGAGCAAATGTCGATTGCCAACCGGTACTTTCCCGCCATGCCGTTCTTAAGTATATTGCAAAATATGCTTCAAAAGCCGAGCAACGTTCAGAAACATATCACCAAATGCTATCCAGAGTTTCAAGAGATGCAGACGCAGATTCTCCAGCACATATCGCGATCCGTAAAATGCTCACAGAAAGCGTTGTTGAACATGACATAAGCGCACAAGAAACATGCCACATGCTGCAAAAAATGCCACTTGTTATGTGCAGCTGTCCATTCGTATCATTAAATGTTGGAAAAAAGATTTTGAGATGTGTCGTTGAAAGTGACGCCAATGCACAACAAACCACCGCTTTCTTGGATGCATATAAAGTTCATCCAACAACCATGGAACACCTACCACTTATTCAAGTTGCTCGAGATTGGAGCTACAACAAGCACCGTAAAGGTGATTAATGGAAAAAACGACCGATACAAGCAATTGTATGGGTCCACCCCGAGATTTGTGGATGTCCCTGCTCAAGAATCAACGTCATTTGACCTTTTCTGTTGCTCAGAACTCCTATTATACAAGCCTTTCAGAAATATCACGTTTGAATTTGGCTCAACCCCACATGACATCAATGTCACTTGGGACATGTACAAGCACAACTACAGACCGTGGCATGTTCTACGCACTACCGCAGATACAGGACTTGCAACAGATGTTAGTTCTGACTCAGAGCCCGAATGCAGTATTCAACAAGAACCATTACAAGAATGGCAGGTCTTTGCACAACTTCGCCTCGAAAACAACACGGGTCTAGATAGTCTTGAAATGTTGGGGAAACGAGATTTTGATGTACACAATAATTGGACCATACATGACGTTCCCCATGATTTACAGATAACTGGTTCATCATTCATCGAGAGAGAGAAGGCAGACACAATTAACAACAACATACATGCCACACCACCATCTTCCACACTTCCTTTGTCTCCAGAACAACAAATAGCTCTTGATACCATACTACACCATTCAGCAAACAAATCCCTTCTACCTCCACTAAGATTGATAATTCAAGGAATGGCTGGCACAGGAAAATCATTTCTAATAAATAAAATCTGGAATTCATTCACAGCATCAACCATATCTCCCTCTCCTCTACTTGTGCTCGCCCCTACCGGTGTTTCAGCATTCAACATCTCTGCATCCACAATCCACGCAGTCATGCGTATTCCAATCAAAGAACTAAAACCCCTTGAAGGTAGTGCATTATCATCTTTTCAAGAATCGCTGAAACATATAGAATATGTTCTTATTGATGAAATGAGTTTTATCGGACCAAAGTTGCTAAGCAAAATTGACAGTAGGCTCCACGAAGCTTTCCCACACTCAAGAACATCTAAATTTGGGAACAGATCAGTCGTCCTCCTCGGTGACCTCGAGCAATTACCGCCGGTTTTGGACAGTCCTCTTTACGCAAGTAATTCCTACGGAGCAACCCTTTGGAAGGGATTTCAATCTTCCATTACATTGTGAAACAAATTTTGGCAACAAGGAACAACCAATGCACAGGTTTCATTCCAGAATTTACTACTCCACATGCGAGATTCAACCCCTCTAATTGAGGATTGGGAACTCTTGATGTCTCGCACAGACACACACCTAACTCAGCAGGAGCTCAACATTTTTAGGGATGCACCACATTTGTTTGCAAAAAATGATCAAGTGGCATGCCACAACCTACAGATGTTGAAGGCATTGAATGTTCCGATCACCCAATCCATTGTTGAAAGTAACAGGCGGACTGGACCAGGAAATCCTAATGATGATCAGTTGCAACACAACGTTCTGTTATGCAAACAACAAAAAATCATGCTTATTGTAAATCTATGGGTTGATGCAGGCCTCGTGAATGGTGCCACAGGAACAATCACATACATTGTCTATGACGCATCAATGCAACCACCCGCATTACCTTTATTTGTTGTTGTAAAATTTGATAGATACAACGGCCCATGTTGGGATCCCTCCAACCCCTTACATATTCCCATACCCCCTATTTCCAGAGGGAATCGAAGACAGTTGCCAATTAAAATGGCCTGTGGATTAACTATCCACAAGTCGCAGGGACTTACTTTGCACAGGGCAACCGTCGACATTGGAACCACTGAAAGGCAGGGTCTGACATTCACAGCTTTCTCCAGAGTACCCTCACTTGCAAATCTGCACATTTCACCCACTTTTTCATTTAAGAGATACTCAAATATGGCGCACGTACTAGCACTCGAAGCAAGAAGAAAGGAGGAAGCAAGACTACTATCACTCAACCCATCGTAAATACTAGCTTCTGCTTTCATAGCACCTCAAATACTACTATACTCAACATTTCTTCTATCGAAAGCGGCAAGGTCATTTAAGGGATATAAAATGTAATCAATTTTATAAAAACTAAAATTTCCCACTAAATGCTACCACTCATGATATAAATACTGCAAATGTATACATGTCTCATTACGTGTACATATACCTACATTTATTTTTTGTTTGCAAATATGGTATGCAACTTTAAAAGTACAAACCTGTAACATAATTAAATGTACACATACAACATTACAATGTAATGTTTCAACTAAATTCCTACACAACAACTATCAATCACACACATTATCAATTGTATAATAAATGTTTCTCCAACAAAACACCAACTGAACAACCGATGCACAACTAACAACATCAACTATAAAATTGATTAACTATCGAAAACGATATCACAAGTCATCATGTATGAATTTATAACAAGTTTGAAATGTAGAAACAACCTTCAGATTAAGTGGATCAATAATAACTATACCTCTAAATCAAATAACATATACCGTTCGGCATTCACATCTCATGAAACACTTGCGATTGCTAGTTATAAATCCTAGTAGGATACATATATTAATCTTAGGTATAGGTCATGGAAACCAATATCTATCTTAGGGTTAGGATCACTATCCTCTATAATTATGACATGAGTTATCCTTAATAACCTTTGGTATCTACATCATGTTTTTGGACTTAGACTTGATCCCTACATTTTAAAACCTAGTTTGGAACCTATATTTTCCCACCATACTAGTAGTAGAGAAAGAAGAAGAAGAAGAAGAAGAAGAAATGGAGGTAGTAAAGGATAATGAAGAAGAAATGGAGGTACTGTAGGAAGAATAATAATAATTAGAGGAATCATAGAAGGAAGAAGAACATATAGAGGTAGTACAGGAAAAATAAGAAGAAAGTGAGGTAGCAGAGGAATAATAAGAAGGAATATCTCCACATGAATGATTACCCAACTTTCATTATATAGAGGATATGGGGGAAGGTGATTTTTTTTCTACCATTAAAAAAATTGAACTCGTGCCCCTAGATGCATTCAAGTCCCAATAAATGGAGATATATAAAACATTTTTTACCAAAAAATATCTTATTCATAAAGCTCAGTTAGTACCAATTTTTTTTCAATTTAGAGATATGGTCCCTTTTTTTATTTATTAGGAGTTGATGCCAAAAAATACAATAACATGAAATATTCACCATCTAGCATCCCTCACGTATAATTTAAGGGTATAGCCTAAAGGAAGAGATTTTACAGATCACATTCAACTCCAACAAGAGGTTCTCTCTAGTATAACAGATAACTTTGTCATGGCACAAAACCGCACGAAGCAAGTTGATCAACACCATAGTGAACGAAGATTTGAAGTTTGAAACTTGGTTTTTGTGTGATTACATAGATATAAATAACTATCTTTGAAACAATAAAAAATTATAACAAGATTCCACCCAAAAAGTATGGGCCTTATCAAGTGTTACGAAAAATTGGCATTGTGGCATATAAACTAGATCTTCCTCAGTCAAGTAAAATGCATATAGTTTTCCAGTTTCTTTACTAAATAAGGTCATTGGGTAGAAGGTTTCTTCTTAATCAGTATTACCATAGCTTGATGACGAGGAGTGTATCATCTTGGAACCTAAAGGAATCCTACAAAAATGCACCAAGAAGTTGAGGACAAGAGTCATCACTGAGTATTTGACCAAATGAAAGAATTTGGACATTGAAGATGCAACATAGGAGGATGAAGCATTCTGAGTGAAGCATCTAGAACTCACCAACATTGGGGAAAATTTTACTTTGAAGGGGAGGGGCATGTTACACCTTTAACCCTAGTTCATATATATAAATATGGATAGCCAACCTATGGCTAACATATTTTATTATTATGTTATATCATAATTATTTATGCTTTCATATGCTTAGTGGGTCGGCCTTAGGTATTTGAAATATATGTTGTATTGATGCTGATAATCATATCTATCTAAGTAATTTCATTACAATATATCAAATGACCAGTATGGTCATGTTAAAAGAGGGATTCTTACAAGAGAATAGTTATGTTCTAATGTCTAACTATCGTAAAGGTAACAGGATGTACTTTATTAGTGGATAAAATAGGACAGTTTGTATTCTTATTATTTAAGTGTAAACTAAACATATTGATTGATTGTGTCCTCTTTAAAAATAATTGGGATGTACATGGATTTTTCCTATTTTAGATGCATGTTGGGTTGAGTCGTGAAGGACTATAGAACTGTTAAGAGTATATGTTTTATAAAGGATTTATAAATCCATGAATGATGTTATAATCTTGGACTTACTGTAAGTAGTTAGAGTTATTATTAATGTAAGGATCATGCTAAAATATTTGACTATGTTTTGTACCTATTATGTTATTTGAATCAAGTTGGATAATCCAAATTGTTGGAGTAGCTTTAAGAGAGCTATAAAATATATACCTTGTAAACATGAAATTATAAGTTAAATAACTCGAGTCATGATAAATAAGCCATATGTAATTATTTCAGCCATAGAAAAATTTAGGAAAAAGTTTATGAAGATCCAAACAAGATCCTAGATAATTATGGTTACATATGTAGGAAGTTGTTAGAAAAGCCTCCATCTATACTGTGTTGTATGTATAGCTCATTTAAGAATTTATTATTACTGGTTAATGATAATTTCACTAAATATGGACTTATTCTAGTTTGAGCAACTAAAAATATAGCCAATATTGGAATCCAATATTACTATTTTTGGATTCCAAAATGTTAAATATTGGAATTATCTACACTCCAAAATCACACATATTGGATTCCAAAATCACATATATTGGAATCCAAAATCACATATATTGGAATCCAAAATCACATATATTAGAATCCAAAATCACATATATTGGAATTAATTGTACTCCAAAATCACATATATTGGAATCTGAAAATCAAAATATTGGAATCTGTTAATTCTCCTTCCAGAGTCCAATATATCTGATCACGAATTAAATTAATGAATCTGTGAAAAAATGTTTAATGATTTCAGGGAATCCAACATTGATATGAGAAATAATGCCATGTGGTGGCTAGCCCGTATAAAACAGATACATGTTTTGTTTTATAAGGGCTAGCAACCACTAGGCTTAATGTTTTCTTTGGAATAATGCTCTTATTAGTTTTAAGATGTTTTTAAGATTAAACTATGAAATTTGAATATTTAAAATTTCCATTGGCCAAACGGACGCTAGGCTAATGACATTCATGAGATGTGAGACACTTCCAGATTCAATTACTATGGTTTGATTGAACCTTGGGAGAACCAGATAATTACTAAAGATGTTATTAAGAAACTAAAAGAGGGTGATGATTCAATTTAGGAGAATGTAATTAACTGTAAAACCATTCAGATATATTTTCATTTTTAAAGTTAGATATCAAATTAACTTCATTTATTATGGTGTGATTGAACCTCAGTGCAACCAGAGAATTTCTGAAGATGTTATGGAGAAATTAGCAGAGGGTGACGATCCAGTGTAGGAGAATGTAATTAATTATAAAACCATACCAGATATATTTTGATATTTAAATTTAGATATAAAATCAATTGTAAGAGACATGGCATAAAAAATTCATATTCAAATATGGATATGAATTATTTAAAATTAACTTGTAAAACTATCCCATATATATTTTAGTATTTAAATATAGCTATGAAATAAATTGAAATTCCTTTACTAAAGGTAGAATTATAGTAAAAAATTTGAAGAATAATTTGAATTTATAATGTAACACTATTCCCAAAGATGGGCTTCCAAATCAACAATACAAAACATAGTAAAGCTCCAATAAAAAAAGCTCCCTATAATTGTTTTTGTGATCTAATATAATCCCAAACATCTTCGACATCCTTCAATGGTTGCAACAAAGGCCACAACACATCTAACAAGTATTTGTCTTCTGACTTAGAATCTATGTTAAATGTTTCAGAAATTATGTAGTTCACAACATCATTGAACTTGTTTTTCTCTAAAGAGTCATCTACAAGCACTATATTTTTACAATTGTACGATGCATTAAACTGACCAAACAGAGTTAAGATTCTTGAGATATAATTTGGGATTCCTAGAACCTTCATAATCAGAGTGTTTGGTCTCGACGCAATCTTCCTGTGTAAATATGAACTCAAAGCTTGCAACCTCCAAGCCAATGTTTTGAAGGAATGAAGGCATCATGTCATCAACATTTGACTTTCTCGCTGATGTCCATATTGCTATTTTGAAATGTTTTTTTCACCATTGCAAGAAATATTTCACATTAGGTCTGAGAAAATAATTTTTTTTTGAGCTCGATGCTGCCAAACTTTTTTAACTGTTTAAATGATGAATCAGCCTTGTGGAGGGTGTGTGCCAAAACACCGTTTATATCAAATATGATCAGTTTCATGTTGCATGTGTTCATATCTGCAAATGACAAAAAAAAAATCAAATGGTTGAGGGTGGTGAATCAATTGAAAAATAAAAAACAAGTCCCTTTCGATATTGTTATATCAAAAATCAAATGGTTGTAGGTGGTGACGAAGGTAAAAAATCTAAGGGTGTTCCTCATTTCTTATTGTTATACTAGGAATATTTTTTTGTGCAGAATTTATTTGAATAGAATGTAATGTTTCAGTGATGATGAGTCTTTACATACCGTATTGTAGTTATTTCATTGCATTGGAAAGTGGTATACATTTTCTATTATCGAAGCAAAAACTAGTATTTAAGCATGCTCATAATTAATTTAGGAATACATATTTCATTAATAAAAACTGCTCAAAGATTTGTTACAATAAATATTTTCTGTTAATTCACATTCACAACTTATACACTCACACTCTGAACTTATAATCAGGGAAAATTTAAATTCTCCCAACTTATAATCGTACAATCTCAACATACAAAATAGTTACACAGAACCATCACAAAAACATATGAATGTATTTTATTTACAATGTTAAGTTGTATCATCACAATAACATTTTGAAATGCTAAATTTTTATTTAGCATTTACTCACTCCAAATATTTGATGCCCTCTACCACATTCAATCCCTTTGACACTATTAGTGATAAGTCTTTGTACAAATCAGTCATCAACCACATATCTTTTGAACAATTTTTTCCTCTTCTTGTCATCCCAACCATAAAATTTGCTGAGGGTTTCCCTTTGCACCTAATGTAATACACATTGTGTCTTCAGAATTGTAGGGAACATCATTTCTATTCCAAACCTTTTCTAGATCTT
Source organism: Taxus chinensis (assembly GCA_019776745.2). Lineage (NCBI taxonomy): Eukaryota > Viridiplantae > Streptophyta > Pinopsida > Cupressales > Taxaceae > Taxus > Taxus chinensis. Next base: position 249,489,301 of record CM034152.1, on the reverse strand, counting down.
TTATTATAATTCCATCGACTATATTGCAATGTTATTTTCCCCAGGTGAGTACTGGATTCAAGTCAGTCGATAATTTTTTATTGAAGGCCTTTTTCAGTTTTTCAACATCAGTAGAAGTGATTTTGTCTGACCAGAATCCCATTTCAAATTTTGTTGATAATGACTTTATAAACTCTTTCAGGCCACCTCGCATGTTGATAGTCTCCTTGCGGAACTTGAATGACATGTCCCTAGAGGGTGATTGGTTTTTCTCATACAACAAGCCCTCCAAATCTAAAATAAGCAAGTAATTCTTGTGGCTAACTGCAGGGAAGTAAATAATTTTTTTTAATCGGTCTCATATCAATTCTA